>JACEVL010000485.1:2028682-2381182 GCA_020284085.1 Aporrectodea caliginosa | reverse complement strand
ACGCAACCAGACGGAGACAGACGACGGCCAACACGCGTGCCAAGTCGTAAAATGTGGTTATTTTCCACACATGCAGATAAAGATTCACAGACAGTGAGTCAGAAACATAATCATATTTAGCTCTTTTCAAAACAAACAAACAGACATACACAGATATAATCTAATCTGAGATGGCAACTTCTATAGCGCGGTTATAGTAATGCATAAGGCTCACAGTCTATTCACAGAAAGACAGAGACAGAGAAATATATTCCAGACAAATAGATGAACGGACATACAGACAGACAGATGGACGGAATGATGGAAACATATACAGGAAGAATGACTGACGTAATTGTTTACTCAATTGCTTGCTTACTCACTCACTCTAGCTCATTGTTTACTTACCTATATAGACAAGCATTTGGAATGATGAACAGGATATGGAGAAGCAGAGAATTAGCAAAGAAAACCAAGATAAAACAATACGAGACGAAGATACAACCAATCTTCCTATAATTATGGATCGGAATGCTGGACAATGCGAAAACAAGATGAGAAAAGAATTCTTACAGCAGAAATGAGTTGGCTACGGAATATCGCAGGGAATTTCAAGACTACAGAAAATAAGAAACGACGACATTAGACAGGCCTAAGGGATCGAAAGAACTCTGCTAGACAAAGTCATTCAACGAAGACTCCGATCGTTTGGACATGTAGAGAGAATGCCAGTTGACCGAATTCCACAGAATGTACTACATGCAAGATTTGAAGGAAGGAGAAAGAAACAAAGGCAGACCAAGACTGCACTGGACCGACAATATAAATGAGGACTTACACTGATGGGAGCAATGGAATTGAGGACAATGGAGGTGCAATCACTTGGACTTACACTGATGGGAGCAATGGAATTGAGGACAATGGAGGTAATTTATTCGTACCCATCGCCGCCAACTGGCTGGCGTCAGGAACTGATGATGACGACAGACAGAGACTTGGATATCTAATACAGTCTAGCGTAATATGACTGACTTAAATCACACTTAGCAGGAAACTCCCATAGCGTTACTGTGCAAAAGGCCAGGCACCAGAGAGAGAGCTAGAAGCGTAAACAGCCAAAATGGATAAACAGATGCTGCGATCATAATACGAGACAGACAAATGGATGAGGAGAATAGCGCTCCACTGGCGTTGCTCTTTACCTAATGAACTCATTAATTAATTAATTAATTAAACTTACGTTCGTACTGAGAAACAAGTATGTAATAGTTCGGATATGCAGTTATAATATTATATGCGACATGTGCCTAGTTACATCATGTATACTATACATTACGCTACGCAAGGTTTAAATCTTTCTGGACCGGTTCTACGTATGTAATAGTTCGGATATTCAGTTATAATATTATATTATATGCGACATGTGCCTAGTTACATCATGTATAATACTATACATTCGTAATATAATTTATACATATTTATGTACGCATACATGTATCTGATTATTCCTACAGGATCTTTTTGAACTCACCAAGAGGCCAAATATTTAATTATTTTATTTACTGCAAATTTTATGTGCTTAAGGTAAGGACAGTTGCATGCGTTGAACTAGGCCATGATCGTTAGATTCGTTACACGTAGTCTACTGCGCAGGCACGAATTCACATTCGTTGGATTACAGGCCGCTACCGAATAGGCCATCATAGGCCTACCACTCAATTTTGTAATATTCATATGCGACTATATATATACTACATGTCTACTAAGAAGTCGGAGGTTTGGGTTGCCCGTCAGGTTAGAAAGAGTTCCTGTTCTGCTGGCCCTCTGGCGATTATTGAGTTAAATCATTAAACGAGCCCATCAACTATTCATTTTTATGCAGCTTGCGTAAAAGCTTCAGACCCTACTGTAGGTCTAAAATGCTTAAGACATCAATTGTTTGGCAGTAACCGACAGTTAAGTATAATTTATAACGAGACATTACTGCGGTGTTTGTGCATTGTAATTGCTGTCTCCAGAAACTGTTTTTCAGACAAAAATGAGTAAATTGTGCATTGTCGTCCGAAAATCAGATCTCTAAGATTTTGCACCCATTTTGTCAAGACTTGCCCTATGGCCTTGCCAGCCGAACATGGCCTAACCCAAATTAACTTATAGTTTACGTGAACGCGCCTCACGTTACCTTACCTTACAAAGTTACATAACCTTAGTTAACCTGACTTAATCCAAGATAATCTATTATTATAATTAAATTTGTAACGCGTGTATACGGTCACACCGAAATGTGAGTTTGACTCTTTTTGAGGCGCGGATAGTTAGCCGCCAGGAGAAGATGCATTTAGATATTCAAGTGCTTGAAAGCTAAGCAGAAATAGTGTATGTATGTACTTTCGGCTTAACGACACTTTTTCATATCGAAGATGATTAGTGTCGGAGGCAGAAAGCAACCTCGTACTCCACGTTTATATTGCGACCGAGCCACCCGCAGTAAAGATCCGAGAAATTGTGAGCTTTTAGCCGCTTTTTGAAGGGAAGAAGTGAATTTGAGCAACGAAGATAGAGTGGCATGCAGTCGATGCCATTCCTTGAATCTAAACTAACCTTACCTATATTCTTAGGTATATTCAGTGTCATATTGCGGTAATTTCTCATTTAGTTTAGGGCATTCCATGATCCCCCATTCCCAAACTAGTTTGAGCGAGGCCAAGGCCATCCACAGGAATGTTAAATAAAAAAACGTGCGTGATAATGAAAACGGTTAGCAGAATGTCTGAAGTCCTGGATCCGACAGCCTAATCTTACATAGCATAGCCTTGCCTCATATACCTTACCTAAACTTACCGTAACTTCTAAAGAAAGGCAACCAGTGGTGTAAATCAAGGTAATACCTTACCTTACCTTTAAAATTTAGTTTGAAGGCGTTCAAAGCATATTGGTCTTTTGATCTCACCTGGAGGCAGCTGCGTTACAGCCGTGTAGGCCTGCGGCATCATCGCCACAATTAGAGCAGCTACATAAACGAGCGGATGCAGTCGCACCCCTTGGATCCTAGGAGGTGCCATCGACGTCAAAGTCCGACCGTGAGACCACTTCGATCTATCCGCCGTCCGCAACCCTCCCTTGTGGGGCTGCATGAAACGTCCCATAACTCCACCCAAACACTTCGTCTCAATCCGCCCAAAAAGTCTCGCAACTATTGCGGCATATCTGAAACTTTTAATAAGCCCTATAAAATGCAGAAGCCACTTCGAAGCCTCTAAGAAGTCAGGCCTGCCTATAGTCTCTGCGAAGAGCTTTCAGAAGCACCCAACTAGCTTCAGCAGAGTATGGACTGTAGCCCCTCGCTAACGTACACTCCAGACGCGTGTACGATATAGCGCACAGTTCACAGCCGCCTTAGGTAAAGCCAAAAAACGTATAAACAAGCGCCTACCACCTCAGTCGAAAGGCGCTTTCTTCTATTACTTGGGACATGGCTCGGGCTCGATTCGGAGTAGGACTAAGTCGACGTGGAACAATTGTAAGCTAGATATTCTAAGGCGCTATAGAAGAAGTTATAAAGAGAGGACTTTCATTGTCAAACGTTCCTTCGAGTTTCAATCGAAAAAGCTTCTATCTGCCGGGAAGTCCTTCACATGTTTACTTTATGGTGCAAACAAGTGATATCACTTTAACTAGGGATCGGTTGGGACCGGAACTCACCGGAACGACGTTCCGGTTCTTTTTTGGCAGGAACATTTCGTTACATTACTTTCATCCAGTATTTAGCTAGATTAATATGACGCCAAAAGCTGGCGTTCCGGTTCCTCTTTGTTAAGGACGGGATCGCTGACTTTAACTCTGCTTACTGCTCGCTCTGCTTACTCTTCGGCGTCGACACGGCGGAGTATGCTCGGAGTTAAGTCCGGACCATGTTCCGAACAGCAGGAGAACGCACCAGAAGTACTTACTACCATGACCCAAAGACCACAGCCGACACCATCAGGGCGTGGTATGGACTACTTCTGCTGCTGAGGAGAGGAGGGTGTGCAGTGCTAGACAGCAGCAGCATCCGACAGAGGCTTACGTAGGAGCCAGGCCTACTACGAACAGAGCAGCCAAGCCGTCGGTTGCTAACCTTGCCGCAGATTAGAACCAGGCTAAGATGTCTGGTCCTGTAGTATAAGACGCCCATAACACGACACAACAAGAATCAATGCATACATACATACACGCATGCATACATCCATGCATATACATACATACATACATACTTACGTACGGATGTACGATTATACATACATACATAATACAATGTCATGCGCACATAATAATAAATACCTACAAATAGGCCTACTAATACACAAATGTACACATATACATACACATATGCATGTATATTAATTAACTAATTAGTAACTTCTATAGCACCGGTGTACAATATGGAAGGCATCAACCGATGGTGCATAAATAATAATAGGCTAGGCCAATACTAATCTGCAGGGACCTCATTCAAGCGGGCAAGAACTCCCGGGTTTGTCAAGGTCGGATGGCAAAAGACCAGACGGCCTAACATTGATTCCGTGGCGCTCGGGTCGTTGCTTGACCTGGGACGTCGCAGTGGCAGACACAGTGACGTCCCAAAGTACGCACTCTTTAGCTCAGTTTGCTAGGTGACGTTTGTGGAACAGAAATCTTCGATGATCATTCTGTTGTGGCCTCTTAAACTGAACAGTTAGTAACTTACCCTTTCCTTATCTTACCGTTTCAACTGAAAAATAAGAGAGTGGCGTGTTGGATATATTTAAAATTTTGTCCGCTTCGTGCATTGATTTTAAATTTATATTTCTGTAAATTTACTCGGCATTCACACTGTCATAGTTAGGGTAAATTGACGCAATGCCTTTATAGAAACGTGCCTCTCAATCAGACACGGTTGCCATGGCTGCGTCTTTACGAGATAACAGGTGCGGCCTGTGTGGCCGCTTTAATGTTTGCTGCTGCCAGACATCAACTGCCTCAGGGTTAGCTTAAGGGTTTGCACTTGGCGAGTTGACGAAACATTCGAGGACTGCACTAACGCATGCACCTCATTGTTCTCTCGAGACAACGATTATGATCACAAACAGAGACAAACGACCGATGACAGACAATCGATTGATAGATGTAGTCGCTGTCACGAGTTCGTTGCCGAAGTTAATAGAACTACCTATACTGCTTCTAAGCGCCTGCATGGTTGGTCAAAGATTAGCACCTAAGTTTATAGCAGAATCACAAACAATGTTAAACTAAGACTTACATCTTAGAAAACAGCGCAAGAAGTCATCCCTACGTTGCTGAAGTACGGACTATATGAGTATTACAATCGAGCAATTCTGGTACATGGGCGTCCGCATAATTATAGGGGTCAGATAGGGCACCTCCCATAGGCGCCGACTCCTTGGGAGCCTTGGGTGCCAATGCACCCAGAGAGAAAGTTCAGTGGGTGCCTGGCACTCAGAAGAATTCAGACCTTAAAATTGAAATTTTTTATATTATAATCCAGTAGCCTAATCTCACAACTTGTGAAGCAACACAAATACCTAACATGATCTCACAATAGTTTTTCTTTCAAGCACAGTCTTTAAAGACAATTTTTTTATTTCCCCAAAATGCACTAAAAGTCACCTATGGCTATGTAGAATATAAAAAATGTTCACGGGGACTGGGGTAGACCCCAGGCAGTGGCACCCAGAGACAAAACCAAAAGTCGGCGCACATACTCCTCCTGGAATTCACATCTGAACATTTTTGGCCCGTATCAAGCCGTGGTGAGTCTTCCAGTTTTAATGTTGTGCGCACTTCTGCATAAATTTCTGTGGGCGTTATGTCCTGGTACAAATGGCGTGACAATCAAGTCTAAAACAGTGTGGACATTTAAAGCAGAGCACCACTTGTGCAAGCGAAGAAACACATGAAAGGCAGAAGTGAGAGGTCAAGCTGTGCATGGACACAGACTGGTCGGTGACCCGGAATGCAAACACTTGACTGTAGAACCAATTTTTCCCTAGCAATAAAATAGAATATAAAGTCATATCACAGACACGTCACTCCTATACAACATATTTTGAGTACAACTTCTAAACACTGTCAACTCTTCTATAGTGTCTAATGATGATGATGATGATGATGATGATGATGATGATGATGATGATGATGATGATGATGATGATGATGATGATGATGATGATGATGATGATGATGATGATAATAATAATAATAATAATAATAATAATAATAATAATAATAATAATAATAATAATAATAATAATAATAATAATAATAATAATAATAATAATAATAATAATCCCAGTTCTCCGTCAGTTGTTCACGGTCCAGCCACTTCGCTCAACCCGCTCCTCTCCGGCCTTAACACTTCTCGGCCTTTCAGTCGCTTCGTCACTAAACTTTGCAAATCGCTCCATGGCCATATAATATCTGTTCCGCCTATCTGGAACAAACTTCGGCCAGTATTACGGCAAATATCTGATCTGTCCTGCGTATTCACTAAACTCTCACCTCTTGCTAACTTTCCACAAGTCTTTCACTCAAAACTGAAAACACCGCTCTTTCACAAATCCTACCCCAATTCTTCATCCTCTCCTCACATAAGTTACCTCGCCGTTGCAACTCTAAATACCAGACACCTTAGCCGTCTGTCTGCCTGACCCATTTTGACCTTGACCTGGAACCGATGTCACCCCTCCCGCCTATTCATAATGTTTTGACTAACCTGGTTCCCGTGACTTCGCTTTTGGGCGCTGTAGAAATTTTGAGATTATGACTACGATAGCGATTATGATTAATTCTACAACTTCCTGCATAAATAGCATGCATATTAAGTATATAATATGCCTATAATGCATATAAAATATATTGTTTTAATGTATAAAATAAACATATATATATATATATATATATATATCTTTCTCTAGATACAGAGAGACAGCATATGCATAACCGTGTGCTGTCGTGTATATATATATAATACTGCAAAAAGATGTAAATAATTATATAATTTTTATTTGAATGCTATTGCAGCCGCACCTACATCTGACAAGCACAGATAGTGCTCACTGTGTGTATATATAAATAAATAAATAAATATATATATATATATATATACATTGCAACATATAGTACGTGTATATACAAAAACATCCACACATAATTGTATATACACATAAATATATATATATATATATATGCATATGTATGTATATATATATGTGGATGTGCTATATGGTCAGAGCATGCAAGTGTGTGTTTTGAAGGGAAACTAGCCCCAGTGTGTGTGTAGCTCGCGATCCGATTGGCAGATGTTTCGCCCGTCTGTGAAAAACATCTGTAGCCTGAATCTCTGAAAGACTGTTGGTGCCTCTTAATGGGTCTTTGCATCTCTCAAGTTTTGATGGTACGCGATAATCTACAGCTGTAGTAGTTAGCAGGTCAGTCGAAAGGTCGGCGGTTCACACCCCGCGAGGCAGAAATTTATTTAGAGAGTTCGGTTCACTAAATACGCCCCGAGAGAATTCAGCTGGCTGTAAATGAATAGGCTCACCGTACACTGTCAGTAAGAACATCAATTGAAGAGAGAGAGAGAGAGAGAGAGAGAGAGAGAGAGAGAGAGAGAGAGAGAGAGAGAGAGAGAGAGAGAGACAGAGAGAGACAGAGACAGAGAGAGAGAGAGAGAGAGAGAGACAGAGAGAGAGACAGAGACAGAGACAGAGACAGAGACAGAGAGACAGACAGACAGAGAGATAGACAGACAGATAGACAGATAGACAGATAGACAGAGACAGATAGACAGACAGACAGACAGACAGACTGACAGATAGATAGACAGATAGACAGATAGACAGATAGACAGACAGACAGACAGACAGACAGACAGACAGACAGACAGACAGACAGACAGATAGATAGATAGATAGATAGATAGATAGAGAAAACGAGAACGAGAACATAGGCAAAGCTTCTGGACTGAGCGGCAGCAATACGTATACGACGGACAATCAGGAGTCCATGAGCAGGCGATCGAAGGGTGCCACGACCCGGGACCATAGGAGACGGAGATGCAGACGCCCCAAGGTGTGATGGAGCAGAACAAACAAGACAGTTACGCATGGGGTCAGAATCTTAAACAGAATACCGCTGCTGGATGGGAAGTATCTCGCATGAAGGAAGCTATAATTTTTATGGTCAAACCTGGGGACACCTCCAATAAGACCGGCAGCGGAATTAAGAACAGACTGAAGCTTGAAATATTAGCTATAGTGAAAGTCCAGCAAACACAGCATTACCAAATCCATCCTGGGGCAGCTAAGGGGCAGCGGTGGATGGCTAACGGAGGTGGTAAAATCTTGAGTGGCAGACACTGTTGTCATGATCAGTCAAGGAGAGATCCCGGTCTAGGAAAATTCCAAGGTCACAATTGTGGAAGAGAAAAGGATGTGCGGACACCTCTGACGTATAGACAAGGTATCGATCTTAGCAAACTGAGGGCGACCACCAAGCGAAATGATCTCCCTTTATTCATACCCAGTGCGACATTGTATTCATGATACATACTGTATAGCTGGGTTGGGACCTGCCATTGGCTGCCAATATGGTGGGCCACAAACCTAAGCCAGGTGCCAGACATGTCATACAAGGACAGTGGAGCATGGACGGACGGACGAGTCGTGGGATGAGCAGCAGACATGAGTAATGGACTCCAGCCGAAGAATAACATGACGTGAGTGAACATAGGCAGCACAGCATATAGCTATTATCCACCCCTCATAGGTATGTGGATTAGGCTAGGTCTTGTACAGGGAAACGGGTTCACCGACACACGAACAGCTCATCTGCAGTTTGCTTTGAGCTCGATGGTCGACAGTTGTTCGATTTCATTTGAACGGAAGAAGGCCCTTCGTTCCCTCCTGGGTCAGCTGTCCCTCTTGCTCTGAAACTAGTCGTAACATTTCCGTAATGAAATTTGTGTTTTGTTGAACTAACTGACTAGATTACTGACTTTGGGATGTAACTTAGACCCATTCAATAGAGCAGTTATAGTGCCCGTAACCTCTGCTTTGTTTAGCTGTTGCTAGTGAATTATTGTTTAACGACACTGTGTCATAGCAAAGATGATTAGCGTTGCCCTCCTCCTTTCTCCAGGTTTTGGACTGACATTGCCAGAGTGCAAGCAGTGGCGGAATTTTTCGCTGTTGCCGAGTGTCTAATTTGCCTAGTCAAGATGTTCTCTAGCCGACAGAAGTTCTCAAACCGATAATGGGATATATATGCATTATGCAGGGGTATAAATAAATCAGCATTCTCTTAGCATGTGAACCCGATCCTGCGCTGGACATGGATCCCAAATTTATCTTTGCACATGTGAGATCTTTTGAAAAAAACTTATGTAGCGCCAAATGAGTAATGCCTATCACTCTCTCCCGTCCCCAGCCACTACTCGCCTCAAGTTCTCCAACCGATTCATATATATAGCGTATACCCCACGCTGCACCTCGACTCTGAAAAGAACTTCCCTCTTAATTCAGATTTTCAGTTCCTCCGTCAGTATCGCCACTGACCTACCATCATCTGCCTCTTGTTCCTCTACTTATCACTCCACAGTCTTTACCAAGGCCGTAGCCAGGATTTTTTTTCGGGGGGTGTTTACTCGTTCTTGAACAAGCTGACAAGTGACAAGCAACCAAGTCAACCGTCTATAAGGGTTTTGGAGGAGCGTTGTGAGCTCTCAAAGCACTGTAGAGCTGCATCATCTAAGTTCACATGAGTGCTCTTAGTTCTTACACCGTAAGTCTTATAATTATGTTAGTAAATGCAATATTTATATTATACATTATTTAATTTCGGGGGTGTTTAAACACCCAAAACACCCCCCTAAATACGGTCTTGATCTTTCCACTCCAAATTGAAGTCTCACCTCTTTAAGAATTCCTAGACTGATCCATCCGATCCTCCGCCTTTCAAGCAGTCTCGCCATCAACGAAACCCGCCTTAGCAAAGATGCTCTGCCTCCTCTCTCTGGTCTTTCTGACAACCGGGCTCGGACCTCCACTGGACATCTATCTCTGGACAACCCCTCTGATATGACGCAGCGCTCGTGAATAAGCTGGTGCTCTGTGCTTAGCCTTTGAGTATCTCTTTAGAAATTTGGAGTTTTGATATACCCAATGTGTCAATACAAGAATAAAGCCGTGGCGGTCTCATTAGAGGATAATAATTATACAGACGTGCAAGACGTGCAATTAAGCGTGTGATGCTTAATAGGTTTCCCTCTCTGAATGGACGTAAGCTTATACGTGGTGTATACTGACTAAGACTCGTAAATGCCATCTTGAAAAGATACGAGGCGGAACTCGATGGGACTGAACAAAGAACAAAGCGGCTCCGTCGACTTCCGCTCTGCAATTGTTGCCGACTGCTTCAATGTCTCGTTAGGCAAATTAGAGAAACCTCCGGGTTTTCGCTGATCAGTCCAAAGGATAATTATGCCCACGCAAGCATTTCGCTGGCTTCTATTTTAAGGTAATAATCTGCTAAGAACATGCATTATAGTGTGGCTACAGAACTCGCAGATATTAACTGTCCGGTACGTTCAAGACGTATTCGTTGTCGCCTATACTGAAAAGGGAGAACACTGCCATGTTCACATTTGATTTGGAGCACGCCATGGGATCCCTAAATCTGGTAAGAGCGAGAGTTCTTACTTTTAAAGTCACGGCAAGTTGAAGGACTCTAAAGTCACCAAATGTCTGTGAAGCCAAAAGAGTTCATCATAACTACCTGCTTATTAAGCCATAGTCAGGTAAAATCGAGATAGGTAGGCCTAATTAATGTTCGTGCTTTCCTGTCCACTCGTCCTTATTACCTTCTGAATTTATGATGAATGCGTCAGACATTTTTGTCGGATTACTTTATGTAGCCATTTAATACAGGCGGATTTATGAAGAGCTATATTTTTAATGGACCTTAATTCGCACCTGTAGTGTATAGGTGTGTAAGACATAGCCATGTCTGAACGCCCTTAGGAGGTTTTAGAGGCGCTTTATAGGTATCTGAGTAAATAGCCAATACATTTGTGCACATGTATAAGACGACTGTGTTAATTACTAAACATCTTTTGATATCTATTCAGAATGTACTGGCTGTTATAGTGTATGCTTTTCAGATATCACACCTGAGAGCTTTCTTAGACTCGGGAATATGCTGTTAAAAATAAAAAGGTGCTTAGTTCTGGAAATTGCGTAACTGGGCGCATGGCTTCATAATAATATAACCTAATTGGCAAGGGAAGCTTTGGTTGAAATTGTCGGGCACGGGAAAGGTTCATTCAAGTGCCTCAAGGTGGTTGCTTGTTAGCAAATGCTTTGAGATTGTGACGTGTTTAGCACGTGTCAGCAAAATCTCCATCAGCGTTGCTGGGGATTATGACGACTATAATTATGACGATGATTATGACTATGACGATGATGATAGGCCTACTGATGATGAACATGATGATGATCACAACGCCGACGATGACGATTATGATGTAGAAGAAGTAAAAGATAATGATGGCAGCGACGACGATGACGACGACGATGATGGTAAGAGAAAGGATTGTGGAGATAGAGGAGGGTGTTGAGGAGAAGTGTACGAAGATAATGATGATGGTGATGAAGACACAGAGAGAGAAACACACAGACAAACAGACAGATAGGTATTATTAGCAAAGACCTTTTCATTTTTCAACACTTTAATTGAACAAATATCTCTAACTAGTGGTAAGTTCGTTTAAATGGGCGTAGGCACCTTTCCACAATCCGACGACTTCACGCAGAGGAGTCATTCGCTTTGTCTATATTGTTACACGAAGCTATAATAATTTATGTCCGTTAGCTGATCGGAAGGGGCGTGAAAATTGGAGCGTTTCTGTCTTATTTCCTGTTTATTTCTTTACAGTACTTCTTACGCGAACGCGACGAAAGTCAGTGAATCTAAATTTGAAACAAAAGACGAATGTGCACTAAAAATAGTCAGCTCATTGTTATATGTTCGTAGAGTCTACTAATTAGACTCAAACCCGCAGTCGTTGGATTACAGACCCAGCGTGGTATACCGAGTAGACAACTCATACAATGCCGATCGCCTACGAGAGTGGTGTGATCATGGTAGAAGAAGCGACTCCAGAAGTCCACCGTTTTAGTTGACGTCGGAACCTGCGATCAAACGTACAGTAGAGTAGGAAATGAAGAGATGCCTCGAAGGTAATGGCCACTCCCGCCAGAATCCCGAAGTAGTAGTAGAACGACCCACAGGTCGTGGCCTTGGTTGGCAGAATGGCAAAAAGCATGCGACGCATAGGATTCAGAATCTGGCACGTCATGAACACGACCACGATAGCCACAAGAGCTCTGTTGACAGAGTTCTCGTCATGTTTAGCACGGGTCCACTGGTCCCGTTTTATGTAGAACATCTTCAAGGAAGCGATCAGTTTGTACGTCATGAAGATCAGCAAGACAAAAGGTACGACAAAAGCGACGATGTAGTAGGCGACACCCACATAGAGAAGCTGGTAATAGAAGTCGGCACCGACAACGGTGGGACGGATGACCGCCTGTGTCGAGTTCGGTCCCTGGTAGGGAGCGTCATCGAAAAATCGTGGACTGTTGAAGAGTATCACGAAAACCAAGATGGCTGCCAGCTGGCAACGCGCTACCCGGATGTTGGCCAGTCGAGCGACAAGGTGAGGGTGACAGGCTCCGATGTATCGATGGTAGGTGAGGGTTAAGACGACCAACGTGCCCCCCATATTGCCGATCGTCCCAAAGGGCCAGATGTAGGCGCCCAGGGTTGCCATGACGATGTTGGTGAAGTAAAGACAGACCTGGTAGATAAGGACGCATACAGAACGCATGCGAACAGACATTTTAAAAACAGAACTCTGTCGCATACAAACAGAATTTTAAAAGCAGAACTCCGATACATACAAGCAGTGTTCATCAAATAAACTTTGACTCTGGCAAACAGATTTAAAAAAAACAGAACTCTGATGCATACAAATAGATTTTTACAAACAGAACTCCGATGCATACAAATTGATTTTTACAAACAGAACTCCGATGCATACAAATAGATTTTTAAAAACAGAACTCTGATGCATACAAATAGATTTTTAAAAACAGAACTCTGATGCATACAAATAGATTTTTAAAAACAGAACTCTGATGCATACAAATAGATTTTTACAAACAGAACTCTGATGCATACAAATAGATTTTTAAAAACAGAACTCTGATGCATACAAATAGATTTTTACAAACAGAACTCTGATGCATACAAATAGATTTTTACAAACAGAACTCTGATGCATACAAATAGATTTTTACAAACAGAACTCTGATGCAAACAAATAGATTTTTACAAACAGAACTCCGATGCATACAAATAGATTTTTACAAACAGAACTCTGATGCATACAAATAAATTTCTAAAAAGCAGAACTCCGATGCATACAAATAGATTTTAAAAAAGCAGAACTCTGATGCAAACAAATAGATCTTTACAAACAGAACTCTGAAGCATACAAAGAGATCTTTACAAACAGAACTCTGATGCATACAAAAAGATTTTTACAAACAGAACTCTGATGCATACAAATAAATTTCTAAAAAGCAGAACTAGATTTTTACAAACAGAACTCCGATGCATACAAATAGATTTTTACAAACAGAACTCTGATGCATACAAATAGATTTTTACCGATGCATACAAATAGATCTTTACAAACAGAACTCTGGCGAAAGCAGATAGATTTTTAGAAACAGAACTCTTACGCAGACAAACAGATTTTTGAAAACATAACTATGAGGCATACAGATTTTAAAATAGTTAACCATTTTAGCAATAACGAATAGGCTGAAAATGAAATGTAGGCTATAGGCCTACGGGTAAAACGATGAGTCACTGCAGGCATGACAGTAACGAAAAGGCTGCGAAATGAAATCGTGGAGAGAAAAATGTATCTGAAACCTTGTATAGTTTGCAAACTGGAGAGATGCCGGTCAGAAGGAAGTAGAATACGAGAACTACGTTGTCGAAGATGCTCAACCAGATGAGGAGTAGCGATGTCGGCGTCTGCGGAGTCATCATCCAGAACACGAACATCGACAGCGTGTTGCCGACCAATCCGAACAACACGAAGAACATCTGGATCACGGTCGTAAACACGAAATCCACGACAGCACAGCGGTACGATGTTCCAGACGCTGTCACGATCGTCGTCTCCATCCTGATGGTTACGTTCACGGTGCCCGATGGGAGATCTGTGACGTCAGTGGCGTTTGATTCATTCAGAGCTGCGAGTGACGTCATGGCTGCGTCACTGAAGAGATATCAAAGCGCTGTACAAAGAGTTCACGCTGTCGCTGCAAAAATGGTTATTTAGCGTGTTTTTTTATAGCCGGTTGTTATCTAACAACGTCGATAGATTCTGGGCCATATCAGATAAGTTTAAAATTTAAAGAAATCATCTGCGAGCAAATTGTCAAGCGAACAGATGTAGCCTATCTTTTTGACGGCATTCTGGAACGATAAAGTAGGCTAATGGAGTTTTAAAGCTTTGCCATATTGGTGTCGCATCTTTCACACTCGTGTGCTGGCTTCAGAATTTACCCCATGACCAACTCAAACCAAAATAAAGTATATAAACCATGAACTACCAGATATATATGGCATTTGAGCCGGGGTCATGTCCTGCTCGGCTCGCTGCATGGCTGATAAATATTTTATCTAGTTTTCGGCATGTTCGTTTTGATTTTCGTTGCTTTTTCTTTATTATATTTTCATTTATCTGTTACTGAATTTCATCTGATTTGTTAAATTGATTTCATATCTTGAACACTGTTAGATCGGGAGCGCCTCTGATGAGGAGTCTCTCAGAAGTGGCGCTATATAAATAATTTTCCATTGCGATTAGGATTAGGCTCTCATTTATTAAGCACGTCTGCTTCTTTCTGCACTTACGTAAGATGTGATAACGTAGTGGCAACGACGAAATCCCAGATGTTACTAGCAATCACTTCACCTGCTTCTCTGATTGCTAATGATGAAGTGAGGTTCATCGGCGGACTTCCAGAAGCAACGACTCCTGATGAGGTTTTTATACAGTTAGAGCTATTACGGTGCCAATCGCGTATTGGCTTTCCAGACAAGAGTTCAGTACGTGCTTGTCATTTGCGACTTCTCATTGGTCACTTACCCACTAATGAATATGCATGATATAGACGTCACTCCATCCTCTGTTGTTACCTACAGTATGTATATTTCCATGTATCTGGACTTTAATGAAGCACTTTTTGGAACCCCTAACAGCGACAGGCGCGTTTGACTAATTAATATAATTGCTGGCGTTGCAACAGCAAGATAGTAGCCTACTATACACTAACTCTGGCAATTCATTGACCGCTGCCTCTATATAGGGCCTACAGTAGGCTACAGCGCTGTCTTTTCACCATTATCATTAATTGTATTTTATTATAAATTAGTAACTTCTATAGCGCCAATGCACGGTGCACTAAACGACGTCATATGCCGGGGCCTCACAAGGGCTGGTTTCCCTACGGTGAAGGAACCGCCGGGTCTGCATGGTTCGTTCAGACTGCAAAAGACCTGACGGCCTTACTTTGATTCCGTGGCTGTCGGGCAGGAGCCTTGTGTGGGACGCAACGGTAATTAATCGATACCTTGGCGGCGTCATATGTGTCTGCAGCGACCGCGGCGGAAATAGCTGCTTTATGGAAAACCACTAAATACTACGCACTGCTGGAGGAATACTAATTTGTGCCTCTGGCTTTCGAAACACTGTGCCCCATGAGCGCCGCCTGCATGTACCTGATCACCGACATTGGAAGACTTTGAGCCCTTGTATGAGGAGACCAACGCGAAACCACATACGTGTTCCAACGTATTTCTTTGACCATACAACGCTTCAACGCTGCTGCAATCTGCGGAACCTTTGCCAGCCTTCTGCCCGAGACCGAGGAGCTCTAACCGTTCCATACCTTTTACAGTTTTAATAATCTTGAAATCCCTGAAGGATCACGTTTACCTCGGGGAATTAAAAAATAATAATAACATATAATTATATATATTATACTGCCTAAAACAATACCTTGGTAAGTTTAGTAGATTAGACGCTGCATCTGCTTATAATATAGCCTACAATCAAATAGTTTCTTGTGATTGATTTTACTGCATGTCTGCAGGCCAACTGTCTTCGGAAAACCTACATACAACGAAGAGAAACCCTAAATGTAAGGGAATTTTTTAAATCTTCGATAATTATTTCTACACGACTCCATGTTTCACCAAAGAAGCCAGGCTGTCAAAACAAGCTAAACAAAAGGGAGTCGGCAGATGGGAGAAAGTTAACATAGACCTATACCTCTCTATTATTATATCCGTAGTAAAAGACTATTGCGACGTATTCATGTTCCTTATGACATAATTCATGCTGTAATGTAACGTGATGTGTTTAAAATGTACTCATTGACAGTTTGTAAAATGATCATTACTGTTCCTTGGTTCCACTGTACGGAGCACCCTGTGGCACGATTCCAGTCTTAATTAAGAGTACCCATTGAACTGTGGAGTCCATCAAGTTCTGTTGGAGTACAGAACTTGATGGACTTCAATTGATGCACATAGACCTAATCGTGAGAAATCTGTGGGAAGCCAGAATTAATACAAGGATGACATAAAATTATATGACTTGCGGCGATAGGCCCCTATATGCAGCACTCAGCAGCAGGTATGAATATAACTTAGCCATAGGGAAGGCAGTTGAATGCAGGGCCTACTACATAGGTGGGGATGGAAGCAGATTGCTTTCAATTTGTGCCAGAGAGAAAGTTTCCCCTCCCCCAGTGAAATGGATGTTGTTGCACAACTGACAGTACTGACTTGTGACGAATTAACGTATCATTGAACTCGTCTTTATGTTTTCTACAATTCTCTTTTGTTTTTCAAGTCAACATCTACCGCTAGGATCTACAAACACATATACACCAAACATAGTATTCACTGGTCTATCTATCAAGTAGTCCTATAAATGTCCATTTTCACACTTGTCAAACTATTCGCCCGTCTATCAATCATAGGCCTAATTAACAGGTCGTTTTATACGCCTTTCAATGTTACACGTTTAACAAAATATTCATCTGTCTATCAAACATAGGACTAATTAACAGGTCGTTTCATACGCCTTTACATGTAACACATTTAACCAAATATTCGTCTGTCTATCAAACATTAGCTCTACTTCAATAAAACAGTTTCAGTTCATACACCTTTTCGTGTCTATATATTAAACATAAATGCTTCTTCCCTAGCCTCGCTTTCCAAACTTCTCGACTCCAGGCCTCAAACGTCTTCACCCTACGCCTTCTAAGACTTCTTCACCTCTGACCACTCCTTCCGAACACGCCCACCGTTACTCTCGACTTTCTTCTAGTCACGCCTTACCTTTAGTCCACCCGTGACTAGCCCAACAGCCCAATATCAATTCATGTAGCGCTACATTACTTTCCGCTACATGACTCAACTGTCAACTGTTGCAATGTATCGGCACAAACTAATTTTTTAGTTAAACTATAACTATTTTTCAACTAAAATAAACAAGTTTGACTAGAAGTTTGGAACTGATTTGTAAATAAGTTAACAAAACTAAAAAATTCAGTTAAACTTTTTCCAACTTTTTAAGAAACGTTTTTGACAAACGTGAAACATAATCACAATAACAGAGGTTAAGTGTCTTGTAATAATGCAGAGAGGGTCAATGACAGTTTCACTTTCAAGCTATGTGATCGATCGATGCCTACTAGACTAATAATAGTCCTACTACAGTTCTACCAGAAAATAATGAAGACAGTTGCTAATGCAAACAAGGATGCATCATGCAGTGCAATGCAGTTCAATTGACTTAGTAATAAAACCAGTTACTCTGATTACTCATGACAATAATGATCAGCATCAGCAAGACCACTGTCAGATTTGTATCTGGATCGTAAGAAAAGAAGGTGATCAAGGGTTTCGTCAGACATTCGGCATCAGCTTAACCTCATTGAAGCAAATCGTGACTAATAAACTCTTCACATTTACTGAAGTAGGCCTAGCCTTAAATTCATAAAAGTCGACACTCACAGTCAACTCATAAAGAATAATAAACACCAATGTTCTCATTTACACTGCACGCAAGGAATCTATATTAATTTTAGTCCTTGCACTGCATGACTGAACCGTAATACATGTACATTAAACATAATTCTCCCACCAATACCCTTTTCCCAACCATTCTCCCCCACTCCCCCTCCTTACTCCCATCCCCTTCCCCTGTCCCTCTCCTCAACTCCTCTCCTCCCCAATCAGAGGTGCAACTATATAATGTTTCCTGAGGTGCTCATATTGCAAGCGCCGTGTACGTGAGTGCTGAGTTCCCATGCGTATAGGCCTAACGACTAGGGTGTCTGACGGAGCGTCGTGAGCTCCCGCCGCGGGGTCTGGGGCGGAGCCCCAGAAGCGAACGCATTTTGTAGCAATTGTTATCAAATGGAAGACGTGCTAGGCTCTTGTTTTCCAGCAATTTCTGAACGATAAAGTTATGAAAACTTCATGGTTTATCCAGATTCCCAGACTAACACCACAACAATTTCAAAGTTTTATTTTAAAAGAAACAGGTTTCGTCTTTACCTTTCGCCTTCGGCTCTTTCAGAAGTGTCTAGTTAATTTTTGCAGTCAAAATCCATTTAAAAAATAAAAAATTTTGGTCTGTTTTTGTAAATTGTCTATGCATTTTGTCCAGTTGTATAGCCGATCGATGCCGCTACCTTGTTAGCAGATATTCTCAGTAGGCTTTGCACACATAGTTTTCCTCAGGTGACTTATTGTGAGACGAAGCCTAGAAAAAGCTCTCCGGAACAAAATGTGACTGGTAGGGAAGGGGCATCGTCATGCGGAGCTGGCTGAGTTTTTGTATAACGAAACAATTCATTTGATTCCAATTGACAATATTCAACTCGTGTTAAGCCCAGTGTTGTATCAATTACATTGCAAATGTAGGCCCTAATTCAATTATAATTGCAATTACATGCTTGTAAATGTAATTCAATTACAATTACAATTTCTTGATTGTGAAAGTAATTGAATTGCAATTAGCCTGCATTTTTATTGTAATTCAATTACCAATTACTTTTCAATTATTCAATTAAAATTGGCACATACATTTTTAAAAAATCGATAATTTTTAATTTACTCTATTTTTAAACTAAGATATCCGATGGGCCAATGACATGTAAATTGTAATAATTATATACATTCAATTGTATTATAAGTTTGCCAGGTATCCAAAATACGATTAAAATTATGATCCATTAAAACAAGTTAGAGTTTATTTGATTTTTAGGAGTAGAAGTTTTCAAAATGATAGTCTGTTAGAGAACTTAGTTGATTGCGCCTGGGTGAGTGAGTCAATTTGTCCAGCAGTGCTAAAGAGACGCTCAACTGGAGCTGAAAGACGGAAGCTCTGTTTTCTCTAGGCAGCTGCAGTAGGCTAGCTAAGAATGACTGCATGAATAGAATGATAATGATGGTCAGCCCTTGCCCTTGGGGTCTATGAAAATGTGCTGTAAGATTGTAAGATGGTTGTAAGGATAGAATAATGTTGACAATTATGTTGCCATGCAAACATAATGCAGAGCAGTTTATTCAATTAAACGGGTGGCCCGGGTCAACCCAGCAGGCTGGCATCTTTGCTGACTTTATGAAAGTAATTTGTAATTTACACGTCATTCAATTACAAATTACATGCAATATTGTAATTGAAATACAATTACAATTACTGGACTTAAATGTAATTCAATTACAATTACAATTACGGAACTTGTAATTCAATTACGGAATTAAGTTACATGTATTTCAATTACTGAACAACACTGGTTAAGCCATTACTTCCTTCTGACCTGTTTTTCTTGCCTTTGTTTTTCTTTGTAGGCTATACCTACAGCGTTTTGTCTGTTGTTAAATCAATAAACGAATATAATTATGATCATGAAGTCGTATAATGTTGTCTCTCAACAGTTTCTGGGTCTTGCTGGTGAATTACGCAAAACTGGGACAGTTGGTGTTTTATAGGTCTAGGCAGGGGCGGAGACTTAGGGTGGGACAGGGGGGACGGTCCCCCCAAAAACTTGAGGTGGGGGGGGGGACGGAGCTGCTTATATCCCCCAATATTTCTGAAATATTTCATGAATATAATAATAATAGCTACGAGTGACAGCTGGTTCTTATCATAACTCAAATAATAGAGAAATTTTGTTCAGATGACATCTTAAAATGCTACGATTACAGTGTGGAAATTCAAAAAATTCAAGCCCCTCCCCAAACTCAAACACGACTCAAACTACATGTAAGCTACGAGCGACAGCTGGTTCCTATCAGCACTCAAATAATAGAGCAATTTTATTCAGATGACAGCTTAAAATGCTACCATTAAAGTGTGGAAATTAAAAAAATTAAACCCCTCCCCTGCTCGGCGCTGCGCGCCTCGCCGATCGTCCTTCGGCCGCTCCTTCACCCATCCCCCAAACCCAAGACCAAGTCTCCGCCTATGGGTCTAGGTGAATCGTATCGTATTGTATCAATGCGTTCAGTTATGAAACAGTCAAGACAAGACTCACAGTGGATAGATGTGAGTCATGTGACAGACAGGTAGATCATAAACTAGGCCCCAGTTGTTAGGGCCTACGAAAACTCAGACGATAAAACCGATGCGCGTATATAACGTGCGATTTCATGAAAAGTTAACTAGCATGTACATTATACAAGTCAGGAATGAGGTGGAGAAACGGTTGGGCGACATCTGAACGGGCGTCAAAAGAACGGGCGACATTTGAACGGCGACTGTAGAACGGTGTAATAGATGACCGGTGCGACTATTGAACGGTCGGACAGTTGAACGCGTCGCCTAACAGATGACGGTGAACAATTTATCCAGAAAGTGAATAAAAGTTAAACGTTCCTTCACAGCAGCTTGTGAAGAACATGGCGTTGACGTGAAATTGCTGATACATTCCTTCATTTCTCCCTATGGCCTTCCGTGCCAGCGATGCCGCGTCGTTTCCAGAATGTGTGTGTTCAATTTGTGGTTCGCAGACTACCTGGTCGTCTGATGTCGCAAATCGTGCCTTGCATTTGAATCGTTTGTACATTTGACATCGCCAAGATATCCTTCCATTCATGTATTGTTTTTTTCAAGTACTCAAAATTATGATGTAGCCTAGGCCTATCAGCGTTGGTTTACCTTTGGTGCTAGATCCATACACTAACGCCATGGTCTAAAATTCGAAATTATTTCCACACATCTAGTCCAACGTCCCGCTAAAATTCCGCCTCACTAAAACAACTCCCACTCAACATTCAGTATGCGCCTACACCCTTAAGTAGTATACAAGGAGTACACAATGCAGAGTATACAGAGTATACAACGCCGCACCTTGGGAATTGTCCATGAGTCGTCCCGGTAATCCTGTTGATTGTTGTTACGATGTATGTACACCAGAGTGCGGATATGCAATTGGTTTTATTAAAGAATATACTTACTTACTTACTTACTTACTAATATAAAGTCGCCGTTCAATTGACCGTCGTTCAAATGTCGGCCCGTTCTACTGTCTCCCGTTAAAGTGTCGCCGTTCAAGTGTCGTCCGTTCAATTGACCGCCGTTCAAATGTCCGTATACCGGAGAAACAAGTTACACTTGGGCCTACACGGTAGAACACATTCAGGAATCAAAATGACAACATGAAATTTCATTGGAATCTTAAAAAAAATAAATGCTGTTGAAAGTGTCGTAGAGGAATTACACAGTTGCATGGACGCTGCATGGACGGCGTCCAGGCGGTGCTGCCTAATAAGTGGCAGGACGGCGTCCAGCCTTGAAAATAAGTGCCTGGACGCCGTCCATGACCGTCCATGCACACTTTAAGCCCTGATTTTAGTCCTTGCACTGCATGACTGAACCGTAATACATGTACATAATTCTATGCAGAGGCAACACCAGTGTTAATAAGTAATTAAAGATCGCGTTGAGGAGGTGACAGTGTTCACTGTTCATTGCGGAAGATGGTTGACTAGTTGCTGATTTTGTTACTTACAGTAAACTTTCTAGCTAATAACTAAAAAATATTAGTTAAACTTTTTAGTGAATAACTAAAAAATATTAGTTAAACTTTGGTTTTAACTGAACTATTTGTTTAGTTAAACTTCTGCCTTAACTAAAATAAATTTAATTTAGCTAAAAGTTTGCAACTTTTTAGTTAACTTTTGCTCATCAGTGATCGCTGTCGACTGTAATCGTGTCTCTGGACTGTAAAGTTAATGCGTTATGAATTTATGGTATTAATGGTATTATTTCATTCTGTGTGTAATCTTGGTATACCGTATACTTTTAAGGTGGTACGGCGGCAACATATTTTTGTCGTACCACTTTTTGTATGCTAAAAGCTATAAAACACTTTTTATCAATTTAAACGTGTATTTTAGATTAAGAAAAAATGGCAAAACACACTCAATAATTATATGCAAAAACAGCATCAGCTTCTGGAGTCCCCTAAATTCCAATTTTTCCATACTACTTTTAAAATTGTGGCGACGCACACTGAGTAAGGGGAGATTGCTTCCAGCTTACAGGGGGGATAGTAGGCCCTGGTTGAATTTAAAAAAATTAGATTATGAATTCGATCCTATCCAATAGGCCTATCAATGATAAGGTCAAATGAACAAAATATTGCATATGGTTTAGCAAAATATTTTCACAGGTCTGCTTTGACTCGTTCAAGGGCAATGACAGAATAGTGTTGAAGGAAGTCTTCACTTTTTGAACATGATGACAATGAATATCTGCTCAACATATTATTTCATATCATCGATTATATCGAAATAAGACTTAGATCCCTGAAAAATGCTAAAACTGCATATTAAGAATATTTGTGTATTGGCGTATTATTTTAACCTCTAAATGCTAAAACTTGTGGACTGGACGGATTAACTAATAAACATATGACACACTGTCATCCAGCTGGTTCACGCGTTTATATGCTCCCGAATTGACTACTCTAATTCCCTTCTCATTGGTCTTCACAAGGTTCGTCTTTCACCTCTGCAGTCGGTCCTAAATACAGCCGCCAGATTAATAGCACGGTACTCTCACATTTCTACCTTCATGTTTGAACAACTGCACTGGCTTTCTCTCTTTGCACGCATTAAATTCAAAATCCTCATTTTGGTCTTCAAGGCACAAAGGAGTCTTGCCCCAAAATATTTAGCTGATGTATTACTCCGGCCTCTTTCAGCCTCCTCGCATCAACCACTCCGCTCATCAAACAGACTTGAGCTTCTGTTAGTTCCTCATACTAGTAGAACAGCTATGGCTCAGTCCTAATGCCTACAGGCCCAGCTGACATAATCAAGGCGAAAGCAAACAAGAGAGCAGAATATTTTAATTTATGGCGAATCTTCGGTAAGAGCCGGTGTAGTAGGCTGAATAGACTCCCCCTTTTAAACACTCCGGAGTCTATTTATCCCAGGATTTATTGACTCGTGGAGTTAATTCTTACTAGGAATAATTGACCGGTGGAGTGTATTGTTACTAGGACTAAAACACTCCTGTTGGTGAATAGACACTCCAGTGGAGTTAATTCTTCCTAGGACAAATTGAATGGGGGAGTTAATTCTTCCTAGGACAAATTGACTGGGGAGTTAATTCTTCCTAGGATATATTGACTGGGGAGTTAATTCTTCCTGGGACAAATTGACAGGGGAGTTAATTCTTCGTAGGACAAATTGACCGGGGAGTTATTTCTTCCTAGGACAAATTGACTGGGGAGTTAATTTTCCTAGGACAAATTGACTGGGGAGTTAATTCTTCCTAGGACATACTGACTGGAGAGTTAATTCTTCCTAGGACAAATTGACTGGGGAGTTGATTCTTCCTGGGACCAAATGACTTGTGGAGTTGATTCTTCCTAAGACTGGGGGAGTTAATTCTTCCTAGGACAAATTGACTTGGAGTTAATTCTTCCTAGGACATATTGACTGGGGGAGTTAATTCTTCCTAGTAAAAATGGAATGGGGAGTTAATTCTTCCTAGGACAAATTGACTGGGGAGTTAATTCTTCCTAGGATATATTGACTGGGGAGTTAATTCTTCCTAGGACATATTGAATGAGGAAGTTGATTCTTCCTGGGACCAAATGACTTGCGGAGCTGATTCTTCCTAGGACAAATTGAATGACGTTGTCTTAGATAAGAAGTATCTTCGGTGTCGGACCAATTAACAACGAAGAAACTCCTCCAAACGACAACAGTCATATACCGGCTGGACAGTGATAATGATAGTAATAATGAGTCCCCCATTAAATTTGGGTAAGCATTTAGAATCGGAGTGCGTAGGTTTCGTGGGTGTCTGTTAGGGTCAGGGTTAGGCGTCGTGAGAGTCGGTTAGGGTCAGGTTAGGCGTCGTGAGAGTCGGTTAGGGTCAGGGTTAGGGTTCGTGTCGTCATTAGAAAACATAGTACCTTCCTCGCAGCATGCCAAAAGATACTGTGAAACGCCAGTAAACTTATGCACCCCGATTATCCCGATACTAAATATTCGCCTCAATTTGTCCTAGGAAGAATCAACTCCACAAGTCATTTGGTCCCAGGAGGAATCAACTCCCCAGTCAATATGTCCTAGGAAGAATTAACTCCCCAAGTCAATATGTCCTAGAAAGAATTAACTCCCCAGTCAATGTGTCCTAGGAAGAATTAACTCCCCCAGTCAATGTGTCCTAGGAAGAATTAACTCCGTCATTCAATTTGTCCTAGGAAGAATCAACTCCCCCAGTCAATGTGTCCTAGGAAGAATTTACTCCCCATTCAATTTGTCCTAGGAAGAATTAACTCCCCAGTCAATGTGTCCTAGGAAGAATTAACTCCCCATTCAATTTGTCCTAGGAAGAATTAACTCCTCCAGTCAATGTGTCCTAGGAAGAATTAACTCCCTCATTCAATTTGTCCTAGGAAGAATTAACTCCACAAGTCAATATGTCCTAGGAAGAACTAACTCCCCCAAGTCAATATGTCCTAGGAAGAATTAACTCCCCCAGTCAATTTGTCCTAGGAAGAATTAACTCCCCAAGTCAATATGTCCTAGGAAGAATTAACTCCCTCATTCAATTTGTCCTTGGAAGAATCAACTCCCTAAGTCATTTGGTCCGATCTTTAACGAAAACACTTCGGAGTGTTTATTCGCTGGGTGGAGTGTTTTTGTCCTAGTATGGATTAACTCTAGAGTCATTATATACTAGGATAAAAACACACCCGGAGTCTTTTCATACGGGGAGTGCATTCAGCCTCCTACACCGGCCTAATATGCCGTGCTAGCCTGGCATAATAGAAACAAGATAGGAAAGTTATGTAAGCTTATGTATGTACATGCATACGACCATTCTATAGAATCATGTATACGGCATGTTAATATATTATTATGTATCTGTATAATGTGTATGTATTCGTGCATGAACGGTATACGCTTGTACGTATAGGCTACATACATACACGTATGTACGTATTTAAGCATTCACATGCGATCGAATGGCGTTCAGTTAAATGCAGTGTTGTAAGGCTTGAAACATGTAATGCTGGAGCATCACTTACAGATAAAGGGTCCGCTGATCCAGCCGGTCGGTGGGGCTGAATGAACAAACCACACGTTCACAAAATTAATTACCTTACCTGAACATGACTGACAAAGTTTCTGATAGTCACTCTATCGTATAGGTCTAATAGATATCACACATTAATATAGCGCCTCTTCGACAGGGTCTCGCTAGAGACGTTGCCGACCCAGCGTCAGAAAAACTAACGTCCAACTCCGTTTCACTCCAATTCCATCCGTATACGCTCGGTTACATTAGTGCAGATAGAGGTCTCCCAGTGGCGGTCTGACCTTTGTGCCCTGTGCAAAGGCACATAGGTCCCTCTCGTTCCAGGGCGCAGGCCGCAGGGCCCCTATGGCAAAGCGAATTTAATTATACGCCAATACACAAATATTCTTAGTATGCAATCCAGTGGCAAAAGCAGAGTCGCGAGGGGGAGCTTGTTAGTTTTTCTAACCAGACAACGGTTAATGACATTCTTATTCTTTGTTAATTGATTCAAGTGACAATTATCACAACAATTACTTCGGAATGCAAAAAGCTACTGTATCATGATGGATGGAACAGCTGACGTATCGAAGACTGACCAGTTTAGTATCATCGTGGTGAGCTAAGTAACAGCTGATGGCACGGCTCAAGAAAGGTCGATGGGTTTGAGTGTAATGAAATAGGGCACAGGTCAAACACTGTGAAATTTGCTGTCAGCAAAACTTGTTAAGTAGGCTATACGTCCTGAGCATTTCAGACAACATTGCTATGTCACTCTCAGCAAACACCTCAGCTGACGTTGGCGTTGTTAATTACTATGGAGACATGGTTCCTTCCGGCTACTTTGTGTGAGGCTTTGTTCACCACCAAAATCCTGCTGTTTGTCCTGCATTTCTGAAATAAAGGAATGCCAAAACCTGCTTTGACTCTTTCAGGAAAATCGAACCTGAAAGAGATGAGGGCATGTTTGTTACTCTACTGTTCTGTGATGGAAAATGTGCGTACAAACTGTTTTGGCTATATGATGAAGTTGCTGGCCGACTGTAGATACCAATGCAAAAGTTACGATAACATTTTACTAGAGTTTGAGAATTTCTCTATCTCTTTCATGCAAAGATGTTTCTTGCAAAACAAGAACTCAGATTCGTGAAAAGTCGTCTGAGTTCATTTTCAATCAGAAACGTTTGGAAACGCTGCTGTTGTGTTATATTGCGACCGTATATTAGATGTTATAAAAAGTCAAGACAACCTTGAAAATGAAGGTCGTCCGATTCTCCTATTTTGTTAGAAATAACTCCTTTGACTTTTTGACCGGAAATTCTACCGTAGATAAAAATCACTTCTGTATCACTTGTAGTTCCTGAGACACTCTTGGGAGGGGTAAATTCCCCCATGCTGCGGAATACATCGTGCGAATACAGGCTGCGGTACAAGGGATATTATTATTTCTAGGTGTCAATGCAAGAATAACGCCGTGGCGGCCTGAATAGAGGATAATTATACAGACTGCGTGCAATGCTTAATAGGTTTCCCGATCTGAATGCACGTACGTGGTGTATACTGACTAAGCTTCGAAAATACCATCTTGAAAAGATACGAGGCGGAACTCGATGGAATTGAACAAAGAACAAAGCAGCTCCGTCGACTTCCGCTCTGCAATTGTTGTCGACTGTTTCAGTTCTCGTTAGGCAAATTAGAAAACTTCACTTTTTCGCTGATCAGTCCAAAATATAGGACTACGCACGTACTTCTCTGGCTTCGATTTTGAGGTAATTATCTACTAAGAAAATGCATCATAGTGTGGCTAGAGCGCTCGCAGATATTAGGCCTAAGTGTCTGGTAATTTAAAGGCGTGTTCGTTATCGCCTGCTAAAAATGGACAATCCGGCCATGTTCACATTTGATTTAGGGGCAAACCATGTGTCACCCTAAATCTGGTTAGAGCGAGAGTTGTTGCTGGTAAAGTCACGACAAAACTGGAAAACTCTTAAAGGTCTCCAAATATTTGGGAAACGTTCATCTTAAGTAAATTACCTGCTGACTAATTAAGATAAACATGTATCCAGGTAAAATCGGCGTACTTAATTACTGTGTTGTTTACCTGGCCACTCTCCTTTATTACCTTCTGGAGTCTTTATTGCCGTCTTGATTCACCAATTACCTGCTTATTAAACCCTACCTAGGTAAATAGCCAATACATTACCGTATAACTACAGGCCAGTGTATTGCCTATTACTAGAGTAGACAGCGTTTGATATCTATTTCAACTCGTTCTTTGATACTATCTGGTGGGCCAGGTGCTTCTTTTCGCTGTCTTAAGACCACTCTTTTCGCTCGGAGTCTTTCGCACTGGGAGCGCCTCTGATTGGTGTTCACTGTGAGAGGCGCTTTATAAATTTATAAATACAATACAATACAATACAATGCACTGGCTATAACCGTGTAGGCCTATGCTTTCAGATTTTACTTCTGATCATCGTTCCTAGACTCGGGGCTTTGGTGTTAAAAATTTTAAAACGTGCTTAATTCTGGAAATAGGCAAATTATTGCGGAGCTGGGGGCATAGCCTCGTAATGTAGATTAATTGGCAAGTGAAGCTTTAGTTAAAATTGTTGGGCACGGAAACGTTCATTCAAGTGCCTCAAGATGGTTGCCTGCACTTAGCAATTGCTGTAAGATTGTGACGTTCGTCTTGATGGAGATTATGATGATGATTATAGAGATAATGATGTAATGATGAATATGAAGGTGATGATAATGATGACGCGGACGACGACGATAATCATGAACAGGAAGAAAAGAAAAAAGCAGATGATGATGACGACTACAACTATGATGAAGGACGATGATGATGACGGAAGTGGTGTTGATGATGATGGTAATGATGACAAGAAAAGGAACAGGAAAATAAGGAGGACGAATTGGCGATGGCGGAGGAGGAGGAGATGACGCGAAGTAGTGTATGATGATAATGAAGTTGGAGATGAAGACAGACAGACACATAGGCACACACAGACAGACAGACAGACACACATACATACATACATACAGACAAAATGTATAATTAACAAAAACCATTTCATTTTTCAACACTTTAATTGAACAAATATCTCTAACTAGTGCTATGTTCGTTTAAATGGGCGTATGTTGCCATGCACGCACCTTTCCGCAATCCAACGACTTCACGCAGAGGAGTCATTCGCTTTGTCTATGTTGTTACGTGAGGCTATTGATGTCCGTTAGATGATCGGAAGGGGCGTCAAAATTGGAGCGTTTTTTGTCTTATTTCCTGTCATTCTTTTCAGTACTTCTAACGAGCGCAAAGTCATTGAATCTAAATTTGAAACATAAGATGAATGTGAACTAAAAATTGTCGACTATTATTACATGTTCGCATGTCAGTAGACTCAAACCCACAATTGTTGGATTACAGACCCAGCGTGCTACCGAATAGACCACTCAAACAATGCCGATCGCCTACGAGAGTGGCGTGATCATGGTAGAAGAAGCGGCTCCAGAAGTCCACCGTTTCAGTTGACGTCGGAATCTGCGATCAAACGTACAGTAGAGTAGGAAATGAAGAGATGCCTCGAAGGTAATGGCCACGCCCGCCAGAATTCCGAAGTAGTAGTAGAACGACCCGCAGGTCGTGGCCTTGGTTGGGAGAATGGCAAAAAGCATGCGACGCATAGGATTCAGAATCTGGCACGTCATGAACACGACCACGATAGCCACAAGAGTTCTGTTGACAGAGTTCTCGTCATGTTTAGCACGGGTCCACTGGTCCCGTTTTATGTAGAACATCTTCAAGGAAACGATCAGTTTGTACGTCATGAAGATCAGCAAGACAAAAGGTACGACAAAAGCGACGATGTAGTAGGCGACACCCACATAGAGAAGCTGGTAATAGAAGTCGGCACCGACGGAGGTGGGACGGATGACCGCCTGTGTCGAGTTCGGTCCCTGGTAGGGAGCGTCGTCGAAAAATCGTGGACTGTTGAAGAGTATCACGAAAACCAAGATGGCTGCCAGCTGGCAACGCGCTACCCGAATGTTGGCCAGTCGAGCGACAAGGTGAGGGTGGCAGGCTCCGATGTATCGATGGTAGGTGAGGGTTAAGACGACGAAAGTGCCTCCCATGTTGCCCATCGTTCCAAGGGGCCAGACATAGGGGCCTAGGGTGGCCATGGCCGTGTTGGTGAAGTATAGACAGACCTGGCAGATAACGACGTACACAGAACAGATATTCTGACGTATATATAAACAGATCTTTGTAAAAAAAACCGTCATACATCAGTCGTCAGACGTCATACCAATCAATTACTTGTACGCGGGCATGTGCACTTGGGTGGCCCTTAATATATATGTAGATGGCGAAATTTAAATGCAAAGATCACGACCAATTTTGTGCAATGTTCATAGGCTATGTGCCCAGTTTTGACCCCAATCATTTTTGACATTAATGAGTCGTAAAATAATCTTTACAAACCTGAAAATCTCTCCCTTTCAAGGAGTTTCTTTTTAAAAAAAATATTATAAGCAAATTTTGATCAATAAAATTTAATATTTTGCAGGTGGCTATACAACCATAGGGTTTAGCAATATAATTACATCGTAAATGATAGAAGTCAAAACTCTTTGCCATCCGTTTTACTAAGTCATGCATGAAATCAATTTACAATGAAAATCACTGCTTGTTTAAAACTCTTTTGAACCAATACGGAAAAGTTTTTAAAATCAAACTATACAGCATACATTACTGTCGTATGAGTTTAAAGTAGCGTTTATTTGGGCTAATCGGGAAAGTTTCCCGCTTCTGTTCGATAAGCGCCCTGTCTGTGTCGTGTCTTGGACAGCGCTACAAAAAACATTTCTGCTCCACTTTATCACGAAAACAACAGAAGTCTTCTGTTGTACCATCGCCATGTCCGCCTCTGTGCATTTTAATGGGTCGTTTGCTCCATCTGTCTCTGTTGATGCTCTCAGCATGGCCCGTTATGTGGCCAAGTCTCTCTCAGGATCACAGAGGCTGAAAAGGATAAAATCTTCCGTGAGGTACCACTGGTGTCCGGTTAGATTACGTGAAGTAGCTGCTCTGGGATATCCGGTATCGGGTAAGCATCAAGTTGCTACAGGAAGGTCAGGTTATTCCTAGCTGCGCTGGAAGCCACAGGTCCCAGGAAGTAAACTCTTTCCAGCATCCCTGATGTCGCTGTACTATAAATATTCTCTAGTCCATTTCACTGTCTCCGATATCGGGAATGGGTTGAGCTTAATAATAATAATATAATAATAATAATAATAACAGTGACAATTTATATGGCGCCGTAACACAGCCATGCCGTTACAAGGGCGCCTCACAGTCAACTAACAGCAGGGTAGGCCTTACAGAACAAATAAGACTCCGTGACATTAAAGAACGCAGAGAACTGAGCAGAGAATTACAAAGCCAAAGATCATTCATCACGAGGACGACCGACACCCAACACTAGTCTACTGTAACAGGCGAGGCACAAGAGTCTGTTGACCAACTGCAGCATTTGTTGGTATGAGTAAGAAGCAAAGATAATTCGGCTAATCTAATTGCAACACTTTATTTAAAAAAAACCCACTGAAAAGCAACAGAGTACCGGTACGGAGAAAGCGATGCACTGTACCAGGCAGGCAGATTAGAAGATAGGGAAACTCTTTTTAAAGTAATTTTAATACGAGTACAATACTTGATCACAAAAGTACTTAAAATACAAGTAGAAATACATATTCGTACAAGAGTTAGTATTTTAAATACAAATAAAAAAATAGGACCTACTGTTTGGGAAAAGTATTTTAAATACTAAAAATAAAATACTGTGAGCCAAAGTTTAGGCCTATCACAAATACTCAAGTCATATAAATTGAGACTGAAACTCTTAATATAGAATTTTGTACACCTGCAAAAATGTATCCATTTCATGATTTCAGCATCCTTTATAGTCTATGGCACGCATAATAGAACTGGCCTTAATGCGACTTTTTAGAAATAGAACTCTTTCGGAACGCAAATGTAACTGCGATGAAAAAACATGCACCGGCAACCAACTAAACATGTGGTAAAAATTCCTTACCTTCAGATTCTTCAGTATACAATACAATACAATACAATTAGAAATTTATAGCGCGCTTTAACAAGACAAGTCTTGTTTGAAAGCGTGTTCTGCGCTCATAGTCTTAGTGTAAGTGTAATGAGAATAGATGAGTTTTTAATTTTGATTTAAATTGAGTAACTGATTAACATTGACGGATTGTAGCTGGGAGACTGTTCCATTCTCTGGGTCCGGAGACAGCAAAAGCACGATTTCCAAACTTCCTCTTGGTGCGAAGAACGGTTAAGTTTACTATTTGTGACAGTTTGACCGTTTAAATAGTTAAGTTAAGTTAAGTTATTGTTGGTTAACAATAAGTTCGATGTAGCATCAGTTCATGCACTCAGCAATTTGTTTGGTCAAAACTGAAACTTAATAGCAACAGTTAAAATCTTTGGCACGACCAGTATAAAATTGCCAACCAGCAGTTCAATTGTCCAGTCCAATAATAATAATACCCCAAATAATAATTACCGGTATTGCAGTCTAGTCCATGCAGCATGCAATGATACTTTGTTATTTGCTGTAAATTGTTTTAATGTATTTCAGCACTATAATTAAAAGTATAAAATACTCAAAATGACTTTTATAAGTAAAGGTATAAATACTGTCATTCCACTGTATTTTAAATACAAGTACAAAATACTTAGATAGTATTTAAAATAATATTTTAAATAGTAGACCTAGTATTTTAAATACTTTTCATCACTGCAGACATAGCAATAACAAAACGGTTGCGAAATGAAATCGTGGAGAGAAAAATGTGTCTGGTAGGCTACCTGGTAGAGTTTGCATACTGGAGAGATGCCGGTCAGAAGGAAATAGATGACGAGAACTACGTTGTCGCAGACGGCCAACCAGATGAGGAGTAGCGATGTCGGCGTCTGCGGAGTCATCATCCAGAACACGAACATCGACAGCGTGTTGCCGACCAATCCGAGCAACACGAAGAACATCTGGATCACGGTCGTAAACACGAAATCCACGACAGCACAGCGGTACGATGTTCCAGACGCTGTCACGATCGTCGTCTCCATTCTGACGGTTACATTCACGGTGCCCGATGGGAGATCTGTGACGTCAGTGGCGTTTGATTCATTCATAACTTCGAATGACGTCGAATGAAGAGATATCAAAGCGCTGTACAAATAGTCCACGCTGTCGCCGCATATTATGGGTATTTAGTGGGAGCAGGTTTTTCTTGATATTGGCTGTTAGGCTATTATTTGACCGTCGATTGATTCTGGGCCATATCAGATAGATTTAAAATTTTAAAAATTCACCTGAGAGCAAATTTTATGTATCCTCAGGGCTCGTGCGTCCAAGTCTTCCATTCCTGGTGGCAGGTTTCTTCGCCTCGCTGCGCAAGGCAAGTTGGTACGTTGTCCCACCGGCAGAGAGATTTTGCTGTGGTCTGCATAGGCCTATCCTTCTGGAATAGCCTAAGTTATCTGACAACAGCCTCTCAATGTTTGCTTCTTTTCCGCAAACGCTTGAAGATCTATCGTGGTTTCATATTGTTATGAGTTTCTCTTGAAGTGGCGCTATATAAGTTTGCAATTAGATTACAATTACTTATTACTTATTAAGCACTAATGCTATTTTCTGCACTTACGTCAGACGAAATGATGCAATGACAACGACAAACCCCAGAATGTTAGGCAATCACTTCGGCTGCTTCTCTGGATGCTAATGATGCAGTCTGTTACGCTCATCCGCGGACTTGCATCCCAGGGATGTTTTATACAGTTAATGACTAGAGTGTGCGGTGCCGATCGTGTAGGCTATTGGATTTCCATTTCAGTCCATGCTTGCAATTTGCGTCTTCTAATTGGTCAGTTACCCACTAATGAATAATGCATCAATAAAACATCGGTGATACTATAGTGTTGTTACCTTTAGTGACCCGCGCGCTCGACTAATTATTTTGCAGCACAAAAAGCATCATACACGATCTCTGTCGATCTCATTGTTAACCGCTGCCTCGTTATAAGGTATAGCGCTACCTTTTCATCATTACTATTAATTACTTTTTTTATCATTAATTGGTAACTTCTATAGCGCCAGTATCTAATGCACAAGGCATCAACCGATGACGCAACAAAACAATCGGTTAGACCCACTGAAGTTACCGTTCAGGTAATAATATTAGTTTATTTCATGAAATCGCAAACTTGAACACCGAACATCACATAGGCTACTTAAACTAAATAACTAAATCAAAGAACAGACGAAAGGTACGAAGATACTCCATCATCGTACATATGCAATTAATTTCAAGCACATCGTTTCTATTAGGGCCTACGGCGCTTACAACTCTATAGTGACGTAGGGGAGGGGCCTATTTTTGGGCCAGTGGCAGCGTCATCTATGGAGACAAAACAGGTTCACGTAACGATATCCGCATTATGGGCTTCACGTGCTCTAGAATATGGGACCATATGTAGGACTCAAGCCATAATTATAGGAATATTGTTATAGACCTACATGAATTATTATGCCCTATATAATCTTGACGTTGCTGTAGGGAAAACAGAGACACTCGATCCCTGCCCTTAAAACTTCCTCGGCTCGACTCTAAAGGTAAGTAGGATCGACTGGATGATGCGACGTGTTCATGTGTTCATGGTAGGCCTAACTGAAAGAGACGTGTTCATGAGTAATGCTAGTGTCCGCTTGATCCCAGTGGGTTGCCTGCAGTTGTTGCCATTCTTTTCGGTTTAACGCATGGCTCTGTTCTTGATCCACGGCTGTACAATTGTACATTTTGCACACTGCTGAAATAACAACAGTTACTGAACATACTGTCTTGGTCTCATGTGGTGTGTTGAGTCCGTTGAGCCATTCATTTAAACAGTAAGCCTAATTATCCTATTACAATGGTGTCCTTTAATCTGTTCGTGTAGGCCTAGTGTTGATTAATAGTCTACGGTCACTGCTGTGGATAAGTTTGAGATCTATTATATACATGGCAATCGTACACATGCGCTTAAGTAGGCCCTTATAAGTGTATGACACGTCTTTGCTTATAATTTACGTAGGGGCCTACTTTAAGTGACGTCTTTCTGTTTTTAGTTGATATAATATGCTTTAACTTGAGCTAGAGCCTAGATGGGGCAAAAAAGCTGTAGGCTTCAGTTATAATTTCTTGTCAACTCGTGAATCGGTGCAGTAGACCTTGTATAGTTTCCACTATTTAACGACATAATTATTATGACTCATTGCGAAAACAATTCACAGCATATCAGGTGTTGGTCACTCAGGCATAAAAGAATTTCTTTCCACAGGTCTGCAGTATGTCTGAGAAGCCGTAGGCTAAGGCTAGCTGCTTATAATAATAGGCCTATATAAATAGGGCCTACCAAGTCTATAATTATGGCGTGATATTGCTGCAAGTCTACAGGACAACTTTCTTTGCAATAGACTATAGACCTACAATCCTACACAAACACCGAAGACATACCCAAAATACGCATGGAATGTTTTAAATTCTGGATTTTATTTAGGCCTACACAAATGAGCTAGGCTCTTAAAACATGCTAAACAGACGGGAGTCGGAAGATCTGCGATAAAGCCAACATACCGTGACTAGGCATATATTTTCTGAGTTTGGATTATTAAGGGTTGAACAGATAAGGATCACTCAAATCGGGGAATTTATGTAGGCCTATCGCTATGATCATGACTTCGTCGCTCGAGAAGTAGGCCTAGACTGTTCTATGTGCATTTTTGGTGAAACGGAGAAAATCGAAAAAGAAAGTTTAGTGACTTAGAATTAGTAGGCTACTGACAACTGACAACTGACAACTTTTTATTTCCAGAAGCACAATGCATATAACAATTAACAACAATTATAACTTGACTATTACATATCAGTGCATTGGCTAGGGAACAGGGAAGACCCAAAAGGGGCACAAGCCCCGCTTAATTAGGGTCACCCCTTTTAACAATAATCATTTATAGCTGGTTAGTCAGTTGAAAGAAAGAAAGGTTCAACTCAATAATGTTCTTAACTAAATAATAACATTGCAATTTACTAAGAAAATCAATATGTAAGAAAGAAAGGTTCAACTCAATAATGTTCTTAACTAAATAATAACATTGTAATTTACTAAGAAGATCAATATCTAAACAATTCGATGAAACAGTGTTAAATGAAGTATGGTTAATCCTTCAAGTAACTATTCCACAGCTTCTTAAATTGGGTGTATGTGGGTGCATTCTGAATACTCATCGGTACTGCATTCCAAATTTTTGGACCACTACAACAAATTGAAAATCTACGATAATTAGTGCGTGCATATATGACATATAAACCACCAGAAGAAGATCTTGTACAATGACCATGCATCTCTACTACCTTCGTAAAATAGTTTGAAAATGAATCAGGCAGCAAGTTATTGACAAATTTATACATGAAATTACCCAGTTGATAGCGATTTATATTTTCAAAGTTCATAATATTATATTCTCTGTATCTGTATGCCGTGTGGGCGTTAAAAGGATCTCTTGCAATAATTCTAATAGCTTTTTTCTGCAGAACCAGAAGACATTTCAACCTAGTAGAATAGTTTGAGGCCCAGACAATATTACCATAATCAAAATAGGGATTGATTAGTGTATAATATAAATTCCTACGAATATGAATTGGGATAAGGTAAGATATTCTCGCTAGTATACCAAGGTTTCTGGAAATTTTGCCAGCAATAATATTGATATGTTCAGTCCAAGTCAGACATTCGTCAATACATACACCGAGAAATTTAGTGGATCGGGTTTGGGACAGGGAAATTCCATCAATTGACAACTTTGTCTGGAGATCCGGGATTCGTTTCTTCGTAGAATGGAATAGTATAAAGCAGGATTTTTTTATATTGAGTGACAGGCGATTGGTCCTAAACCACTCAGCTAGAATGTTTAATTCAGTATTAATTATTTCAACGAGTCTGGGTAAAGAATCATGTGAACAGAAAGCATTCGTATCATCAGCAAACAAAATAAGTTTAAGCACAGCAGAAGCATTGGGAAGATCATTAATATACAATAAAAACAGTAGCGGACCGAGGTTTGAACCTTGCGGGACACCAATTTTTATCGGTTTTCTAGAAGATAGGGTCCCATTACATAGCACCTGTTGATACCTATGCTCCAAATAGCTTTTAAACCATAAATGAGGTATGCCCCTAATCCCGTAATTTTCAAGTTTATCTAGTAGAATTTTATGGTCCACCGTGTCGAATGCCTTTGCTAGATCAAGGAATATACCAATTGAATATTTATTAGTGTCTATTGCTTGAGAAATAAGGTCTTGCATGTTAATTAGAGACATATCAGTGGAATGACCTGGACGGAAACCATGCTGAAGGGGATATAATACATGCATCTTGTTTATGTAATGATTTAATCTCTCACACATTGCCTTTTCTAAGACTTTACCAAAGTATGGCAATATAGATATTGGCCGATAATTAGACATTTCCTGTCTGTCACCTTGTTTAAAAATTGGTGTTATTTTTGCAATTTTTAGATTGGGAGGAACAACACCTGTATTGAAGGAGCAGTTGATGATATCTGAAAGAATATTTGCAACACAGCCAATAGTACTCTTAGCCACTAACGGGTCTATTTCGTCGGGACCCATACTGCGAGTATATTTCATAGATCCAGCTATACTAACAATTTCATGAGAGGTAGTTGGAACTATTGCAAAAGATCCAGGAAGTGGGGGGTTCATGAATTCTTCAACAGTTTTAGTGCCTAAGGGTATTTTATCTGCAAGGGTTTGCCCAATTCCAGCAAAGAAACCATTAAATGCATGTGCAATTCTTGTTGGTTCATCAGTTTCTACTCCATTGATTTTTAAAGTGTCAATAGTAGTGCGCTTAGGTTGGCCACTAATTAATGATTTTATGACACCCCAGGTTCTTTTTAGATTCTGAGTGTATTTAAGAAATTCCTCTTCATAGTATATCCTTTCTGCATTTATCCTAATCTGTTTAAACTTATTACGATACATTTTATATTTGACCTTATTGCTAATCGTAGGTGACTTGATATATTTTAAATATAATTTATCCTTTTTTTTGCACGATTTAAGGAGCCCTCTAGTCATCCAGGGCTTTCTGGGAGTGTCTTTATGGGGCTGGCTGCATGCTACAAAGAAAACTTTATCATAATGCTTTCTATATATTGAAATAAACTGAAAACTCTTTGGTGGGACAAAATAGAGAAAGAATGTTTAGAAAACATTTATGTGGACATCGGCAACTTTAAACAATCACGACGATTGAAGCCTCTGGCATAAGAAAACATAGGCCTAACTTGAAGGCAACTTTCGGAATTTGTTCAAATAGAACAAAATAATATTATTACAGAAATAGCTCTGTAGGCTAGTCCTACAATTAAATGTTATCATGATTCGTCATTATATGAAACATTATAATTATAAGTGAAATGAATTGATTGAATTAATTTGAAGGATTATTATTTAAATAATGCAGAAGGAAAATGGGCTCTGTTCGTGGGCCTAGGCCTATATATATATAGGCTACTTCTTCGACTTCAAAATAGCAGTGGATAACATCTAATCTACTGACATCTATAGAGCCATTATTATTACCCAAAAAGCACCCATTGATGGTCGTTTGGGAAGCCCGGTAGAAATTTATCCCACAGGTAGCCTAATCTTAAACGATTGCGAAAATAATTTTAGGCCTAGGCCTATAATAGGCATGAGCTCAAGCGTCGCGTTAGGCCTAATTGTTTTAATTAAAAGCTTCAAATTGTACCAGTAAAACGATTCATTTTTTTTAATTTAACAAAGTCTATAGAAACACGACAAGTTGTGAAGAAAAGTTTTTAAAATATGAAAAGTTTTGTCGACCACCAGTTTCAAGTTGGAACCACTCGGGATTCGAACATGCAACTGATGATCGACATGGTCTCGTGTACTGCTTCTTACAAAGTCAGCTACAGTCATCGACCGTAAAACAGTGTTTAAAATCCGTATTTATTCAACAGCAGTGTTACCACTCTAAATTTTTGAAAAAACATAGGTGATAGCTCTAAAAAACATAGACACGCTTTTTAAAGTAATACCTGTAGAATTAGTTAAAATTAGTAATGAAACACAGCACTGGCAGCAGTACTACTGTAGGTAACACATTTGCTCAATACAGTAATCACCAGAAATCAAAAACACATAGGGGCCTAGGCCTACCTGTCACAAATATTATTGCTGCAATTAAGCGTAGGATGATAGTAGGGTTATTGGATTAATGCAACAGTTGTTAAAACGATGCATCGTCATCGAAGTTTACTAGTTCAGCTTTATTTTCTGCACGGTCTTTACCAGTTTCTCGCAGTAGCGTTTGTGACACCGCCCTTCTTTCGCATCTTCAATGACAGATTTTGGAGGTTTCCACATGTAACAGCAAGCACCTTTGATATTTGATTGCTTCCTTTGCAATTAGTCTCTTCGCTACAGTGTCGCAATGTAGTCTGTCTGCTTTGTTTTCACAAGATTCATATGAGAGAAAACTCTTTCCACACTAGCTGAAGAGTGGAGCAATGCCAGAATCTGACACAATGTCATGAAGTTGGACAAGCGACCGTATTTTGGCTGGTTTTAGTCAAGTGCCGAGTGTGGAGTCCCTATTTTATTAAAATGCCTTAAATAAATTGAAGTAATGCTTTAGGAATTGCTGAAAAAGTACCTCTTTAACACGTAAAAAGTTCCATGAAAGAAAAACAGATTTTGGACAAAAAACATGGAAACATAGAGAAGAACAAAAAAATCTTGGAGGAAAAACATAGGAGTGGTAACACTGTAATCAACAGAAGTTGCCGAAGCCTTTGTCATTGTGACGTAATAATGTTGTGATTGGCAGCCGGTAGGCGGGGCTATGCAAATCACATGTTTACAAGATTCAAAGCGGAATTTCGATCGTATAATAAATATCATTTCCAAATTATTAAATTTACTTTGTTGTTAAGTTTGTATTTGTATGACTTGTGATTTATACATTGAACACTGGAGCTTCGTGTGGCCTATGTCATGACTACTAATACGTAGGCCTACGGCTTCTTTTAAAGTCACAAACTTTAAACAAATCTAACTGCAAGACACGTGCATGATTTTACCATAATATTATTAGTTTGGTCTGGGACTATTAATATTAATAATAATAATAATAATAATAATAATAATAATAATAATAATAATAATAATAATAATAATAATAATAATAATAATAATAATAATAATAATAATAATAATAATAATAATAATAATAATAATAATAATAATAATAATAATAATAATAATAATAATAATAATAATAATGAGATCTGACGGCGGAAGACCCGATGGTCTTACGCTGGTCCCGTGGCGGGTGGGCCGATGCCTGGTCTGGGATGCGACCGTGACTGACACCATGGCCGCTTCTTATTTGTCGGACACTTCCCGGACGGTTGGAGCGGCGGCCGGCGGCCGAAAGAGCAGCAGCTCGCAAACATGAAAAATATCAACCGCTATCTGCTACGCACTTCTTCATCCCGCTGGCATTCGAGACCATAGGTCCGATAAACCACGAAGGCCAGACCTTTCTCTCTGACCTAGGTAAAAAACTCAGTGCGGTCACAGAGGACCCACGTGAAACGTCATTTCTTTACCAACGTGTCTCTTTAACAATACAACGCTATAATGCAATCGCGTTCCGAGGCACTTTCGCCAACCAGGACACCGACGAGTAGGGTCATCTCCACACAAATCACAACAGCTAGACTATAGCAATATCTAAGTCCCTGAGGGATCCTGTATACCTCGGGGCATAAAAAAAATCTTTTCTTTATTAAGCGCCTGACAAACGCACTGCGCTGTAGGCCTACATTTACATGTTATGCAATTGAAACAATCTTAACCCTTAAACCGCCGGAACCGAACCCGTTCGGTTCCCATGGAAATTTGGCAGAACGCCGGAACCGACTATAGGCGGTCAAACATATTTGTTGAACGCCGGTACCGCCTATAGTCGGTAACATACTTCTGTGACTGTCTGTGATGACTGATGTATGTGCTGCACCTAACGACCTATAGATAATACAGCTGACGTCACAGGGTGACGTCACAAAATCTATTTTTAGGTAGGTTTAGGGTGAACTGTCCTTTTTCTCGCGTTGTTGTCGCAGTTGTTTATTGTAAGCGGGCGTGAATTAGCAATGTAGAAGTTTGATGCTCAGTTGTGTGTTAGTTATATATATGTATATATGTGTGTGCATTTGCATATATATACTTATATATATGTATATATGTGTATGTATCTATATGTATATGTATGAATATACTGAATATGTATATAGATGAATGTGTATATGTACAAGTATATGTACATATATGTATATATGAATATATATGTACTTATGTATATATATGTGTGTATATATATGTATATATATGTATATGTATATGTATATATATTTTTTATATGTATGTGTAAGTATACATATCTATGCATATATATATATATATAGTATACACATATTTACATATGTATATATAGATACATATATATATATATGGATATATATATGCATATGTAAATATGTTTGTATATATATGTATTTATATATACTTATACATATATATATATATATATTTGGATCTAAGTATATATATATATGTATATATATGTGTGTGTGCATATGCATATATACATATATATATGTATATATATGTGTGTATGCATATGCATATATACATATATATGTATATATATGTATGTATCTATATATATATACATATGTAAATATATATATATATATGGTTTCTCAGTGAGTTGTGACGTTTCGAAGTATATTGCAACAAAAAAGTATTTGGCGTCCGGGGTGCATGAACCCCATATAGTATGTGGCGGTTTAAGGGTTAACTACCAACAGAACAGACAGCCTGCAATACAACGGCGCTAATAGCAGCCTACAAAGCATATCCGCCCTACGGGTCTCGAACTCGGTACCTCTCGCTCTCTGTTATTTCAGTAATAATAGTCCAAGGTTTGGTGTAGGCTTAGGCCTACTAGCTAGTCTTAACTGGTCCTACTTATGATCGTTGATGCAAACAGCTGACATGTAGGCCTAGGCTATATCAATTAAGCTTAAAATTAAGTAAAACAAATTTTTAATGTATTGATGGTGCTTTAAAAATCTTCCAGTTTAGGCCTACAACAATTTGCGGTTCGGCGATCGATGCCCGATGCCTTAGCCATAGTCCAACTAAACCAGAGGCAGTGTCAATAAGGTCTATTTAAGGATTTTCCTGGTAGGTCTACTATTGGGACGATGTCGAATGGGCAGTGGTTAAATTGTTCATCCAGAGGTGGCGGATCTCCAAAATCTTACAAATCTAAAGCCTAAGCCTATCTGACAAATCTATAACCGATAGGCCTCGATCGATGTTATAATAATAATAATAATAATAATAATTCGCTTTTCTGAAAACACATAATTATATTTATAGGCCTAAAGTGTATAAAAGAAGAATCATATCGATTACTGTAACAAAAGCACATTAGTCTTCTGTTTTAGGTGGCGATCTCAGATCCGCGTGAATTTCAACACTATATACAGCAAAGCTCGAGGGTACGTACCGTACGTATTCTATTTTTTGAAAGGTACATGTACGTACGTATTTTAACGTACCCTATTTTAGGGTACGTAAACAATACAAAAATACGTTAACCAGGTCATTGCTCATTATAATAATATTCAATTTAATTTAGGCAAACAATCACAACCCAGTATACAGCGTAGTAAATTGCTGCAATGCTATATTGTATATAGGTCTACGTTTATCCAGCATACATTGCACTTAATGCACTAATGTCAGATTATACGTATGCTATGGGTCATCGAGTAAACCATAAATAAAATTTTTCGTGTATGATACGTAGGCTACCATACGCGTATTCTATTTTTTGAAAGGTAGGCTACGTACGTATTTTAACGTATTCTATTTTAGGTTACGCGTACCCTCGAGCTCTGATATACAGTAGGCCTATATGCAGTGCCACAGAAAGCTAATTTTGCGCCCCTTTGTGCTGCGCCCGAGAGCGGCTGCCCCTCTGATCCCCATTCGTTACGTCACTGCTCCACACCCACTAGCATCTCTTTACCATTAATTTTTAACCCTACATCCTCCCAAACCCCGACACCCAAGGTTTGTATCCCGCTGTCATTCTTCTCCTACCTCCCCCTCCCCTCTCTTCCTCCTCGCTTTCTAAAGTTACCCTATTAGAGTTAGACGATTTGTAGGCTACTTCAGCTTAACGACACTTTTTCATATCGAAGATGATTAGTGTCGGAGGCAGAATTAAGCAACCTCGTACTCCACGTTTATATTGCGACCGAGCCACCCGCAGTAAAGATCCGAGAAATTAATCTCTGATAAACCGACCGACCTGGAATCGAACCCGGGGCCGCCGGCGTGGTGAGCGGGCTACCAACCCACTCGGCCACTCAGGATCTCTAGAGTTAGACGACAGACAAAAACGCTTAATATAGGCTACGTTCACTTCCCCACTCTGCATAATCCGAAGAAAACAAGACAGCCCTCTCCCTCATAATATCCTTATAGGCTGATACATGCATTTGCCTTGTCTGATACCTGTCTCAATTGACTCCGCCACTGCTCGTACTCTGGCAGTGGATAAAGGAGGAGGGCGACGCTAACGACCTCTGCTATCACACAGTTTCGTTACACTGAAGCTAGTAGTACTACCTACTGCCTGTCTCAATTTAAGTACAATTCCGCCTCAATAAAATGATTGTAGGCTACTCCTGGCTACCACCTCTACACTAAACCTCATCCCTCGAAATCATCATTCATCAACCTTTAAAAAAGATCACTGGTGGACGCATTGTCTTCCTCACCCTAGAACCGAGTTAATACTTCAATCAATTGAATCCACATTAATAACTTGCCAACTTGCTAAAATCAGTCTGACTCTCTTCAATGTCTAGCTCCTTATATTCAAGACCTCCGCTGGTCTCCTTCACAGAATTGGCCTACACTCGACTTCGAACATTATCACATCATCGCTCTGTCCCAATAACCTCTCTATTTTGTAGCACCATCCAATCCTTACCACATTTTCATACGCGCCTTAGCATCCTACATACGTCACATCCTGATCCCATCTTTTATACGATGATGAGTTCTCTGCCCGAAGGTAGGTCTATTTGCTTTTATGTCACCTGGAATGAGATGAGTGAGGCACGTGGTTTCCCATTGCCTTCCTCACAGACAATTATGGGTGACCATTGCAACTTGTCCAGGGTCGCTACGCAGTGGCTTGAGGTAGATTCGAACCTGCGACCCTCTCAAGGTCCTTATACGTAGGCTACTATAGCCTATAATATGGCTATTACGATTCGAAGCATTCGTGTTCCTTATGACACAGGCACACAGCTTAAGAGTAGGCCTAGCCCTAATTAATTGTGAGGTGTTTAAATGTTCTCATTGACAGTTTATGAACGATCACTACTGTTCCTTGGTGAGGGCACTGTACGGAACAGCGGATATAGTATGACTTAAGTCTTAAGAGTACCCGGTAAACTATCCTATCATCATATAATAGGCTAGGGAGCCTAGGCCTATTATAGACCTATACACTGTCGTTCAGTTATTACAGTGCACTTAAAGTTATTGTTCCATGTGATTTCAATTAATCTAGCCTATTCTCCGACAACTTTGGCGTTGCAATGACATTATTTTGTCGTCTTGTAGACTAGGCCTACGTACCCTCCGAAGTTGTCAATTAAGTAGGCCTACCGCGTAGTCCTAATCGTGCGTTTCGAACACTGTCGACTCACCTATTAAATTTGTATCGTAGCGGTAACGCCAGATTATTTATTTTATTTATTTCTGTAACCTTCAGAAGAGAAAACGAATAAATGAAACAATAAGTCAACGGTTTGGCATGTAGGCCTACTGGCTACACGGAGGCCCAGGATCGATCGAGGGATCATATGCACGGATCCCGCTAAATAGGGAATAGATAAGACACATATAGGCTAATACCGGTACATAAATTATTATAAACTTATATATATTCTGATTTTATTACTTAGGCCCTATAATTAGTTAAATGAACGAACAGCTTAAATTTACCTGAACTGGGTAAATATTATTGATTGAGTAGATGGTCTTAGGCCATATTTATCTATCTCGAATTCTATTTTTGACAAGGACCGGATCGAACAGAGCAGATCTATAGTAGGAACTTACTATATATCTATAGGCCCTATGAAAGCCTTTCAGCTTTCAAACGTGACTAGGGCACTAGGCCTAGAGCTCTGCGCCGACGTCATAGTGTCGGCGGCGACGCGCCGGTCATTTTGGCTGCGCGCGCCGCCGACCAACAAAAATCGGCGGCGGCGGCGGCGGCGGCGGCGTGTTCGGCGCCAGATCCAAAAGTTTATGAGGGGGTCAAATTGGGCGTCCGAACTTTGAAATAGTTTGAATTTCCACACTGTAATTCTAGCATTTTAAGCTGTCATCTGAACAATTTGCTCTTATTATTTCAGTGCTGATAGAAATCAGCTGTCACTCGTAGTTACAATGTAGTTTGAGTTGTGTGTGAGTTTGACTACAGACAATACTAACAAACCAGACATTTATTTAAATTAATAAAAAAAAACTAGAAAATAGGGCCTACGTTCAATTTCCAAGAACGCCATAAGCATTTAGTAAACGAATTGCTGACTCTATAGGACACAATAATATAAATAATAATCTTCGTTTATTATTTCAAAGCTGACACACCGCAGTATGATTACAATTCGTAGTATGAACGGATTATCATAAGTTATTAAATAAATCGAATTTAACTGTTTGGCAGCCATGAACGGCGCCCATCATGTCCTACTGCTCATTTTAATAACGCCATATGGCGAATGAAAGGCTGAGTTGACCTTTGGAGGGTAGCGGGAATTGATCCCGCGTCCATGCTGATCTTCTACTCTCCGTGCCAAAGTGTTACCATTAACCATAACCCCCTCCACGGCGTGTCACAAGTAATTAATTTTAATTATTTTCAATATGCTAAAACTTTAGTCAACGTACCAGGAAGAGTGCATCGTGTACTTATAGAATAAGGAGTCCTGGTGCCATCTGTTTTTAAATAAAAAAAACCATGACTTTCCGCGAGTTTACTTTTAGTAGCTTCAGCCATCGCGATACTGTTTAAAATTATATCCAATTTATCACAATTAAAGTTAATGTTATTTATTTCAAGAACGTGAATTGATTTTATAAATAGGGCCTACCAAATAGTCTTTGCTTCACAGCAGTTTAATCCATAGCAGTTAAAAATGCAGATCGCCAATCCGAAAGCCACTAGTAGGTTACTTAGGGATTGCAGTTTATTAAAATGCATGCCTATCCAAAACGCTATATGACTTGGGTTTAGATGCACTAGAAATTTGATATAAGTATATTACACTGCTGGAGCATGAGCTGCATGTGCTAATTTGATGACGGATAATATGTTTAGGCCTGCCTGATGATTAGATGGGCATCATATCGAGGATGAGTCATTCACTGTCTATGCGTTTTATGAATGGATGACTCTTGCACATACAACCAGGAGGGGTGCGAGGGCGGTTCGCCCCAGACCGATGACTTAATACTGCCGATATTGTATAGTTTATAGTAAAGTATTCTTTACATGTACGTACATTTACTGAAAGCTGCACTGAGAGGTTAACTTAACTCCACAGGTAATTTCATGGAATTAACTGTAGGGGTGGAAATTGAATTCGGGGGTTGAACACTCCCAACGCCCCGACAATTCAATCAACGTATATATATATATATATATATATATATATATATATATATATAGCCTATATCCTCCGTCTTACATAAGTTTATATACGTAGTATGCAGGTAAGACAGAGGACCTTTTCGATCTTCTCTCATTTGTATCCGTCTATTCAATCTATCTATCACTATCAGTCATTCAATCCACCCGCCCATCTATCCACCCATCCATCCATCCATCCATCCATCCATCCATCCATCCATCCATCCATCCATCCATCCATCCATCCATCCATCCATCCATCCATCCATCCATCCATCCATCCATCCATCCATCCATCCATCCATCCATCCATCCATCCATCCATCCATCTATCTATCCATCTATTCCATTATCTGTTTGCTGTGTGACTGTTTGTGTCTCTCTGATTTTGTCTCTGTATGTCTGTCTCTGTCTGTCTGCGTCTGTCTGACTGTCTGTGTCTACTCCTATTTTTTTTTTTTAATCCACAGTTTAACGTCATCATATGACATCAAAGGCCGTTGACGACAATTCAATATTATGTACAGTACAATTGAAACAAAATTGATAGAGTTAAAGGCATCTAAACAGTACTTTATAATGTCACTAATATTAATTGTTTAGCAGCATAATATTATAGTCAGTTAAGATACTAATGTCAATGTTACTTGTATAAGATAACATACTGTAAGTTGGTCTTTCAGACAAACTATAGGCCTACACTGTTTTGCAGCAATTATCACACAAATCTTTTTTAATGTACAATGAAAAGATTCCTGATAAACAGCAATAATGTACACGAGATTCCAAATCCAGCTATTCAATTATATAACAGCATTGGTTTCAAGTTTACAAAACCTGTAACTATGAAGTTTACAAAACCTAAAATTATTATATGAAATTTATATTTTAATTTTCAAACATTTCGTTTTTTATTCAATGCAACCAGACATCATAAATAAAATACATGCATAGGCATACATTGAAAACGACAGTTCTTTATCATATGTTATAGATATGAATAGAAAAGATTATTGTAATTTGACCTGAGAGTCTTAATCTTTCACTTTCAATTTTTAACTTCAGTATAATGGTTATTAAGATTTATTATATATGTTATTTCGACATGAAATTTTTAGTTTAGATATAAATGTTTACATAGGTAATTAATCATTACAAACAAGCAATGTTAGCACAATATTATACAAATGGCTTCAAAATAACAAACCCATAACGCATTTACATATCACACCCTAACAACAAAAAAAACTATTACCCACTGAAGCAACAATTTATCGTGAAATCATGCAAAACATGAAAAATGCAACAAAACAATTAAACCCTTCAGCGTGGCATCGGCGGCGCGCCGAGGTATTATCGGCGGCGGCGGCGGCGCGCCGATCCACAAAAATCGGCGGCGGCGGCGTCCAAATAATGTCGGCGGCGGCGGCACGGCGCGGCCGGCGCAGGGCTCTAACTAGGCCTAGCGGCCTAGCCTATGTCATTCCAAATCCCAAAGTCAAATTCAACACTTGTTGTATTTAGGTCTTGGCTATTTATATAGTGTCTTTTGATAGCTTACATAACACATGAATTGATGGTCCAGCACTTAGGCTGGAATTATAGCGTCTAAGTGTTTCGAGTTTGGAATTTCTGTGCATCAATCGCACAATGTCGCCAGTGCATGAATAACTGCGATCCATTAAATTTGTATACGTCATCAACTTGTACCAACATTTGTAATCTGCGGTTTTTCTAAACAAGCATAGGCCTTGAGAAAAACCGTGTGATTTAATTAATTAATTAAGGGCTAAACAAGTATTAATGGCGGCACTTGAAGACGAAGATATCGTCGAAGATGACCATTTTAGTGCCGTGCTGTCGTTTCCGCCAGAGGTTCAAGAAGCCATTGACCAGGTAATGGTAGACTGTCTTTAATTTCCCAGGGGGACCCGATAGTGCGTTGGATAACACACTGGCATAGAGAGCGAGAGGTACCGAGTTCGAGTCCCGTAGGGCGGACATGCTTTGTAGGCTGCTATTAGCGCCGTGTATTGCAGGCTGTCTGCTCTGTTAATAGTTAAGATTTATGTGTTCTGTCATTTGTGTTCTTCTGAATTGTTTCAATTGCATAACTGTACACTGTAACGGGTTGCGGTTTGTCAACCGGATTGTTTCAATAAAGGAAAAATATTATGATTATAAATATAAGGCAAGGCCTGTATGTAATTTATGAATGTGTATTTACGCATGTATATGTGTATAGCGTGGTGCTTCTGCGGCGGAAAATGCCGCCACGCAACCCGCGAATTTACTTCTGCGGCGGAATTTTTATTGACATTTTATCTAAAAACAACTCTAACCCTAACACTGACCCTAACCGACCGTCACAGCGCTTAACCTGACCCTAACCGACACTCACAAGGCCAAACCTGACCCTAACCGACCCTCACGATGCCAATTTATAGGAAGTACCGCATTTTGAACAATGCGCATGTACGCGCTTCCGCCGCAGAATTGTGTCGAAAATGTTACTTCTGCGGCGGAATTTTCCGCCGCAGAAGATTTATCCATGTGTATAATGTGTTTGTGTAGGCTATGTATGCATGTATGTATATACGTACGTATGTCTTTGTAATATTAAATTTATATAGCGTCACTTCAAAAAAAACCAAACCAGGTTCGCTGCGGACCCGACACCATTTTCGCCGATCCCAGTTGAGAACAGGAAAAATTATCGGACTAAACAGAGTAATTTATCGTTTTTGCTGTCTAAATAATTTTATATACATGGCATTTCGATACCAATGTCCAGGATAACTGTAATTAATCCATCTTATACTTATGCAAGAATTATTTTCATCAATCCACCAGTTCCAACTTCTACTGAAGCAAGAGTTATTGTCATCAATCCAACCTCTATTTAAAATTATCCTATATAAAATAATTTAGAGCGCAAAAACGATAAATTACCCCGATTAGTCCGATAATTTTTGCTGTACTCACCTTGGATCGGCGAAAATGCAACCCAACAAGATAAAACCACGATCGTATAGAATGGTTTTCAAGCACTTGCAGAAATGAGGCAAAGAAAGACCAAGTAGGTCAAGTCGAAGGTTACAAGGCGGCCAATTCCAGAAAGATGTTCAGACAGCCGCAGAACGTTTAAGGTGGGCCGTGGAAGTTCGGGTTGGCGGGACAATCGGTTCACTGTGTGCACCAGAGAAATAAATCGGTGGCTAGGGACAGTAGATGGAGCACAGTCTGCAAGGCAATTAGGCATGAACAGTAAAATATAAAAATAAAATGAGATCTTGAACATTCCGCACACACAAAATTTGATATACACCCAAAGCTAGGTATGCCACCAATATTGCTGAGCTGCAGCATTTAAAACAGATGGTAGGCCTTACTGATATTTAGAAAGAGTCAAATGGAGCTACCATAGTCAACTCTTGCACACTCAAAAGCAGATCGGTCACAGTTTGAGTTGTAAGCACAAGCAACCTATTGTGTAAAATGTATGTATGTATACTTCTGTGTATATATGTACATGTGTATGTATGGGTGTATATGTTTATGCATATACAGGGTTGCCAGTTCTGGAGAATCCAACCCTGGTAGGTACTTCACTAATCACTATCCTTGCCAAACCCTTGAAACCCAGCCAGGAATTGGAGAGTGCTGTGCTAGTCAGACTCGTAGTGACGATTCAGTTTTAATAGAATAGGAAATGGGCCACCACCCCAAACACTAACCTATGACATGAAGCTTTCCTATAACAGGCTTTAACCCCAATATGAAGGGGCTATAAAACAGACTGTCAAGCATTGTTCAGATTTAATCTGCAAACTATTACAATTTTAGTGATATTTAATGTGCAACAAAAGAAAATTATTGTAATTTTAGCCTAGATGCCTTGATTACATTATGTCTATAATTACATATATTCGCTTATTTTTGAGACGGTAGCTCAACCATGTTTCTGACGTTTACAGTATCGAATAAGTAATAACCTATTCCTGCCAGATCGAGGCGCTAACTACCCGATATGGAGGCAGTGAAATAGATTTGAGAATGTTTATAGAATAATAACATCTTACCTAAAAATGGCATCAGGATACCTGAGGAATATTTGTGTACATTTTTTGCTTCAATTTCTTGTCGGATATTGAGATTTAGTGTGAGAAAACACTTTAAAGTGATGGAAAAATGCATACAGGTGTCAGCGATTGTGAGATGCGTTATGAACAGTACAGAACTACAGATGATAGGTTTATTCTTTTATCAGCGAAATTGTTGCTGAATTGAAGGTCGAAAATGAAAGAGGTGTACTAGTAGAATGAACCAAGTAAGGTGGTAGGGAAATTATTCAAACTACTACCTTCTAGAGCTTCATTGTGAAGTCAGGGCTTGAGGTAGTACAGATTACTACCTAAGTGCCCTAGCAGCACAACATTAATGTATGGCTCTTATAAGACATTGTCTAATGACTAAAACATAGTCAGGTACAATATATACTCAACCTGACAAAATCTCGACTGCTGCTGATCTATGACTGTGACTCTTATCTGGCTTTTGTAATGTAATGTAATCGAACATTTAAATGGCGCCACTCAAATGACTTCTATAGCACCATTATCCTACAAGGCATCAATCGATGATAGCTTTAAGCGAAACCTAGGTAGTAAAAATTCGGAATCTGTTGAAGAAACCTAGTTGCAATCCGATAGGTGAAGGAAGTCTGATTATGGTTGGCTCTACATAAATTATCAGTTACATTATAAATGCAGTGTGTCTGTTAAAGGTGATTCCAAGCTCAGATCCGCTTGATCGGCCGGACTTTGATGCGGTTGAGTACATCAATGGTCTCTTTCCTACGGAACAGTCGTTGTCCAACATCGATGATGTCATTAATAGGATTCGCTACAAAATCAGGTACTGGTCTTACAAATGCCTGAAACAATTTAATGTAATGGCATTTCGTTGCTAAAAGTAATATTTGGCTGTTACTTGGATGTTATTCAGGTGTTGTTTGTATGTTATTATTAGTTAGTGTGTCATTTAAGTGTTATTCAGGTGTTATTTGGGTGTTATTAAGATGTTACTAAGGTGTTATTCACGTTGTAATTGGGTGTTGCCATTATAAGGTTGCATTTAATGATAAGAAAGATAATTTTTGATTTGGGATGTTATTACAGTAATATTTTGATGTTATTGAGTTGTTACTCAGATGTTACATGTGTGTCATTGAGGTATTGTTTGTGATGTTAAAGGTAAGATATGGGTTTGATAAGGTGTTATTAGTGTGTTAAGTGTTTGGTTATTTTTGTTAAGGTGTTGATGAAGTATTATTCTTGTGTTATTAATTTGTTATTCGAGCTTAATTAAGTTGCTTTTATGGTGTTATTGTGGTTCCTAAAGTGTTATTTGGGTGTTGTTTAGGAGTTATTAAGGTATTATCAGATTAGGAGACTTTATCAAGTACTACCATTTAGTGCTGCTTGGGTATTATTTTTGTGTCTTTGACAGACGTTTGGATGAGGACATTCGAGTGGTCGTACGGGGACAGACGAATGTGGGTGAGGAGGGCAAGGACTCGTTGGAAGAGGCCCAGAAGGCCATTCTTCAGCTTTTCTCGAAGATCAAGGACATCAAAGACAAAGCCGAGAAATCAGAGGCTATGGTAAGTAAAGGCCTCAACAAACTCCAACTCACTGCCTGCAGCCGTTGAATAGTAACTGGCCAAATTGATTATCCTTAAAAGTGCTCTGATCTTGGTCTTATACGAGTTGACATCAAACCAACAGCATTGGCTTCGATAACCTCTAGCGATAGGAGTAATGCAGTATGGACCCGTTAATGTGAAGTCATTGAGGATAAGCTGTTTAACACCATGCATAAACCACGCTGCGTGTAAAATGGGATAATACTAAAAAATCTCCTCTAAGTAATCCCGTCTACAGTAGAGTACACCTTTCTGCCATCGACCTGATAACAGCTTGGTTTTAATGTGCCATCAGTGGTGAGACATGGGCACAATAAAGTTATAAATTAATAATTACTCCCTTTTGTTCAGCTGAACTTAAAACAATGTACATGTAGTATATGATCTAATTTTTAAAACCTAAAAAATGCAGAATATTAAAGCTTGATGAACTTATTAACACTTTAATAACGAGCTGCATTGTTTTCCTAGTGACTTTTAGTACATGCTCGTCGTTGACGTGTTAAGTGTTTAACAATATTTAAGAATTCATTTTAATTTAACCATAGAAATAATATACACAGTGGAATGTTTTGAAAATTATTATCTTCGAGAAAACCTGAAGAATGGCCTTCTGGGCCTCTTCCAACGAGTCCACAGACCATATATTAACTTGTGTATGATTCATGTTGTCTCAGAAGAGTTTATTTTCCTTGAGTTTTTCCAAGAGTCACTCCTTAATTTATGCTAGGTTTATCAAGTTGAGATACAGGTTTTACATAATTATTTTTTGAACAGGTAAAGACTTTACACACTAGTATATTTATTTCTATGTTCTTCTCTTGTTTCTGGCTCTTAGCACTATTTTCTTTCTAAAATCAGTAATTTTGCATTGGTTTTAAATTATGCATTTCATCAGCCTAATGTTGGCTGAGTCATTGTAGTAACATATTGGCATATATTGGAATAGGTTTAAAGCAGCTTGTGACATGAAGCATTACATGTAGGTGTTACCTCGAAGTTGTGGTATGTGTTAAGGTGAAGGAGATAACACGTGACATAAAGCAGCTCGATCATGCGAAGCGTCACCTGACAACTTCAATCACAACGCTCAATCACCTTCACATGTTGGTTGGCGGTGTTGATGCCCTTGAGTAAGTACAGTGCAACTAAACACTTTATAATAATACAGTTGTATTGTAATGTAATAAACTGTTTATAGCAACTTTTAAGTACTTTTCCAAAGTGCTGCCGGTAAGCAAGAATGATATTGGTGTTCATTCAAAACAACAAGTTCATCTGCTTTGATATTATCCTCCAGTAACTGGATAGTTTGTACTTTTGTAACTGTAAACTTTTTAATTATGTAGAGTTACCGATATATGGGGATGGTTCCCTCTGCCATAAGGACTGTGACCTTAAAGTGATAGGTATTCAGTAATTACAGCTATCTAACTGATGAACAATACATTGATACATATATGATATAAATGAAATACGTGCAAACTAAACTATGATAAATAAATTTCTTGCACACTCAAAAGCAGATCAGTCTAACCACTTTTCATTGCACTATGGTAGTTTCACTAGTTTCAGTATGACCAATTTCAATATAACGAGTGTTCTTAAATCTTTCAAAGTTTCAGTTTCACAAGTTTCAATGTTACTTGCCAGTGCACTTTAACCTCATCTAATTTCACCAGTTTTAATTTTTCAGTTTTGTGGCAATGTGGCTTTATCAACTAAGTGTCTCTCCTTTGTCTGGCCGGTCCTACACAGAAAAACCCACATTCGTATATTTCACTTGGAAAGGTTTAAGACCCTGTTGAATGTCTCCATTTTAGATCTCTGGCTCAGAAACGACAGTATGGTGAGGTGGCAAACCTCTTGGAGGGCATTCTGAATGTTCTTGAACATTTCCAGAAGTACAAAGGCATTCCTCAGATCGGAGAGCTAGCAGACAAGTGAGAATACTTCTGAGAAGTTTCTTTTGGATCAGGTGTAAACAGGCGAATTACCTTTACTATGTTTCGCCTTCATACATTTCTGCAAAATTACACAATTTTTCCACCTTTGATGTGTTTCAACAGGAACTTGGAAAATGTGTTTTCTTCGGCATTTGCTTTCATAATTTTGTATGCATTTCTTCACTCGGGCTCTGAACCTAGCAGGAAATTTATAATCACTTGCTAGTGTTTGGGATTGAGGAAATTCGTTATTGTTGCCGAAGTGGTGCTATATAATTGTGTGAACAGTGTGATTGATGCTATGTAAGTGTGTGATTGGTGCTCTATTATAATAATAAGTGTGTGATTACATCGTGTGATGTAAGGTGTGATATCAAGGACAGCAATCACACAGATGGACAACGCTAATTTACCAGTATGGGTTGTCAGACCAAGCTCAGAATTACCAGTTTCATGTTGCATAAGAACTCAAGCCCTGCAATGTTGAGGAAAGTGGCCCCATTCAACCATAGGAAAGTCAAGCCTTCTTTAGATTACTAGTGTTTAGGGTTCAGGAAATTCGTTATTGTTGCCGAAGTGGGGCTATATGTGTGTGTGATTTATGCTATATAAGTGTGTGATTGGTGCTGTATAAGTGTGTGATTACATCGTGTGATTGTTTTCGTAGGGTTGGCCTAATCAAGGAAGAACTGGCCCAACAGATAAAGGCTGACTTTGAAGCTGCATTCCAAGGTCCAAATGCAAAGGTATACTTTTTGATGATGATGCTGCTCTATGGGACTCCATTGATTGAGCCATGTGTGTGTGTGTGTGTGCCAGCAGTGACTTTTGTGGTTAACTGAGAATTGTTTATGTACAGATTAGCTTGTTTTTCATAAAATAAGCTTCCGCATTAGTTAGTTTTGCAAGCACAGCGATTTGATTAGTACTTGATGGTGCTATATTTAGTGTACATGCAAATATGCATAGTACATACATACATGTGCCGGTATATATCATTATGTGTATATGTGTATATATTAGACTGGTCCAAAATAATTTTTATCGAAAGGTCAAGATTAGAACCCACCATTGCAGTCCATCTATTAAAATACTAACATACTGAAAATTTGAGCAAAATTGACCCATATTTAGGGGTTGCGCAAACCACCCAAAGTTATGTTATGTATACTTGAATTCAGCACTGCGCCTTGATGGCAAACAAACATCAGTACAAAGGCATGACAATGTATTCGCCGTTTCAGCGTTTAAAGTCTGTGATTAAATTTAGCATTTTGGGTAGGCAAGATGCTAGCTTTGAAGGGAAAACGTCAGAAATATTTAATTTGTCTTCATTGAGTGGTCGTTTCAGCACTGGCAACGGCACCTGTCAAACTTGCCAGCAATGTGTTCTTGTTCGAGTCAGGAAATTGATTGCGATGCGCATAGACAAATTGAAGCCAATACTGTTTCTGATCTTCGTCATTTGTCAGGATTGAGTTGTACTCATGGATTAGCTTTCTCCCCCCAAAGACCGACCTGCACCTCAGCGCGGTGGGGGGGGGGGTGAACAGCCAAGTAAGGGAATGCCTGGTGGGGCTATGCCATCAGGGGAGAAGGCTTCGGCCGAAGAACCTCCTAGGGCGTTACGCGAGGTGGACAGGCTCACCAGGAACCCCGAAAAGCTGGCTAACGCAGGCGGCAGGTGTTGGAAGGACATCTTAGAGCGAAAGAGGTCATGACCCACCAAATGGGTTAAGACCCACCGGTCTCCTTACCCTGCCAGGAGAGGACTGGTCACCGTCTGGCAAAAAGACCAAGAAACCCTTATGATGATGAAGCTAAAAAGAAAAGACTTGGGAGCGGAGGAGACGGTGGTAGAGAGAATCAGGAGACGAAGACTTAGATGGTATGGACACGTGAGACGGATGGTGGGAGAGAGATTACCCAATGCGGCGCTACACGGTCATGTGGAGGGAGAGAGGAGCAGGGGAGGGCAACGGAAGACCTGGATGGACAACATCAAAGAGGACCTACAGAGGAGGGGTACAGATATAACGAAGATCGGCAGCATAGTACGGAATAGAGAACACTGGAGAGGCTTCATAAGGGCCTCATCGTCGGGAAACTGATGGAAGAGAAATAAGAAAGAAGAAGATTTAAGAAGAAGAAGAAGAAGAAGAAGAAGAAGAAGAAGAAGAAGAAGAAGAAGAAGAAGAAGAAGGAGAAGGAGAAGGAGAAGGAGAAGGAGAAGGAGAAGGAGAAGGAGAAGGAGAAAGGAGAAGGAGAAGGAGAAGGAGAAGGAGAAGGAGAAGGAGAAGGAGAAGGAGAAGGAGAAGGAGAAGGAGAAGGAGAAGGAGAAGGAGAAGGAGAAGGAGAAGGAGAAGGAGAAGGAGAAGGAGAAGGAGAAGGAGAAGGAGAAGGAGAAGGAGAAGGAGAAGGAGAAGGAGAAGGAGAAGGAGAAGGAGAAGGAGAAGGAGAAGGAGAAGAAGAAGAAGAAGAAGAAGAAGAAGATGGATTAGCTTTACACTTCTCTCTGCGGTGTCGTTGACTACTTTGAGTGCCATGACGACTGCCTGTGATTCACGATAATATTCATTTTCATTCCAACTTTCTGGTGGAATGCTGTGGTGGTGACCTGCCGAATTTCTTGGTTTCTGTATTCAGTCAATTGCAGAAGCCGAGACAGGACAGGAAGTTTGAAACCATGCTTGGACGTACAATCACAGACAAATAGAAGGAAATTGAAAATACCTCTGTCATCAACTGGCTTCAGTTTGAAAGAGATCGAAACATTTTACTGATCGGAACTTCCACATCTTGAATGAGTAAAACTCCAGGCGCTATAAAGTGAATTCCATGAGTTGGTGCTCTCCAAAAAAGATGATTACTAATTCAAGAAGCTCGTTATAATCATCTCTTTGATGATTGGCCGCCAGCTTTGCTTCAGCAAAAGCAATAACTCGCTCCCGGAACTCAGTAATCCACTGTTGTCTCAAATCTACTCGAGTCATTTCGACGCCAATGGTCAAGAAAACGGTGAAGTATTAGAATGTCTGTACCAGTCGAGGAAGCAATTTTCATGGCACTGAATGCCTTTTCAGCAGCAATTTACATCACGTAGTGACGACGTGTTAGATGAAGTAAGTTCCGACCAAGTCCCTATCTATCAGAGTTCACGTTCCAGCTTTCTGTCCAGTATTGCTCGTTGTGGTGTCAAAGCACTTCCCCTTAATCTTCCTTCTCAGCTACCAGTCATCTGTGTAGATGATCACGGCGCTTGCCTGAGCTTTTCCAGTGCCTGCGTTAATCTTCGGGACACGAAGAAGTTGCTCTGTTCCAACGCCAGACAATCATAGGCAGCCGATCTACCTTCTCGCAGCCAGTGATGTCGGGCAACAGCTTACCATCTCAATGAACAACCATTGCACAATCTGGAGAGCATTCATTTTTGATCATAGAAGCACGCTCTTTTTGATAAAATCTTCAAGCTTGGCGAATAGAACTGCGACTCATATGCGAGTCCCGAACTTCATGTCTTTGAGATTGAACAGTTGGAGCCAATAGAAGTGGATGTGTTGCTGCCATGTTAGTGACTTTTGTTTGATCCAAAGCTGCAGCTTCCTGCTTAGTCATGGAGGCTCTCTTGCTAAGCTGTTTAGATGATGATTGTTGTTTTTCATCCTCTTTTATGGACTACCACAACATGTGTAACTGCCTTCCTCAGGTTTGTCCTTATCACTGCTGCTCGACTCCAGATCCTACTGTGCATGTTAAAACTTCCATATCATTCTTTGATCTCTCACGCTGCTCGTATGTAGGTCTTTGCTTTAATAAATTTCTTTTCCATTTTATGAATCAAGATTCTATCCTCTCCTGTCAAATAAACCCTTTGACCTTCTCTATGAGCTACTTGGAAAGCCCAGTCTTCTGGAATCTTGATGAGACTTTGAGCGCCCATCGTAGAGCAAAATGACTCAAGGTGCGTGAAACTTCTAATCACTTGCGCAACCCCTAAATATTCTCAAATGTGGATGAAATTGCACCTGAATTATTTTTTTATATAGTGGACTCCATTGGCACCCTCTAATAATAAAAAATTGAAACTTTATATTTTGCCATGTTGTCGTGGACCACTCTAGTATATATATATATATATATTGCTTGAAAATATATCAGGACTAAATTATTTAGATCAAGGAATGGTAGTTGCAGATAATTTATTTGCTGTTCATGTTTGTGTTAGTATGGTCCGGTTAACCAGGCTCAGTTGGCTGAGGCATGTTTCGTTGTAAACGTCCTCGATTCCAAAGTCAAGAAGGATCTGCTGACTTGGTTCGTGAAGCTGCAGCTGTCTGAATATCTGGTTCTTTTTGGGGAAGACCAGGAGGTTAGTTGGAAGTGCAGTTTAAGTCAAGTGCATTCTCTCACTTGCTCACAGCCATCTAATCCGTTCACTTACTGTTTTTTTGAGTCAGTCAGAATTGACTGATTAGCATCAGTCATTATTCATTCATTCATTTATTCATTCATTCTGTAAGTCAATCTGCCAACCAGCCAGTCACCAAGTCAGACTTTCTATAGGCTAGCGCAGAGAGCGCCTCTGAGTAGATATCTTGAAGGGACGCTTTATAAATGTTCAATTACATCACATTGCATCAAGTAAGTTAATCTGTTATCCAGTCATCTTGTCAGCACATATGCACTTTTTTATATAACACTCAGATCATGGACAAGTGCTATAAATTCTCTACATTGCTGTTTTCTTGAATGTTTCTAAGGTGGCGTGGCTGGATAAGATTGACCATCGTTACGCGTGGATTAAACGGACATTGATGGATTTTGAGGAGAAGTTTGGTAAAATGTTTCCTCCATCATGGGAAGTCAGCGAAAGAATCTGTGCCGAGTTCTGTGAGTTAACCAGGTAAAAATCCTTCCTCAGAGAAGACAATAAGTAACAATCAATACCTTGGTACCTTCCCTTCTTTTGCTTTGATATAACCAATGAGATATATTTTATTAACGCTAGAGGGAACATGACGCATATTCCCTTCGCTAATTTTTGAAGCCACAACCATAGATATAATAACACCTTAAAGAGAGTTCTGCAGTTAATGGAAATTGAAATGACGCGTTTTGATTGGTTGAAATTCATGGACGCAGTCAAGCTTAAGCGAGACTTTAATTTCTTTTCGAAGATTACGCCTTAAAAAATCAAAAGACACAAAATAACAACTTATCCATTAAATAATATTCTAACGGCCACGTTTTCGGGCTTTAATAAGTTGCTACATCCACACACTACACAATTTAGCCAGCGCTCATTAACATAACTGGTGACGTGGCCATGGCAGTTGGCCAGGCATTTCACGTAGATGATGACGTCGATTTATATTATACATCTCTATGCCTAGCTTGCCTAGCTTAAGGGTCACGGCTTCACCATAGATGGTAGATGATATATTTATTACTCTAGTGATATATTTATATATTATACATCTCTATGGATATAACTAAACTTTTGTAAACAAGAAACAGTTGGCTTCTATTACTTTACCAGTCTTACCTAAGGTGAAGTAAGGGAACATACTTAGCTAAGGGCTCCTCTTACCTTTCTACCTTCCAGTGTTTAAAGAATAGCTCGGTAAATGAGAAAATGATCCGCAAAAGTCTAAACCTCTCCGTTTTCTTTCCTTATTTCACCTTCCCTTAGCTCATAGTAGCCTACCTTGACGTGATCAGATGTTTGCTAAAAATAAAAGAAAGTACCAGGTCAAGGTTTTTGCTCCAGGCCGTCTTTCCGCACCTCATCTCTAAGCTTACTAACTTTACATTATAACTACTTCTCTTCCCTTGTATTTTCCCTACTTTTCTTTTACATGACCTCATAGCATGTAGACTTTGTTTGCCCTTGAAGTCAGATTTACACTACCTGAGCTACTTGTATACCATGACTTTCCAAAGGAAAGGCGATCTTTACTTACCTTTTCTTACCGAAGTTACTTTCCCTTTTACCATTTAAATTACTGAAGGTAAATTGCAGGAAAGAACTGGCCAAGATCATGCTCAAGAGATCAAGCCAGATCGACGTCAAGCTTCTGTTATTCGCAATTCAGCGGACAGTGAACTTTGAGACGCTCTGCTCTCATCGCTTCATTGGACGGACGCTGGTTGTAGAAAAGGTTTATTCTATCTTTTGAATTATTTTTTATTAATTTCTGTCTCATCTGGTGAGTTCTATAGTTCCACTATCTTAGACCACTGATCATCTTTACTGGAAACTCCAAGGAATCTATTCCAATACATAGAACGCATGCATGATTTATTACCATCTTCGAAGGCACTACATAAATGTCCAGATGAATGTTTTCAGGTCTAATCTTCAGACTGATCAGTTAGTTCTTTCATGTCATTGACTGTTTCAACCAATCCATCATAGCCTGACTGTTGGTTTCCCTTAACCATCGGTCGGACTTCTCTAAAGAAAAATATAATGTATTCATGACCATGATTTCACTTAAAGCACATATTGATTGATTTCTACTGCATTATGGTAACAGTGCTAAAGAAATTATAAGATTAGATAACTGACTGATATGTAGAATGTGAGAATTTAGACAGCATGTAAGTTCCAGAGGTTCTTAGAAGGACCTTTTTAACTTTCTCTGATAACTAACTAATGCAGTGATTGTTCTAAATTTCTACAGACTCTGTATAAATGCCCTATTTACTAACTTGTTGGCTTGATGCAGCCGGTTGTCAACTCGACGCCTGCGATGACACCGTTGTCTCCATCAAATCCTTTCGAGTCAACCAATCCTTTTGAGATGGATTCCGATGGACCAGCTTCAGGTCAGACGGCATCAGCTGAACCAGACAAAGAGGTACTTCATCTCTCTGCTATTTTATTGTCCTTTCATCTCTCCTGTCTTGCGATATTTTGGTATTGTGTCTGCTCTCCTCTTCCCTTCATTCTTTTTGCCTGTGGTGCTCTTCCCGGGTCAAGACGGGATACCAATAGAAATGGTAAAAGCTGGGGATGGCGTGATGACAAAGACAATAACAAAGATTTGTAATAACATATGGAAAACTGGAAAGTGGCCAGAAGATTGGAAAAGTTCAGTCTTTATCCCTTTATTTAAAAAAGGAGACGCAAAAGAGTGTGAAAATTACAGGACAATAGCAATGATATCACACATAAGCAAAATATTACTCAAAATAATACATAAAAGAATGGAGAGTACAATAGAGAGAGAGCTTCCTGATAGTCAAGCAGGATTTAGGAAATTTCGTGGAACACGTGATCATATTGCCAATATGAGGTGGATAATGGAGAGACAAAGGGAGTTTGGACAGAAAGTATACATATGCTTCATTGATTATAGCAAAGCGTTTGACTGCATTAATCATGAACTGATGTGGAAAACCTTGGGAGAAATGGGAATACCGAAACACTTGATACAACTTCTTAGGGGTTTGTACGAAGATCAGATAGCGGTGATAAGGACTGAATATGGAGATACTGACAGATTCAGGATTAGGAAGGGAGTGCGGCAAGGATGCATTCTGTCTCCTTTCCTATTTAATATGTATGCTGAAAGGATAATGAGGCAGGCGGGAATGGATGAGGCTATGGAAGGAATAAAGATAGCGGGAAGAACAATGAACAATCTGAGATACGCTGACGATACAACACTATTGGCGGGTAAAAAAACCGATTTGGTAGAACTAATAAGAAGGCTCAAGAATGAAAGTGAGAAAGCAGGACTCTACTTCAATATAAAGAAGACAAAGATCATGACAACAGAGGAGGAGGACAGTTTTGTAGTAGATGGAGAGGAAATAGAAACGGTAACTAGCTTCACGTTTTTGGGATCAGTAATAGAAAAAGAGGGAAAGTGTGATATGGAAATAAATCGTAGAGTAGCGATAGGAAAAACTGCAATGAATGGTCTGGAAAAATATGGAAGGACAAACATGTGAGTATAGACACGAAAAAAAGATTGGTGAAGGCTCTGATCATACCAACAGTAACATACGGCAGTGAGACATGGACAATGACCAAGAAAATGAAAAAAAGATTAACGCATGCGAAATGTGGATATGGAGGAAGATGCAGAGAATATCATGGAAAGAGAAAAGGACCAACGATTGGGTGCGCATGAGTATCGGAATTGAGAATGAAGAGACACTACAACAAACAGTGCTAAGAGCAAAGTTGAGGTTCTTTGGTCATGTCATGCGATCAGATGGATTGGAAAAGGAAATGATGTTAGCATATGGAGAGGGAAGGAGAAAACAAGGACGACCAAGGAAAAAGTGGATGGACGAGATACATGAAACAACTGGAATGAATTTGGCAGAACTGAGAGATGCGACGGCGGACAGAAGGAAATGGAGAGGCTTGATCATGAAGGTCGCAAGAGTTCCAGGAACTGACAGCACAAGTACAAGTCTGCTCTTCACTGCCCTTTTAAGGCAGTTGGAAAATGTACTGTTTGATTTGTCATAGACGATGCTTTTAGATTTCTTTAAAAAGGTTCTGTCTGATTATTTTTTTCTTTACCAAATGCATCTAATGCTTAATTTATTTATCTCCTGTAAATACTCACAATTGTCATCTGTTGCTCTATTAAGACACCTTTTCAGCATTTCTATTGGATGAAATATAGTTGACAATTTCACATGATGGTCAGGTTCGCAGAACCTGCCTGCCAAGAAGCCTGCCAATTGTGTGTTGTAAGTTAGAAACATAGGCCTATAAAAAGACATTTTTAGCAAGGCATAGGACTTATCCTGAATTCACAAAGTAAATCAATTACTTTGAAGGTTCAGTTATTTGCACAGAAAAGAAATTTGTTTTGGGGGCTAATTTGTTGACTCAACTGAGATTTAGGGCCTGTGCCTCCTTACTGCAAAGTTGGCTCCTCCATTTGACTCTTGCCACATGGTAATAACTGATATGTCAAATGCAATGCTTTGTACATCTATGAACAATTCCTTCTGATGATTTGTATTTTCCATTAATGTTCAATGTTTAACTCTCTTAAATCTGTTATTCCAATGCACACAATTGTTAAACTGCTGTCTTAAGGCACACATTTCTAGATGTCTTACTATTCATACCTTACCTTGCCTTACTTTGCTGTACCCCATTGTGTGTTGTAAGTTAGAAACCTTTCAATACTTTACCTTTCCTTGCTTTTCCGACTTGTGCCTTACCTTACCCTACATGAACTTGCCTTACTTTGCCTTGCCTTATAATGATGTTCCTTTATTCAATTCAACTGACAAACCGCAGTATGATAAATTACATGAAATAGTATTAACAGATGATAACAAGTTACGTTAACTGACCTTTACGTTACCTTGGCTTACCATACCATAACTTACCTGACCATAACTTACCCTACACTACCTTGCTTTTTAACTTGCATCTACATTTTTTAGTCAGTTGAGGTGAAGCTGCCGCAGTCTCCCTTCATGGGTTTAATTTCAAAGTGCTTTGAAGCACATCTGAACATTTACATTGAGTCACAAGACAGGTGAGTAACGTTATCCATTTTATTACTTATTTCTCTTTATTTTACTTGCTGTATTTACCTGCCACTGTATAAACAGGATTGTCTAGAAATGAACCATGACGCATATTATTTATTTATTTCTTTGTCGTAGTGTTTAATTTATTTACTGTATCGATTCAGTTGCTTTTCAGTTTATTATATTTATTTAGTTTATTAACTAATTAATTCCATTAAATTTTTCAACCTATGTCGAATAGAAAGGAATTTCAAGATGATTGTTTCACCAGCACCCTCGAATGAACTGGTATATTAGACAATACAGAAATACTGACGAGGTTTTAGTCAATGGCAGTCATGAGTTTCTGATTTGTTCATGGTGAAAGTCGCAAGAGTAGGTTAGATTAGAATTTAATCTATAAGAACAGATTAGACTAGATTTTGAAAAGATTTGTTCTTGTAGAATGATTTGATAACATAGAATTTGTTTCGAATTTTTATTAGATTAGCTAGTGTGAACAACTTAGGTTCGACCAGATTACGATATTTTAGAATGGATCAAAGTTTTCTATTCGCATCGCCCGCTGTAGATTGCATTTTTTCTAGACAGATTTTATGTTAATGAATATACTTCTCGCAATGTAATTTGCTATTTGAGTAACAATAATGATGATGTGTTGTTGGCTGTGACTAGGAACTTGGCTGAACTGATCGATCGTTTTGTTGAGGATTTCCGCCAGCACAAGACTCCACGTATGGATTCAGAAGATGGCAGTAACGTTCTTCCAAGCTGTGCAGATCTCTTCGTCTACTACAAGAAATGTATGGTCCAGTGTTCGCAGCTGAGCATGGGTCAACCAATGCTGCTTCTGACCAAGACCTTCCAGAAATACCTCAAGGAGTATGCTACCAAACTTCTGACCAACAATCTCCCCAAGTGAGTTTCTATGGTCTAATTTTATATAAATTAATTATTCTGATGACTTCTGTGGCGCCATTGTAATGTTACTCCACACCAAGACCTTCAAGGAATATGCAGTTTGTATAATCTAATAAAATCTGTCCTAAATCAGTGTGATCAAAGGACTTCTGTACTGCCATTGTCGTGATGTACAGGGATCAGGCGATGGTTGCTTTATCGTATTGTATTGTATCTAAAAATTTATAAAGCATCTCTCGCAGTATAGATTCCAGAGTCGCCATCAGCACAGAAGCCCCGGGAAAAAGAAACGCCTTGAAGAGGAGGGAGGCCAGTCCAAGTGGAGGGACCTGTCACAGAAAATACCCGGCATTGAGCCAAGGCAGACCTAACTCGAGGGACAAAGAGATCCGAACGGTTGGTAGAGTGCAAGGGATGAGCAGAGGTTGCAGAAAGAGGTTTTTGTGAAACCTTATTCAAAGATAGTTCTCCGCTGGAGCAGTGCAAGTCATATGCTGATAGTCAAGGAAATGAGAATTGAGGCTGTGCTTTGTAAGCAGGTAGAAATAGAGGAGTGTTAAGTTTAGACCTGAATGACTGATGTCTTGTGCATTATAATGTCATATTAAGAAACTGAAGTCTGATTTAGTCATAGAACTTTTTTGTTGTTATCATTACAGTTTAAAAATGTGACAAACTTTCCATCTCCAGGTTGGGCAAACAGGAAGGTCTCGGTGGATCACTGGCAAGGTTCTCAAAGCAGGAGCCAACAATCGCATCTGCCAGTAGTCTCATCCAGAGCATCCTCAAAGAGGGAGAGGTGGTGAAGCTGACGGAGGAGGAACAGTGTCGAACCTGTAGCATACTGTGTACTGCTGAGTACTGCATGGAAACAACTCAGCAACTGGAGGAAAAGCTGAAGGAGAAGGTCGACCGTGAACTCGTTGATAAGATTGATCTTCGAACTGAACAGGACATTTTCCACAAGTATTACCATTGAAATTACTATTTACAATTGACTAATATCATTATTATGAAGATTATAATTATGATGATAGTAATAATTGCAATTAATAACTTCTGTTGTGCCAGTGTCTAATGCGCAATAGCACACAAGACACCAAGCAGTAATCAGGTCAATATCCAGAAGATCAATATAATGAAACAGAGAGGCAGCCTGGGATAAGCAATTTATAAAGGTAAGTCTTAAATTGTGAAAAAAATGATGTAAGTGTCTGAGCAGAATGAACTTGACTTGACTTGACTGAATTTTTTTGGTATCGCAAACAGATATAGGAAGAGAGTTCAGATCTAGATTCAGCAACTGAATGAGCTTGTGCACCTACAACAATTCTATTTTTAGACATGACCAGAGAAGACAATCAGATGACCTTAGTGAATGATGAAGCTGGGAAATAAGGACTGATTTTAAGTATTGTGGTTGAAGACAGAGTTCAATGTTTTATAAACTCTCAACCCCAATTTAAAACAAAATCCTTTTTCTGAATAGGAAGCGCCTGTGACAATGATTTAAGGACAGGGTTATATGTTCTTATTTTGATGTATTAGTTAGTAATGGCTCTAATGAAGAGCTCTGAACTCTTTGGAGTTTCAGAATGTTTACTTTTGTGATACCAACAAAAAGTGAGTTACAATATTCAAGGCAACTTCAGACTTGCCAGAGATATAATAATAATTGATATACTATGATTTGTAATATTGTTGTTATGTATCCAAAGTAGCAATGACTTGGGAGATTCAAGAGACTAGACTTAAGAGCAGCTAGAACTAATCAAAATGTTCAATATTATTATTTTTATTGTAATTATTATTTTATTTTTTATTGTAAATACAAAGGATTGTGTCCAAAGGAAATGGTTCAAAATTATGCTGGGAAGCTATAACTGTGTGGATGTTGTTTTAAGCTCAGCCATTTGTTTCATGCGTTTCAGCGTCATTTCAAACTGCATCCAGCTTCTCGTTCAGGATCTTGATAGCGCCTGTGACCCTGCACTCAACGCTATGACTAAGGTAACATTATGATGATAGTGCTATAGAAGTCTATAGGTTTGATTAGATTTTATTGGATCATATAATAGGTATTGACGTCCACTGGATTGGATTAATTTTGACATATTGAATTTTAACTGGATTTCTCAAGTGGATTATGATTTTAGACTAATGGACCAGTATGAAACAACCATCATGTTATGCCTTGTGCATTATGATTGTATTCAATTTAGACATTATGTAGTGATTCTCGCTGAAACACACCAGCTCAATATTTAAGACCCAGAGAAAAATGGTTGATTCCTTGTAATAAGGTCATATCTGTGTGAAACAGGTAGCTAGCTTGTGATCATAGCGCAGAACCAATGAAGTTGTAGCTCAGCGCAGGGCTTGAGTTTTAGCCATAGCAATCCTCGCTCGCAGACAAAGAGATCATGTTGGAAAAGTAAGCATAGCTGATCTATTAACAGATCTAATGAAGTCAGTAGATTAGAAGAAGGTTACATAAGAGGTACAATGACCTATGAAAAAATCGATGTTCAGTGTGTCCACCATTGCATTCAGCGCCCGTGGAGATTTGTTGGTTGTGCATCTGTTATGATGTTGCACACTGCAAAAGTGTGCATACTCGTGCATTGGACCACGTACTGTTCTGCTACAGACAGCTCAAGAAACATTTTCGAACTATCTTAAGGTACAATCTGTTTAGAGGTTATAAAATCCAGTGATGTAGCCTTGTTTTACTTGTGATGTTACAAAGATGCTATATATATGCCAGATACTTGCCCACATACTTATAACAAGGCATTCATTTATAGGATTTCAACCTGGCTTTTCCAATAAATTGATCGCCTGGCTCTCCTGGATTTGATTTTATATTGCGCAGGTGCATATGCTGGGCTTCCTAGTATTGCTTTCATGTGGCATTCATCCCACGGGGAATCTCTTAATATTTTGTAATGTGTTGGGTTAATGCACCTGTGTACTAATAGCAGATTGCTTTCTGTTCAGTTGGCCTGGCAGAATGTGGAATCCGTTGGTGACCAGAGTAGTTACGTCAACGCAATCGTTGGACATCTGAAGACCAACCTTCCTATCATACGCAACAATCTCTTCTCGTCAAGAAAGTACTTCACACAGTTCTGCATCAAATTTGCCACGTGAGGAAGATATACTTTCAATCTGATCGATTCAACTGTCTTTTATAGCGCCTTCGATAGTGTTTGGGCCTGGGCCAAACGATTTCTCAACCTCTGGACCTCGTATCAAAGAGGTGTGGTTTTCTTTACTTTCATGTAATACTTGAGCTGCACACTTAAGCTCACTTTGATCTGGTTTCAGCTTAAATGTCAATTCTGGGTCAGAGTTCCAATCTCTACCAGGACAGCAAGATGCTTAGAAATTTCTGTTTTAAGTCACTTTGTACCCATGACTTTCTCTTGGAGCTTGAATCTTATTCTTCTACTTCTTCTTCACACTGGAAATTTGTGTAGGCGAGGCTTTTTTCAATTTTTATCAGATTTGTTTCTATTGAATTTGAGTTTTGTTTTGGCAGGTCGTTCATTCAGAAGTTCATTACAGCCATCTACAAGTGCAAACCCATCAGCACTGTTGGTGCTGAACAGGTATTCATAATTATAATTACACATTTATATAGCACCTTTAAGGGGCACCTACTCAGGTGAGACTGAAGTAGTAGCATCTTCTTCTCATGTTGGCTTACAATCATTTCACTCTGGCACTTTGTTGGCAATTTCCAAAGTTTTCAATCGATCGACCTTTGAACCAACAACTCGCCCGATTTGTAGCATAGTATTAGCTCAGAACAGATTGATAGTCTTAACAGTCTTAAAGTTTTGAATGTTTGGAACAAATAGTTCGATCAACACCAGTATTTGAATTGTCACAGTATCTAAACATTGGAGTTTATCAATGATATTTGTCACTCAAACTTTCAACTTGATAGACCAAGCTTCTTGGGGCTTTCTATACATTGCATTTGCATTCACGTTTATTAGCCCTTTCCTATGAACTGAACTGTCTGTCACAACTGACGTCAGACATTGTATGCGAACGCTGACCAACTAAGAAATTTACATTACCAAAGTGTGTTTAACACACGGTGAAAAAACTATATTCACTAAGTTTAAATTGAAAGCTTTTGTACATTAAATTTTGTGTGTGTTAAATTTGTAGTTGCTGTTGGACGCTCATTCACTGAAGACAGTCTTGCAAGACCTTCCATCCCTGGGTTCCCAAGTTGGTCGAAAGGCGCCTGCCAGGTTCGAAGTGTTTGCAACATGCTCTTTCCATACTACCACCTGTATTTTTAATGAAAATTTATGTAAAGCCACTGTCAGTCAAAGGCATATCCTCCTGCCATGGCCCTCCATCTGAGTTTACAAGGAATCCATTGTTGTGAATTTTTTTAATGTAATTATGTATGTGTGGGTATGTGTCTTATATTGCATGTAGGTGTGTGGGTATGTATGTGTATGTATGGTACATACCTACGTATGAGTGTGTGTATGTGTATACATATTTCTGAAATCAACAGGAAGCCAGTGCAGATTATCATTATTATTATTATTATTATTATACTGCTGTAACTGAACACAAAAGTGATTGGATAATTATCAGTGGATTGGCGAAGTGAAGATTCTAAATAATAGGGGCCGACAACAGATTCCCGTGGGACTTCAGCAGTGCAGAAAGTAGGATCAGGTCGAGCAGTAGTATTTTACTGCTTTGTCTTGCTCTCTTTTTAGTAAAATATGGATTTACATGTGTGTTTGTGTGTGCGTGCGTGTGTATTATATTATCGACAACAGCTTGTTAGAACCTCAGAAAACACTGCCTACACTGCTAAGCAAATTAACTTAAGCTAACCATGTTTGGTTTAAATGTGCCCAGTAACACCACAACTATCAGCAATAGTTTTCATTAATTTGAAACTATTAAATGTTTTAGTTACACAACAATTGTAATCAAGGGAATGACTAAAGCAGAAATGATACTGAAGGTAGGTGAACTGACATTGGTTTTTGATTTTCAAACCTACCTCTATATTACACTGTAAAGATAGTTTAAAAGCCTTGGATTGACCTAATGTAATCTGATATAGCTGTAATCTAATCTAAGAACTCCAATGGTGCCACTGAAATTGCCCAATTCCAGGGTGAGTCATTCGAAAGCAAGAAGCGAATACAATAAGAAACTGAAACAACCGACGAAGAGAAGGAGTCCTGGAAAGGATGAGTTTTTAGTTGAGATCTGAAGGCCAGAACTGCTTTGCAGAACGAGTATTAGTTGGAAGAGTGTTCTAGAATCTGGGCCAGTATTTGAAGGCTGTGGTCTGATGTTAGCTGACAAACTAGGCCTTTATCAAACGACTGCACTAAAAATAAATCCGGTCAAAGCCGTTTGAACTGGTAATGTTTAAGATTGACAGATTAAATTCAAAGTATTTGTAACTTGTTTTCTGTTGCAAAACTAATCCAATGCCCTGAGCTATTAAGTACAAATGCAGTTTGATTGTGCTTAATTTCACGGTGCCTGTGAGTGTCTTATCAACAAAATTGAGCAGCCATTGCTCGGTGTTTAACGAGAGATTTTGCTGATGTTCCTGTTTTTCTTGTTTCAAGTGTAAATCCATTATCATGTTGGACTTAGGTTGTCATGTCGCCACATGAACCTGTTCGTGGTTTCGTTGACAACTACATGAAGCTGCTTCCAGATACGGATGGCAGCGAATTCCAGAAGGTCCTAGAGATGAAGGCAAGTGCAGCTGATTACAGAACAATACTCCAAAAGCGTCCTTTAGGATCTAATCGAATCTGCTACAATGCGGTATCATATTGCACAAGGCATGCTTGAAGACTGTGGTCAGATGTCGGCTGACATCAATCAGCGTATTGTCACGTTGTCTAAGCACAACCACATCTAAAAATAAATCCTTTGGACTGAACAAGACACTGATTTGAAAACCGTTTAGGACAAAGACCTCTGCCGAAAAGCACTTGTGCTTTAACTTTATTAGGACAGTACTTACATTAGCTGGTCTGACAATTTAGATGTCTGTTCCTGTCCTATTCTCTTTGCTGAAAACTTGCCTCTCTTTTCTGCTTATGATATTTCCTGTATCTTGGCTTCAAAATGCACCTTAGAGTTATTGTAATGGAAATTTACCAATCATGAAATGACTATTGTCAGTGTAAAAGATGATAACCTGACCTTGCTGTTTCTTTCCAGGGTCTAAAGCGTAATGAGCAAGGTACTCTGATGGATCTCTATCGAGCCAGGAAACCAGCGCCATCTAGTGGAGGACTCCAGGAGAAGTCTTCAACAACTACGTCTGATGGGACAGAACAAGAGTCAAGTCGCATACGCAAGTTAGAAAAGCTGATCAAGAAGAGACTTTAGAACAATCGTGGATGCGCAATTCAGCACGCAAGAGCAATGATGACAGGCGTTCGTGCATGAAGTTGTTGCGAAGTTAAGCAAATTGGTTGCCTTCACCAAATGTACAAGAATGCACAAACTTAATATGGAAATGTGAATATGTGAATACTTGCCATAACCTCCTTATGTTGCTACCCATCAATAGCAATATGTATTTAAGTTAAACAAGTGAAATATTTACAGCACCCGCTAAATGCCACTTGTACAAATCAGTTACCATTACAGGAATATGTAAATGTGAATACAAATGGTTACATGCCAGACCCTGTTTATGAACACAATAGGATCCTTATTAAGCACTATGTACTGTAAAATTTCATTACACTGAAGTTCAATGGACCATTATTAACAGTGATATATCTGAGATTTGAAATAAGCAACATGGTCACATCTAGTACTATCTGACTGCAAATGAACTGAAGTCATCATGAACTTTTTTAATACTAGAATGGAAATGTTTTGTGATAATAATGCTGTGTAAAAATTAAAGATAATAGTTGCAAAATTGTATGTATATTTAGTTTATTAAGTTCTGTAAAATGAACTGTACAGCATTCTTGACAACTATAAACCTAAACCGGAAGTTAGAGTTCACATAATCTTGTTTCTATAATAGTGCAATATGTCACACAATGTTTGCATCTATTTTGTCATCAACAGGAGGCTTCTTTCTCTTTTATGACACTATTAAAAATGCACACTAAGTAGGCTTACTTGTATGTACAGTGAGGTAGGTCGTTGTAAAGTGAGGTTTCAGAACTCTTGCCCTTCAAAAGCTCTAGGAGTCTAGGTCCAGGAAATAGGTTGGTAAAATGAGGCTAACAGTGAAATTGAGTATGTGTGGCATAATTGACTGACTCCCTCGTAGTGACCTAAAGAAATATGCATCGTAGTCTTAGGCCTCAGGAATGTCGGAAACGACTTGCCTGTTATCTCGGTATACCAAAGTACACCATGTAACTTACGTATAAATGCCTAAGCAAGTGAATATTATTAGCGCCTTCTAAGCGAGTCTTGTTTGCATATATGCATGATGATGCTTAACTTAACACTGAGCTGCATTGGTTTCCCAGTCACTTTTAGTACATGCTCATTGTTAGTGTTAATGAGGCACATTTTGAAAGGACCTTTGTAGTTTGTATACACATAGCTAAGTTGTAACAAGGTTGTGCTATACATGTAAATGAGTTTTAGAGGAGAATTTTCATTAGGATTTCAAGTTGAATTTACCAACTTTGCACCAATTTAAGATCGGACTAAGACAATACCTTCTGCACAATCTGAAAATGCGTAGTCTTGTTTGCACTGATTTATTGTACACATGCTGGTTTTTAATGGAATTCAAATGTTCAATTTGATACTTGCTAAACAGAGCGGAATGATTGGTTCATTCTGTGGTCAGCCTTTTATGCGAACTACACTGATCTTGGTAATTAATTGCAGGATTCATGTAATATTTTCGGTGTTTAATAAACTTTAAAGAAATAGATGTCAAATATATTATTCCAGCAGGCAATAATTTTACAAGCCAATCTGGAATGCAAGAAAGAAACCTTTCATCTGATACGAGATATTGTTATTATTAATATGCTTCTACAGTGCCGGTATCTAATGCACAAGGCTCAGTATAAAGCCAAGTCACAATCAGGTGACAAAAGTCAATCCAAAAATCAGTCCATCGAAACAGAAAAACAGTCTATGGTTGATAAGCAATCCAAAACAGACAAGAAAGCACAAAATAACATAACTGAGCAGATCCAGGGAGGGAAAAAGGTCGTTCATCCAGCAGTTCTAGCTTAAGGTATGACGCAATCAGTAGTGACAAGACCGAGGACTTATTTTGAGTTGTGTTTTATAAACAGGAGTACTAGGTCCTTTGCAGAACTAGAAGCCAATGCAATGATTTAAGTACAGAGGTTATATGCTCCTATCTTGATGCACATGTATTTGTTATGACTTCAGCCCGAATCCTCCGGAGCTTTTGTAGATTGGATCACTAGCCTTGAACTTAGGTCTGCTTTCCTACAAATCTTGTACTTTTCACTCCTATTCCTGACCTTGGTATAAAATACGATTGCAATACAGCAATGCACAATTTACATTACCTTTGAAAGCCATTTCTCATGCAGCAAGTTAGAATGCAGCAGTATTAGAACAAGGAAAGTTTCTGAAGCTGACTTTAATCTGGTATCCATATCAATGATTATGCTATACCACAGTTTGCCAGAAGTGCTCTGAACATCTATAAATCAATTACTGCAATTTACTCCTTACAAATAGATTTTTACACCTAAAGCCAAAGAAATCTATTTAAATAAGGTACAAAACGAAAAGAACATAAAACTTCATATCAAGATTAATTAAATACGACTATGCACCGACATGTTAACTACTGACAACACAGGCCCATCACATTAGGGGTGGCATAGGGATATCTTCACCTTACCCTCATTAATGTACATTTATACACTATACAGTTTTTACATCACAGATGATGTTCTGTCAATCAATACATTACAATTGTGAGCATTAATATTTAAACCCACTGGATGAAATCAGTTAAAATAATTTCAACTTCAGTCAGACACTTTTGCTTGCCACTTTTGTCCTCTCAAAATAAAATCCCATTAGCACAATGTTCTAAACACAAATGTCTTGAAAATGAAAAGAACATAAAACTTGCCATTATAACATAACTAGCCAACACACACACATTTTAAAAAAACATTAAAAAACCATTGAGAAAGACTCAAAACTTAATATGCATATTCATAAAGAATTTAGGGACCCCTCAACATTGTTATTCATATTGACAGGATTCAGAATTGGTATATAGGTAAAGAAAATTTGCTCTCCACATGCTTGTCTGAAGCACGATTTCAAGGTCAACGAAAAATACAGCAACGGAACATATTTTTAAACCTTCCCACTTCCATTGGCACTCATTTATCAATCGATACAGGATGAGGGTGCCAAGTTAACATGCTATTCCATGGATGGTCATCCATCCAAATACTAACCGTTTTTAATACGTACAAGCAAAGATTTGGGGACATACTAGGCAAATACAATATAAAATAGGTGAGGATAATATCATCACATAGAAAAATTTACTCGGATTAAATCAATTGAGGGGACTTATAGACTGCAGTCCAATTGACAAAATTAGTTCTAACTGAAAGATAAGACAATCAATCCCAGACAATATCATCCGCTCGAAGCGACGACTGTATCCGCTTCAAGTCCTTCAACAGGTTAAGACTTCCTTGAGCCTTTGACACTCCTGGGCTCACTCCAGTCACCGACGGCTTTGCCTTCTTTGGGCTTTTCACTGATCTTGATGTGCGAGAGACACCTCCAGAGGAAGGTCGCGAAACGGGCGTCTTGGATTTGCTTGCTTTGCGTTTCTTTTTCGCCATCTAAAGACATAGAAAAACATCAAAAATTAGACAGAAAAAAACCAAAAACTGCATCTTGCCTTGGTCCAATTCTGATCACAACTGTGATTAAGATACCTTGTGCCTCACAGCAGAAGTGTTGGGCTCGCAGGTGTTTTCAGTAGGCTGATCAGAAGCGTTGGAATTCACAGCCCATAAAATGTACAGGCCATCAGATGGCCCATACATATTAAAATGATTTCAGAACATGGCTACTTTCGTAACTAACATGGTGGCCGTAAGACACAGTTTGCTTTAGGTTGGTCAAAGTTTTTTAGTTTGAGTGACTTAAAAAATTCCAAGAAACTAAGAAACAAGTAATTTTATTCATCTAGAAATGCATGATGTTAAGAGGTTAGAATCCATGAAAAGAGTATGCACAGAAGAAGGCTGCACGTGCCAAGAATAAACTGCAATATTACTCAATGTGATTATGCTGCACGTAGAGCGGGATGAAGTATAAGAAACAAGGGAAGGCAAGGTTAGTGTTAGCAGTGGTTAAACTGGTCATCTTGCACAGGTTGCAGATTTTTCTAATCTAAAACTTAAGTGTATCTGGCAAATCTTTAACTGAAACTTGCATTAGCTGTTTAAATAAAGACAAATACATGAAACATGATTCATAACGTTGATTATTGTTACAAAGAAACAGTTAGGTCACTAGTTTCAAAGGTCAAATGGCTGATCTGAAATCCAGGTGACAGATCTGAGATCCAGCTGAAATTAACCACCGAGTTCTAGGGTTAGAATTTAGCCTAGATTTTGTTTTTGTGAACAGGTGACTTGCGGTCTGCTTCAGCCTTGGTACTTGGAAAACCTCTTATCAGCCCTCTAGTATTCTGTATTCTAAATTTCAGGGTCACCTATAACAGCTCGCTAGCATCACCCAAACCCAACTGGAACAACAGTGCACGACTGGGAGAGTTTCAGAGTTACTGTTATTTACACACAAATGGTAACATCAGTGATCAAAGTGTGAATTGGAGTCATCTTAAGATGTGCTATCTTATAAACCTCTCAAAAACTGTCAGGATATGGTTGACTGGTTATGTTAACCTGGCAAGTGAACCTAATCATATGCCTTTATTCTACAACCAGTTACAAAGGTTAACATACGTGCTTAAACAACTCAGTAGAAACCCCATTCAGTTGGGTTATCACCTTTTAACCATTAGTGGAGATAAATGAATTTTTACTATGCCAACTCCATGGTGATATGCTAAGCTATCATTTCCTGGAGACTATTCTGCTTGCTAATGACATTTCTGTCTTAATGATATTTTAACATCATATAGATTGACACAGAGGGCTCTTTTGTGAGGTACTTAAAAAGCACTATGGTAAGTACCTGATACACGCATACATACATACTTTACTGATCAGTGATCATTTCATGGAAGGGTTACTGACTATTTACAGGGGATACCAACCGTTTCCTGGTAGCGTCTGAGCCGGGTGATCTGGTCACTCTTGACCTCCATCCGTGCAACAAGACAATCCAATTCTCGTTCCAGATCATCGCGTACGTGCTGGTCACTCGCCTCCTGAATCTGGTGAAGCAGTTCCTTGTGTTCACTGAAATACAAAGAACGCTGTTGCACACATTTAGTCATTTATGTTCCAACCTTTGTGGTCTTAGAGTATCACAACATGTTGGGAGGTCCCCTGTGCCTTAGCCGAATGATCTTTCAACCTCCAAAACATACTTCTGAGAAATTCCTATTGCAGCACGTAAAAAAGAGTTACCTTGACCTAGCATTAACTAGTGCCTCTCCTAGAAAGAAAGCTCACAATAATAAATAAGTAAGCAACAATTCAGTCAATCCCTCCCTGAATTAATGAATCATTAAGCCTTTCCTATGTTGAACTCTGAACAGTCAGAGCTGCATTTCCATTCAGCATACACTTTCAAACTACCCTCAAATGCACTTCTTTAGATCAGTCATACATACATGTGCAACACTTTTAAGAACCACTTAAATGGCACTCAATAAGTGTCTCGCTGTGTACTCAGTAGCGAGACACAATATAGCGCCTTCCAAGCCGCACTCCAAGTACCTTCATACAAATGTATGTACATATGTACAGTGTACATACATACATTTTTACCTTCAGCCTAAAGATCTTTCAACCTGAGAACGGCTCCTCACAGGACCTCATAATACAACAAGTTGCATTACCTTACATTACTCCAGTGCCACCAAAAAGAGTAGATTCTCCCTTACAATGACATATGTCCAAATTCATCCTGCAACTGAACAAGAAGCTGTGATAGGCTGCTGTTCTGTAACGGCTTTTCTGTCTCCACTTCTGTATCATCTTCGTCTTCCCGTCCACAGCCGCAGTTCTCACAATCACCCTCCGTCATCGGGTGTTGGCTTGGCGTTCTTGGAGTATGCGAAGCTCGACAGAGTCGTGGCGTGTGTGACTTCATCAAAGACAAGACTTCTTGGAAGTTGGCTGACAGTGAGTAACTCCTTCCAGTTGACTACATATTCCACACACACACACCTCAAATTAGGCATATATATATATATATATTTGTATGGATGTATGTATGTATGTATATATGGGTATGCCTGTGTATGCATACATGTGCATTGTGTATATATGGTTATTTGTTGTTTAACAACACTGTTTCATAACATAGATGATTAGCATCGTCATTAGTGTAGTCATCTTTTTTTATTAATTTTTTTAACTAAGCTGGATTGGGAGCTGTTAATGGGAACTAGGCAAATAGGGCTCCATCCTCTGCAACATCACTAAACACATCTTGACATCCTATAATTATTGTTTATCTATTTTTACTATTATATCCTTAAAATAAATACAAAATTATTCAAACAGTCCATAGACAATGGCTGCCATTGGACTAAGAACAGCAGTAGTCCACAATGCGATCAATGGATTGAACCTGAACCAGGCCTACCTTTCCATTTATGAAAGGGATTTCAGCAAGATTCAGGCGATAATGTTCGGACGCAGGCCTTCCATTTGTTGGATGTCTCTTTCGCGCCGGGGGACGTCGAACGTTCGGACTCTTTCCAGCTGAAGCAGCTCTTTTCTTCTTCTTCGCCGTCTTATTAGATCTGTTGGATTCAAGCAGGATTCTGTTGGCCTCAGCTGCCGACTCCAACTGCGCAGAAAGTGTCAGTAAAAGAAATGGTAACTATAACAGAACATTTGTCGTGCCTGGAAAGTAAATTCCAATATGTTATTATTCATTGTACTAATTTTACACGTATTGTCTGTAAACCTGAATCTAGGCATGAGATAACAGTGGAAGAACAATTTGTGCCAGTCGTTATGCGTAAGTCTGCTAAGCGGGCTTAAACTCACAATCGCTAGATTACAGACTCAGCCTTTAAAATATGAATTTCAAATAACAAACATGGGTTCAGAGACAGAAGAGCATTGAGGGCAATGGCTGATGTCTTACTGCAAGACCACAGACCAGAGTAAAGTAGACATTGTTGCTGAAACAGTTGGACAGATCTATGCATTGATTACCTCAGCTGCTTTGTTCTGCATCATCTTTCTGTAGTGTCTCTCCATCTGTAGTTGTTCCTCGAGCTCCTGTATCTGACTCTTGAAACAATAAAACAAACTAATTCAATCATTCATTCATTCACACTAGTCATATAGCACTCCTTCCAAGATATCTACTCTAACAACACTTTTTAAGTACCTCAGCAGACCAAGCAACATGTTGCGCAATATGAGAGGTTGTACAGGGGCTAAATAAATGTCTAGATACATGCAACTGTAACACGTTGGTCACTAGGCATCTATAGAATTACAATAACACATGGCACAATAGAAATAGCAACAAGAAAATTAAAATAACGACAAAAAACTAAATAAATTTTTAATAGAAATAAAAATTAAAAAACATAAATAATCGAAAAAAATAAATACAAGATCGCATTTCAAGGAATGTGTACTAATGCTGCAGAGGACGAGTACTGATATTTCAGAAACCCTCAATATTAATACTTGGGTAAAACACATAAAACAAATACAGATAAACACAAAATATGAGTGACTCATTTGACGGCTTACTGCTGCTAATGTTTGCATGGCCATGAGGCGCAGCTGTTCTCGTTCCAGTTCCAGCAGCTTATCCGCCTGTGAGCGACCACTCTGCTTTGAGCTTGACTGTGAGTCACGGAGCAGAGCCGACTTACGAAGGGCCTCGGACCGATCAACTTCTGCCTGTTGGAGCATTCTACGCATGTCATCAAGCTGTTTCTCCAGTAGCTGACAACGCCTCTGACCTGCATCCAGCTTCAAGTGCACCTCTGCAACATATATATGTATATTAGGGTGACTCCAACAAACTTTTCTTGGAAATGTAAACTCTCACCCTCTAAAAAGTTTTCTTTCTGGTTTACTAATGCTATATGCAAAGTCTGAGAACATTTGGAAAATAATTTAATTTGGCTGTCCCTAGTGGTCCCTGAATTTCTAAACACTTCTTGACATATGCAAATATTAGACAACATTTGTTTTATGAACTAAATGATTAACTGAACTTTGTCCATTCTTTCGCCACAACCAGACTTTACTACTGCTGCTCTCTCTATGCTGGCCTCCCGGCTGCCTGGATTACGTGCTATGCTCGGCAGCCCACCTCATTGGCCGCATATCCAAATTTGACCACATCACCAGCTATAGCGCAACATTCTCCACCGGCTCCCCCTTAAGCAGCAAATCGAGTATAGGATAGCTGCATTAGTCTGTTCATTCAGACTTCGCATTAGAAGGTCGGCAACCAAATAAGACTTAGTCCACCAATCTTCTACATCACGATATCTTTCAGCCCATCAATGCATACAAGGCCCTCCAAATGTTTATTGACTCTCAAGAGTCTAAGGAAATTTCTTAATCTGTACGCTTCAGTGATTGACAATTGTCAACTGCATAACACCTCCCACTCCGTGGGCCTTGGCTTCACAGACAAATACAACTGTATTACTGTATTAGCCTAGAGATTATTCAGCTGCAAGCAATCTGCTTAAATCAGGGGTGGCCTTTTTTTGCCAAACTTTTTGGCCTACGGGCCACTGTAATTGTCGGTAAGCACGCGGCGGGCTGCAAGTGTTTGTCCTCACAGCCTCGAAAGAAATACTGTATGAAATGTTTATTTAATATTTTTAAAAGAAGTATAAAAAGAGGTACGACTTGACTAGGTCACTAGAACTCACAACACTAAATTTTTAGTGTTTTAGACATTATCATGCAGTATTGCAGTAGTAGGCCCGGTATAGGGCTAAGATGGCATAAATGAGACAAAAAAATTGTTTACAAATAGGTCGTGCGGGCCACCAATCAGCAGCCCACAGGCCGTATGTGGCTTAAATCATTATGCTTCTTTTGGTGGGTTTTGTGTGGTTAATTCATGGCATTAATGGACCCTTCAAACAGGTATCTGAGCATATGGGGGTCCCAATGACAGATCTAATTACATTACTGAACTAAGCAATACAGTAATGAGTCAAATACATTACAGTAAAGAGTTTTTGTAACCTCAATGTTCATACCATCCGTCATCATTGACTTTTCCTCTGTTTGAGCAGTTCCATTCACCTGGGTCATCCTCGACTCATGAGTTGATCTCTGTGACTCATGAGTATCGCCATGACGATGACCATCCTCAAGCTCAATACGACGAATTTTGTCCTGAAGATTTTTCAATGCCGATAAAATGTCTGCAAAAACAAAAGTAAACTAGACTCTACCATGAAAATCACCTTCAACCTAGTCTGTCAAAATGACCCTTCTGGGAAACCTTCAGTTGCTCCCCCTTGAGCTAAGGGCCAAGCAACTGAAAAAACTATTCTGATTCTGAGAACTTAACTCAAACATGCCTCTGACAAATGCAACAGCATTAAATGCACAGAAAATGACCAATCCAAAAGGCACATCATAGTATAAACCTATAATTCACCATGCCTATTTACCTTACAATAGGGTCATTCTAGATGTCAACTCACCAGTTTTTTGGAAACTTGCCCACCTTACCATCTCAGATTTTTAGAATTTTATACCGGTATGTAGAGAAATATATATGTACATCTGCAAGGTTCGGGTCTAAATAACTAGCAGTTTCTGATATGAAGCTTTCACCACAAAGTTTGCAACCGTCCCAAGTTTAAGCACCACATCACATTACAAAGGAAGAAAATAACTTTACACAGAATGTTCATGCCATTTAATTAACCTACTTTATATATTCAAATATTTAGAGACAAGGTAGCCGACTGATTACAGCATTCGCCTTACTGTGGCACGGTGGCCGATTAGTTAGAGCACTCAGTCCGTAACACGGAGAGTATGGGTTCGAGCCTCATCCGAGACAGTTGCTGTGTAGGGACCTTGAGCCAGTCATTCACTCACAATCGCTCAGCGCCATCAATGTTCTGTGGTATTGTTGTGTGCACTTCGGAGCTTTCGAAGGAGGGTAACATCAATACACAGTTGTGTTGTATTGTATTGTATTGTAACACAGAGGGTACGGTTTCAAGCCTCCCCTGAGATGGTTACTGTGTAGGGAAATTAGGTAAATCCTCCACTTACAACTGTTTAGTGCCATTGAATGATGCATGGTTATGACATAGTGGCACTTCGTAAATGCGTAATAATAATTAATCTAGCACAGTAAACGGGTAGCACACACTGTACTAACATCAATCGCAAAAAACAAGTTGGAAATATTACTTCAAACGTGAAAATTATTTGAATACAAAGTTATTTTTCAGCAAGTATTTGCTAATGATGGCCATATACATGTATGGTGCATTTAAGGCCACGTTAGCAAGCACACTTATTGTATTTACGTATTCTCATCGGAAATCTATGCGAGTGCATTGAATTTGGCAATGCGACGTGCACTGACTTTACACAAATTTTGCATCAATCCAAATTATAAGTCTGTGTTGCATGAGTGTACACTGTACAGCCACTGTTTGTACTCAACCTTATCTGATAGGTTGATGCCTGCATTGTCAAGTATCTCCTTCCTTCCTTGTGTTAATGGAACAACATATTACACATGCCGGACCCTTGCTATAAAACACGTTGATATAATGTGAACTTGGGTGTAACACAGTCACAGCAGGTATGGTGTAAGCCTCATATCCTAGGAACAACCATTAAGATTTGAAAGTCTACAGACCTCCATAGTAAATAATTATCTACATACAGCACAAAAAACTAAAAAGTTCTGAGACAATGAAGTGGAACCACTGGTCGAGTTGACATAGCTTAGATCAGTGCTTCCCAAAATGGTGGTCCGTGGACCGGTTCCAGTCCGCCAGCCCTCAGTTGCCAGTCCACAAAGTGAGTCGTGAAACTGGTCAAATTGTCTCAGAATCAAGAAATGGCTATTATATTTTTAAAAGTCATAGCAAAAAACACTCATTAGGCTAGCCTTTAAAGGGCAATAGGGTCATAGAATTGCCTAACATGCGCTTAAATCAATTTGAGCAATAATTAATCAAATTTGGCACCGGTCCTCCTGCAGTGGGAAAATTCCTGTCGGTCTGTGACACTGAAAAGTTTGGGAAGCGCTGGCTTAGAATAACCTTGCCTTAGATTAACCTTGCCTTAAGTAGATTTACCTTGCCTTAGATTTACTTTACATTTACTTCACTTTGATTTAACTTAACGCTAAAGCAGATTAACTTACCTTACCTTTTAACCTTACATTTTGGTGCTACTAATTTAGACATTTATATATAATTAGGAATAACAATTAACCTTTAGTACCATATAAAATAACTGAGACAGAGGTCTGCCTTAATTTAGAAATCTGTGACTAATTAAATATGTTAATCATCAGTTATTACGGTTAAAGTGAACATCGGCTCGGTCGCCAATATGACCCAGATAAACAATATGGCCGCCCCAGATTCGGAAAGAATAGAGCGCTCTACCTACGTACAAACAGCCTAATATTTCCGCGAAAGCAAGTAAGTAAATAAGCGTGTGAGTGTTCATTACCTCTCATAGAGCCAACTTCTACTTGCGGAAACAATTATTTTCATCAATCGAGCTTGCATTTACACAAATCGCAATACGTACAGCGTCGTAAATTTATTTAACACAATTAGTTTAGATATTTTTCATCGCTCATCCAACTTCTACTTCTCATCCAACTTCTACTTCTACATATTTTCATCCCTCATCCAACTTCTACTTCTACTATAAATATTTACTATAAATATTTTAATCGCTCATCCAGCTTCTAGTTTTACTATGGCATATATTTCATGAGCTGCTGTAGGAAGGTAGAGCACTCTGTAAAAGTGCATTTTAGCGTATTAAACCCATGATGATTTCGGCCAAGTATTTTAGCGTATTTTATTATTTCTCTTATGTGTTTGCGTAAATGGAAGCTGGATTGATAAAAATAATTCTTTGCCCAAATGGAAGTTGGATTGATGAAAGGAGTTATCTGCTAAAGTGGAAGCTGGATTGATGAAAAAATTGTAGTTTGGCGTCGTAAATGACACGCGATTTCATGGCGAATCAGCGTTGGTCGAATAGAAGTTGGACTGCAGAAAAGAATTCTGGTAAACCCGTAGTTTAGGTTGCTAAATTATTTTATATTGTCAAATTAAACTGGAAGCTGGATTGATGAAAAAAATGGTTTCCCTAAATGAAAGTGGGATTGATGAAACCATTTGTGTATTTAAACAGAAGTTGGATTGGTGGAAATAAGTTAAACCGTAAATAGAAGCTGGATTGATGAAACTAAGTTTTTGATGCAATAGAAGCTGGATGGAAGAAAATAATTGTTTCCGTAAGTAGAAGCTGGACCCATGAGAATAGTTCTTTGCCTAAATAAAAGTTCCATTTATTAAAAATATTTTTCCGTTAAATAGAAGTTGGATCATTTTTTTCATGAAATGGAAGCTGGATTGATTAAAAAAAATTCTTTGTGAAATGGAAGCAAGATTGATGATAGTTATCATGGACATAGGCAAACTGCTTACTTACCAATGTGAAGTACGGCATTGAAGACATTCAAATAATTTAGCAACCTAAACTACGGGATAACCCTAATTCTTGCTAAATAGAAGTGGGATTGATGAAAATAATGTTACCTTAAATAGAAGTTGGATTGATGTAAATAATATTGCTTAAATAGAAGCTGGATACATTTCAGTTATCATGAAAGTCATTGAAATAATTAAATACGCTAAAATACACGCCTAAATCCACTATCAATAAAATACGCTAAAATGCACTTTTACCGAGCACTCTATTTTTTCCGAATCTGGGGCGGCCATATTGTTTACATAGGTCATATCGACGACCGAGCCGATGTTCACTTTAACCGTTATTACAACATAATTAGCTCTGACTAACCTTTGCGATTACTCTCTGGATAGGCCTTAACTGGTTTGTTAGGATCACGACGATAGTTGTCATAAATAAATGGCTGATTCTGTGGATAATCCTGAAACGTCAGGGTCGTGCGATCATTACTACGAAAATAACTCATGCTGCCATCCTGTCCGCTTCTTGATGAACTACTCATCATGTGATCTGCCATCAAAATTAAATTTAAATCAATTAATCTTCAAATTATAATGACTTTCATATTGCAAGTCTTAAATGGAGAAAAGTAATTTCATATTATCGCTGTTCAGTTAGCAGCTATTAAATTACAAACTAGATAAATAAAGACACACAAACACTTTGTTTACGCGGTGCACTTAAAAACCACTATGTCCCAACATGTTGACGGAGGGACCGTAACAACCATTATAATTCGCATAAACAATGCCACGAAACTACACAACAATTATCTTAATACTCTAAAGGAACAAAACTGGTTTCTAATTGTTTGCTGCAAGTCAAATGAAGTTTGAAAGTTACTGTCAGTGCCAGAAACGGTCATTTAATACTCGATCCAATAAGTATTACCGCGATTTGGACGACTCCATAGATCATCAATGGAAGAGAACTGAAGTGACGAATCATTGGAGATATGCGAAAGATATTATTATAGCGCCATCTAGGAGTCCACATATCTTTTCGTAGTGGATCCGTTCCCGTCCCGGACATTAGCGGCATCCCAGCATTATGCATTCAGGCCCCGTCACGCTATTGGCTAAAGGTCGTGGATACAGTCACGCTCGACGTGAGTCTATACATGGGACTAGAATCACGCCCGCTACGCAATTGGTAAATGCATCTCACATGATTTTGTGCACGTGAAAGGTGCCGACCGATAAACTCTCCCGAATGCGGTGGAAGATTTACACCATGTTTTCTAATGACGACACTAAACCTAACCCTTACCCTAACCGACCCTCACGAAGCCTAACCTGACTCTAACCGACCCTCAAGATGTCCGCCATTTCAATATTCCAAGGGAAGACAGTAAGTTCACGTGACAGGTTTTAGCCAATAACTCGACGGGCGTGAATGTAGTATTGGAATTCCACTAACGCCCGGGGCGTGAACGGATCCACTACGTTGGCTAATGCATGTCAAGTGAACTTGCTCACTTCCCTGGAGATTTTCAAATGGCGGACATCTTGACTCTTGATGGTCGGTTATGGTCAGGTTAGACGCCGTGAGGATCGGTTAGGGTCAGGTTTAGGGTTTGTGTCGTCATTAGAAAATATGGTCAACCACTTCCACCGCATTCTGGCGTGTTTAGGGAACTTTAGGCCCTATCGGTCGGCTCCTTTCACGTCCACTAAATGTGACATGCATTGACCAATAGTGTAGCTTGCGTGATTCGAGTCCTGTAGGCCTACGTGTTTATAGCTAGGCCCGTATACAGTCACGTCGGGCGTGACTGTAGGCCTATCCACGACCTATATTCATTTAACTGCAGGAATTTTATAAAAGATGTGCATAAATGAGTATTAGGACAGTTAGCAAGAAAATAATGTGAAAATAAATAAATAATGTGTGGTCACAATGTTCACAGTTCACTTCCATTTCCATATTTAAACTACAGCATTACGTACAAGAGGGAGCGTATATATTAATGTACAGTGATTTTTTTCAGCCGGAGCGGTCCGGAACGGCGTTCCGGTAGGCCTATCTTTTTTCAGCCATTAAAATAAAATTTATTTAATTTACATTTTTAATAAAAAATTATATAAAATTATTTAGATACTTTAATTTAATGTAAGTGCTTTCAGTGTTTATTGATTCAGATAAGGACTCACGAAATTTTATATCTCGTATGTTATTCCTGAACTCTTACTAAGCTATGGATGATAGTACTGTCTCAGTGGACACTATCACAGCTTTTAAGAAGAAGCTAGGAAAATTGGGCTATTAATCATGTTCCAGGTTAATTGCAGTGGTTCTAACACAGACTAAACGTCTTCTGAACCACTTAAAACCCTTGTTATGTTATGTTATGTTATGTTATTATTAATTCATACTATTAATATCTAGATGTATTTTATTTTCTATGTACACCTACAGCGTTATGTCTGTTGTTAACACATTAAACGAATATATGATGAGATATTTATGAAACAGAAATATTAGCATAAAATATGCCCCTATGATTGTTCTGATTTGTTGAGTTCCGGAACCTTTTTTTCTAGAAAAAAGCACTGTTAATGTATGTATACATTAATATATACGCTCCCTCTTAGTTAATAGAATTAAATGACTTAACTTAAATAAGATGATTTTGTCTGTAATAATATATTTTCGTTTATTCAACAATCCGGTTGACACACCGCAACCGGTTACAGTGTAGCCCATAGGCGGAGACTTGGTCTTGGGTTTGGGGGGACCGGTGAAGGAGCGGGCGAAGGACGATCGGCGAGGCGCGCAGCGCCGAGCAGGGGAGGGGTTTGGGGAGGGGGATGTGCCCCCTCCCCACCTAAAATTTTTGAATTTCCACACTGTAATGGTAGCAATTTTAAGCTGTCATCTGAACAAAATTGCTCTATAATTTGAGTGCTGATAGGAACCAGCTGTCACTCGTAGCTTACATGTAGTTTGAGTCGTGTTTGAGTTTGGGGAGGGGTTTGGGGAGGGGATGTGACCCCTCCCCATCTGGAATTTTTTGAATTTCCACACTGTAATGGTAGCATTTTAAGCTGTCATCTGAACAAAATTGCTTTATTATTTGAGTGCTGATAAGAACCAGCTGTCACTCGTAACTATTACTATTATATTCATGAAATATTTCAGAAATATTGGGGGGGGATATAAGCAGCTCCGTCCCCCCACCTCAAGTTTTCGGGGGGACCGTCCCCTCCTGTCCCCCCCTAAGTCTCCGCCCCCTGGACTGTAGCCTACAATTATGCAATTCACAAGACACAAATCTTAACTTCTAACAGAACAGACAGCCTGCAAACACAAAGCATATCCGCCCACATTTAATAGCTGTATTGCTATTTTAGTTAAAATTGTAGGGGCCTAGGCCTATACTCTTTTGTTAATGTGGTTTAAAGGACCTGTCTTATATGTTTCTGTTTATATATCTGTTTGATTTTGATTTTGTGCTCAAGGCTTACTCCATTCTAAGTAGGTCTATCGATTGGCTGTCTTCCTTTTCCTATCTGTAGGCTATTTCTTTAATGTATGCCTAGGCCTATAAAAATTATATGTAGCGCTCGTGAATAACCTGGTGCCCTGAGGCTGCGCTTGGCTTTCGAGTGGCGCTTTAGAAGTTTGGATATTACGATTACGATTACGATTACGATACGTGTCCATATTTAACTAGATCCATCATGCCTTCTGGGCCTCCGTGTAGCCAGTACATGTCAAACCGTTCCCCTAGCTATTGTTTCATTTGTTCTTTTAATTCTCTTCTGATGCATTAAAGAAATAAATGATTGACTGATTAATTAATTGATTGATCGATTGATTGATTGATGTGCATCTCTACATTCCCGTGCACATCGTGCCTTTTCAGTCTGCGATGATTCATTGAAGCTCTAGATCTATGTCTCATTTCCCATTTCCTCATCAGTTAATTAAAAGAAACTTCGGCATAATATTGTGGCGCGGGGTGATTTCAACCCATTTCTACACTCAGCGTCACTCACATCACTTACTTTCGACGTAACATATCCGGTCCGTAAAACCGTTGTCCGGCCATAGGCCTAATGTAGATCTACGTTCTATCCATGCAAGGAGGTATCACGATTGGCCGCTTCTTTAAGTTAACCCTCGGGCTACCAAGGGGGGTGGTGGTTGCCACCCCCTAGGTGTTTTTCATCTAAAACTTTTTCCATATGGAATAAAAATTTGACCTTTTAGGTAGCTGTAGGGGGTTCATTTACACACGTTTTGAGGTAAAATGTGAGATGATATCTCACACCGTTCAAAAGTTATACCCAATATACCTGAGGTACCAGAGGGGGTGGATACCACCCCTTAGATTTTCGACTATATCTTATTCGTCATTTAATATTAAGAGACACAAATTATACCATTCTATAGAGAATGTGGGGCTACATTTCTATGGTCACCGAGTTGACCTGAGACAACCGGAAGTGCTCAAAATAAATAATAATACGCGTAATATGCGTGAAAAATGGCTGAATGGAAGCACACACCCCTTAGTTTTTTGTCTGTAGCGTATTCATTTGTCTTCCTGGAAGAAAAACAAAGATATACCATTCTTTAGAGGGAATGAAGGGCTTCATTTGCATACCTACATCTTTGTCTTTTGAATACCGGAAGTGATCAAAATAAATAATAATACGCGTAATCTGTGTGAAAATGGCTGAATACAGCATTACAACGTAAACCGATAGATATGTATGGATATATATGTTTGGTGTACATTTATGCTATATAAACATGTGTAGGGATGATTGTGTGTATCTTTTATACATAGATTAGTTTCAAAACACACATAATCTTATATTTGTTTATCCAAAAGTACAAAATGTACGCAATAATATAAAATATTGCTAATTAATGGGTTCCGTTGTTAAAAGTGATGTAATTTCGAGGTGCATTCACATAATGTACAACTAAATATACCACTCTGTGCAGAAATGAATGCTGAATCCATTGCTATATTACAAGTTATGATATGTGAAACCAAACACGAAATCCACGGGGGGTGGTAACCACCCCCCTTGGTAGCTGATGTCACAAAAAAGCTTGGTAGCCCTAGGGTTAAAAAGCATTAGGTCTACCCAGGGTGAGAATTGTCCGGGGGATTGGGGGTTAAACCCCTCCAGTGCTTCTTAGGATCCCACAGCAAAGTCTACACTTCACACCCAAACTGCACATGAATCAACGTCTTGCCTTTTGAGACTGTAGCAACATACATACTTACTATTCCTGCCGGCGCTTTGTTTGTTCTTCGGATTGAGCCCTGGACGCTAAGCTCTAACGCTTTATTCGAAATTTCAGCCCTGGCAGTTGACGAGTCAACATCACCTTCTTTGTTCTCAATCAGTCGCAATTCACACCACATAGCAAAGTGTTCTCTTAGACCCATTACCAGTTATACCATCAGACCTCAAGTAGGCAACTCCGCCACGGCATTTGGTCTTTTACCTTACCATCTTTACCATTTGTCGTGCCAGTCCCAAGCCTGGTTAAGGAGGAGGGTTCCGCTTTTGTAACATCCTGGGTCTAGTTTTTACCTTGTTCTGGTGCGGATGATACTGGGCCGTCCATGGGGCGGGTTATGTCTGACAGAAGCACACACAAAACAACAATTTTCGGGTCAATATGCCTTCCGTCCAACGGGATCCACCACCGCAGCTCTTATAGACCTAACACATAGCCTCGTGGAGCTCCTCAAAGATAATCAGAACATCCACATGATTGCCCTTGTGTGTCCATTACCTTCTTTTTTTATTTTTTTTTATTTTTTACAATTCCCATACTGGGTATACCGTAAAGTTTGGGATACGAGATCATCCGATCCTGCTTCTCCTGAAGTCGCCGCGGTATATCGGATCCCTTAGAACAGGTTCGTTTCGGCACCGACAATAATTACTAGTGTTCCCTTTTGTATGCCTTTACCCTGCCCGGCTTGCTATTATTTTAGCACCATTCTTCAAAAAAGGATTTAACTTAAAGGCTTTATATTATAGCAATTCTCCCGAGTCCTGAGGGGTTCGTCATAGTTGAGCCCTATAAATAGTGTTCTGCGCCTGGTTTTCCCCTGCAACTTCCAGTACCGTCAGGATGACTAGACCAGCGACTCTCGACGTGTCATATCCGTGAGTGTAGCCTACAGCTCCAGTAATCTATCAGAAGGCTTGCAGACTAGCTGCTGCTAGTTCAGTCATTTTTCGTCATTTTTATTAACTACGACAATGTCATAGAGACATAGACCACACGATCCGTGGCTGCGATCATTAATGCCTACTTTAATAAGACTTTCGACCACTGAGGCGACTTAATGATTCTGACAACTACTACTCCTATACGTACTATTCTTGACAATTATTATTAGCTGACTGCTTATTCTGACTAATCTGACTGTTATAACTGACTGCCACGTACTGTTGTTTATCGGAGTTTGGAGAGCACTCGATCATGACAATTAAGCTGATGGTCCCCTTAAACAGTATACGTAAATGATCTGAAATGTTTGTCTCTAGAATATAATATTACAGGCCTAGTCCTACCAGTTTTTTCTACTATAGTTAACGGTCTCGAAAAATCACTGTCACAGAGCTGCTTGCTTATGGGCATTGCTGCAAGCCGGCTACCGAACTCTAGTCCCTGCCATTTTGCAGGATTATAGAGAGGTAGCGTAGACCCTAATCCAAAAGCGGATCTACGCAACTAATCTCGCACGCAGATGCTTCGATAAACAAGAACAGCCAAGTTAGTTAAATGTCCGCAACTTTCAAAACGGATGTATACGCAACTAAGGTCCTACGCAGATGATTCCCTAAACAAGCATTTGAACAGACAGCTTTTATTAACAGACTAATAAACATGCCAAGTAGGCCGGCATTGTAGGATTAGGCTAATCGGCCCACGCAGTGGTTTTGTAGCCTATATATATAGGGTGTAAAGACATTTAGGCTACGCGAAAAGTTTCTTTGCGGACATGAACGACAGGACAAAAGATGCCTTCTTCGGTAAGTAAGCTTACTTCCTTATTAATTACTGCTACATTCACTTTCACCTGTTTAACACTAGTTTAGGCCTAATGTAACAGTTAACATCAACCAGATAACAACACTAGCAAATTCGTCAATAACAACGTCGATAACAACTTGTATTTCGATATAGCTCGAGCAACTGTAACTGCTATATATAGCCTAAGGGACAGAAAGGGCCACGTCCCTGCATAGGAATTTGACGGTGTCGAATAGCAGATTTATGGACAAAATGAAGTCTAGGGTGGGTTAATGGACAATTGAAACGTACATGACATTGTATATACATGTATATAGGCTACGGTCGATTTGTAGACAATTTTTCTGAACAGTGCATTTAGGGTCAACTCTGTTCCTGGTTAGTAGGCCTAAGTGTTAGGCCTATTGCCTACTTGTTTGTGCCTAAAGGGTATAGAAAATAATTGTTATTCCCTTTAAAATTATTTTTGTGACAAGGGTCGACATTCAAAATTTGATAGTAACCTGTTTTCAATGAAAAAACGGGCGAATTTCCGTGTTTTCGTTCACATAAAGTGAGAAAACATATAGCTGTATCAAAATTAACTTGATTGTATTTACGCTACAGTTAGCCTATACAAAAATGCCCTTAAAAGGTTTAGAAGTGAGTATTTTTTCGACATTTACGATTATACTGTAAATCACTTTCCCGAATCAGCCCCCAAATGTAGTCTACCACCATAAATATTTTGAACTTTGAGGGACATCCTGCAGCCCACTTTGCCGTAGTTCTTCTCCAGAGGCTCAACCGGCTCCACAATCATAGCTTTCGGCCTTGTAATTGTCCGGGAAGCCCTCTGACCACAGCGACAAAGCTGTTCAAAGCCGCTTTCTCTTTCCTAGTTAGCTTCTTCGGGGAATTCTTTGCACTCCGGGATCTTCTGTATCTGTGGTCCGATGAAGACACCGGCTTTGACCTTTGCCTCAGACAGCTTATCGAAGAAATCTTGAAGATATGACCTACTTGAACGCTGCCGACTTCTTATCTAAGGCTGTGACAAAATTTCAGAAGGCTCAATTTGTTCCCGTTATGGAACAGCGCGGCCATGAGGCTGCTGGATGAACCGTCAATGACATAATTTTATTGTAGCGGAAGCAGAACCCATCTTGACTGGTGAGGAAGCTTGAAAATTCTTGCGACTTTTCTCACCTTCAGCCAACATGTCCCACTGATTGAGCTGAGACGTCAAAAGCTCTGCATTGGACCAAGTGAGACCAAGATCTCTGATCAAGTCGTTGAGGTTTTTTTATCTGACTTACTGCTCTCTTCTGAAGAGGGCTGCTTTCTCTCCGGAGGAATGGGTACGGGAAGCTCACCGAAGCGATGGATGACGGAAGGTCGAGATACGTGATGGCAGGTGCATTCTTGCAAGTCCGAGGTTTGGAAGGATCCACCATGGAGAAGTAGCAATTGCTTTAGTGGTCAGTAGTTTTTGTCAAATTATTTATTGGGAGAGCAAACTTCATGGCTCCCTTTCCCCTCTGTGCAGTGGCGTACCGTTCGGGGAGGGGGCGAGTCGCCCCGGGCGGCACTTGAGCAGGGGCGGCAAAATAGGGTTGAAGAAAAATAAAAGAAGGAGTGAATGCAGAAAGAAATTGAAAAGTATAAGAGAAAGTAATAAAAGTAGACAAAGAAGGAAGGGAAAGGAAGAAAAATAATCCAATAAATAGCATACAGTGGCGTAATGAGGGGGCGGGGGCGGCCCCCGGGCGCAGGACAGGGCGGCTTCTGACAATTATAGTATAGCAGATGAGCATGAGTCTTGCATGGAGAGGAGAGGAATCTGTTTTTGAAAAAAAGAGGGGAAAGCAAAAAAAGGTCATCAGAAATTTTGGCGGAAGTGATAAAGAAACTTTTCCGGAAATTTCAAAAATTAAGTGCCAAGGGCGGCATTTTGGGCCGCATTTAAGCTCCGTACGCCACTGATAGGTTTATACCTTAGGAAAGTAAGGCAAAATATTTCATAACTCTTGGTCCAAACTATTTGCACTGTTTTCCGGAAATATAAACCATAATTTGACGGGAAATCGGAAATATAGAAGTTTAACCTGGTTTGACCCGATGTATTAATAACAGAACGCACTTTATAGCACTTGGATGCAGAGATCCAGCTGCATCAGTATGAAAACGTTCTTGAACTTAGCGAAAAGGTAATTTTCAGACTGAATCTAGTAGTCGTTTTCTCCACTGAGGTCACACGCACGCGCAAAAACACACCCAGATCAGGTAGTGGCATTGTGTTGCGTATAGGCAGAGAAGTTCAGCAATGTCGAAAACAGTTAATAGACCCTGCGTGTATGACCAGCCACCAATGGAGTAGCAGGTTACCTGACCTAACCCAGCTCTGCATTCTATCAGAATAATCTATCCATCCTTCATTATTCTGATTTCATCTATATAATGCCCTAACTATTGATCTATGCAATGTCCGTCCTATTGATTCATTTACTGTAGGGAAAAGGCTTGTAATATGGGCCATTGTGTAATATGGGCCTGTCGCGTGAGGAAGTCGACGACAACGACGAGAGGACAGCGTCATCGTGATAATGTCGTCGTCGTCGGTCGAGGTGGAACCATGACGGACGAAAGCCAGTTCCCACTGGGTCAGCAACAACGACACCGCTCGGACGAGGTGTAACAAGACACCACTCCGGCAGCAGGCGAACGAGAGACGGGGAGACGCCGGGGGGTGCATGCCACCGACGGTGAAGCGGCTCGGCAGGCGAGCGATTAAAGTGACACGAGCTGACGTTAATAAGGCGCGGGGAGGGCAAAACACTGGACGCTGCAAAGTGACACGAGCTGACGTTAATGGGACGTGGGGAGGGCAGAACACTGGACGCTGCAAAGTGATACTTAAAGAGAGTATAGGACTGAGAGGAGTTACTTTTACTTTGGACTTGGAGGAGGGTTGCTGAGGGCTGGGCAGAGCGATCGAGAGAAGCGACATCCGGGGAAGTAGAGTCCGTCAGATTCAGAGACTGACGAAGGAACGATCTGGGGAGGAGGCCGCGCGAGGCAGGAAGTGAGATAGTCTGTAGTAAGATCGAACTAGGGTCGCTACTTAGAAGTTTCGTGAAGTTAATGTACGCCTTTGTGGTTTAATTAAATTCTTATATAAATCAAACAAAGTTCGTCGTGAGTCTTCTTTAGAAAGTTAGGCAGCCTTATCAAAAGGTGCAATTAAAAGAACCAGTGAGAAGAAGGTCGACATCACCACTCGGTAAACATACGACAGGCGACCTTCAATCACGACAGGGCCTAGACTGTTTTTCCCACTTATCATGTCTGCGGAGAGCTCTTAATCCTCGGGCTACCAATGGGGGTTATTACGACCCCCCTAGGTTTTTTGCTTCGAAAACTTGTTCCATGTGGAATATAATTTTGATAATTTAGGTAACTGTAGCAGGATCATTTGCGCACATTTTGAGGTAAACATCATTGTGATATCTCACGCCATTCAAAAGTTACACCCGATATACCCGAGGTAGTAGGGGGTTGATACGACCCCTTAGTTTTTCGTCTATAGCGTACTCATTATTCTTCCTGGAAGAGAAACAAATATACCAATCTTTAGAGAGAATGCAGGGCTTCATTTGCATACTTAGATGTTTGTCTTTTGAAAACCGGAAGTGATCAAAATAAATAATAATACGCGTAATATGCGTGAAAAATGGCTGAATGGAAGGACTCCCCCTTAGTTTTTGTCTGTAGCGTATTCATTTATATTCCTGGAAGAGAAACAAATATAGCCTACCATTCTTTAGAGGGAATGTAGGGCTTCATTTGCATACTTACATGTTTGTCTTTTGAAAACCGGAAGTGATCAAAATAAATAATAATACGCGTAATCTGTGTGAAAACGGCTGAATACAGCATCACAACGTAAACCGATATATATGTATGGATATATATGTATGGATGTATATTTATACGTATATAAACATATGTAGGGATGTATGTGTATCTTGGATACATAGATCAGTTTCAAAACACACATAATTTTATATTTGTTTATCCAAAAAGTACAAAATGTACGCAATAATATAAAATATCGCTAATTAATGGGTTCCGTTGTTAAAAGTGATGTAATTTCGAGGTGCATTCACATAATGTACAACTAAATATACCATTCTGTGCAGAAATGAATGCTGAATCCAATGCTGTATTACAAATTATGATATGTGAAACCAAACACGAAATCCAGGGGGGCGTCTCAACCCCCCTTTGGTAGCCGATGTCGCAAAAAAACCTTGGTAGCCTGAGGGTTAAAGTGGAAAACCATCCGTTTACCGGTTTCATCTTCCTGTTCTGAATGTGTGCCTTTGCTCATAACTTCTGCACGAAAGGCAACAATGTTTTGATACATATTGCTTATAAAATTGGTTGAACTTCAACAGCTGTTGTGTAGTCTAGGATTTCGGCTATGGTATGCTAGGCCTATGTTGTTTCAGAAGGTACCATGACAATTTCTTTATTATATAAAAACACAACTTTGTTGATCTATATGCCTAATACTGTACATTCGTCGATCACGCTATAACAGATTTCCCAGAAACACACCATTTCTGTAATATGGTCCTGTGATCGAATGTGTAATATGGGCCATATTTTCATGGAATGAGCCAGTAGAAATAGGCCGTTATGGCTACTTTTTCCTTGTCACCGGATCTTAGTGTTGTTTACATTAGGTATAGGCCTAACTGTTTCTTAATGGTTACCGTATCCTAGTCAGTTTAATCTTAGGCCAATCGCTTTTAACTGTTTTAATATTAGTCTGCGGTACGGAAACATTGCAATTCCATCTTTAAAATGGTGGTTCATATTAGGCTACAAACATGGTCGTGCAATATGAACCACTTTCCGTATTAAGAAAAAACTATTTAAAAATTTATTTGCACAAAATTAGGAATCATTCCTTCATATTTGGTCACAACTCATGACAAGTACATGTAATGCAAGGAATAAATAAAATAACACATTCAGTTGCTTATGTACTATGAAATAGCATAAGTTTCTTAGGGGACCCATATTATAGAAGCCTTTCCCCTATGCCGTATTTATCTATATATAATAACGATACTATTCTTGAACAACTGTAGGACTTTGTACGCCGTCTGCCGAGCCCAATGCGACCGGGTCTCGTCATTACAATCGACGGTTTCATTCCACCTCACGCCAAACGGTAACTAGTAGAGATTTTCAAGTACTTATGTTTCAAGTACAAGTACTTACATGTAGGTCTCAAGTATGAGTTTGAGTACAAGTACTTTAAGCTAAAGTACGAGAACAAGTACTTTAGTTTTAGATATAAGTATGAGTACAAGTACTTGGGTTACAATACAAGTGCACGCGGTTACGGCAAGAGGAAAGATATATTTTCTTTAACAATTAAGACTAAATCAATTATGTATTTTCTCTCATCATGTCATTTGGACACATGCGCTCAGTTAGAGTTGCTTTTGAGAAATATTAGCTAACTCGTAACCTATCCAAGGTAATGCCACCTAAAGTGCCACTTCACTAATTAATATCACTGGTCAACCATTATTACCTATTAATAGGGTGCACACACAGCATCAGTAAGCAATACCGTTTAATAAAGGCTACCACATTATGTAAATAATATGACTTAATGTAGCACTTCAGGCAAACCAGTAGATTATATCACTTAATACGCCAACTCAGACCAACCAGTATATATGACCACTTTCTGTCCCATAATTAGGGGCAAACAGTAAATAAGTACCTCTTAATGTCCCACAATAGCAAGCACAACCACTTCATTTCAGTTCAACCAGTAAGCTCTATACTTAAAACACAATCTTCGGTCAACCAGTAAGTTATGTCATGTTATATGTACCACGTCAGACCAAACAGTAATTAGATGCAGTACCACTTAAAAGTAAGTTGTTTTCTATTGCAATTTTCAATCCAGGCTATGACAAATAATTTTGATATGATTTTAAAATTATTTAATTACCTTCGTCATCATCATCAGCATCATCGTCACAATGGTAGGCCTAATCTCGTCCAATCAAGGCAGGGCCGGATTAAGACTTCCGGGGGCCCTAAGCCAAGAAGACATCCGGGGCCCTAACCCCAAACATGGGCGTTCGGAGGGGGGCAGGGAGCATTTGCGCCCCCAGGATTTTGCAAATATTTAAGAAATTACTTATCATCTTGGATATTAACAATGAATGGCTATGATTTGTTGACAGTTTTATTTTTTATCCAAACTAGTCAAGATAACCTGAAAAATTTAAAATATACAAAAATATTGAAACTTTCAACAGTTTTATGTTTGAAATAAACGTTCAGAAATCAGAAATAGCTTAAAACGAATCCAAGAACGCTAACAACTGGTTCCATATCATTGTCAAATGTTTCAAAAGCATTGGCAGCTTTTGGGATCCGCGCCAGAACATAATCGCGGGAGTGAGTACAGAGGGTGACGTGATAGGTTTCTTTCGGCACTCTCGTTAGTGCCCGTCCCAGCAATTCAAAACTTTTACCCCTAAAAAGAATTCCTTGCCCCCTCCCTAAAAAATTTATATGGACGCCCATGATTATGTTTCGTTATACTAAATTTAGGTAATTGCAGAATTTTTACCCGCTTGCGCCCGGCATCGTGTCAACAATGTGTCAATATAGTCGACACCGAGTGGGAAATATTAAGGTTTCGCTTTGAGCCTTTGACGTCTGCCGTCGGTAGCTAGGGGCCCCTGTACAGACTGAGAGTGTGAATCTGCAACTATGGTCAGTACTAAGTAAGTAGTAACTACAACTTAATGGCACTAAATTATTTAAAATCATACAAAATTAGGAATTTGCTAAAACAATTTTATTTAATTTCTCCGGATTTTGGGGCCCCTAAAACCTTGCGGGGCCCTAAACAATGGCTTATCTGGCTTATGCCTTCATCCGGCACTGAATCAAAGTCAACTCAAGGTCACACAGAACAGAGGCTCGACATGTAAACAGAAATTTCGATGCATTTTCCATCTATTTATGGTGATGATTATATTATTTTATTAATTCGTTAATTTTTCTTCCTCTGTTCGTACCTTTGTTCATTTTTCCATCCACCTATCCACCCATCCATCCATTTATTAATCTAATACACTATCTTTAATTAACTAATATTTCTAATTTCGCTTTTAGATTCTCCATAAACCTATCGACTACATCCACTCTCCTTGAGGGCGACATAGCCCTTCACGCCAATCCCCGTTTCGACGAGAATAACGTCCTCGTACGTAACTCTTACGAGAAGGGAAAGTGGATGGTTGAGGAACGCATTGGTTCTACTCTTTCTCTTCAGAAGAATGCCAACTTAAAGTGCACGATTACGGGGTTCAGCGACAAGTTCCAGGTAAACATCGCGCTTTTATCGCGCTTTTACCACGCATTGCAGTTACACCCTGGCAGCAAATAACCCATCGTCATCATACATAACCATTGAGCAAATGCACATTGCTGCGTTTTCACGAGAACATAAAAGGCACCATGCCAATTTGCATATGCAATATGCATACATGGATACATAAATAAATAAATACAGACACACATGGTGGGCCCATTGGTGGGGTATGCCTGCAGAGGTCCTCTGTGCTTCACTGAATGTGTATACATTGTGTGTGTGGCTGAGTATTCATGTAGGACATTTTACCAACCTCTCAAGGCTCTGCATCAATGATTTTGTAATAAAGCTGTTCTTGTGCTATCCCAAACGGATCTGTACACAATATGCATGGAGGTAAGCTACAGAGAACAAAATACCAATACATGAAAACACAATGTCCATGAAAAGCTGTCTGAATATCTGCGTGCATTCATTATGTTACCATTTGCATGCATGAATGTATTATCAATGTATATGCGTGTTTATGTGTGCGTATGTGTGCATACTGAATTTATATATACAGTATATATATATTATATATATATGTATGTATTTGTATGCATGTATGTATTTATGTATGTATTGAACAATTTTGGTCAATAAGCTGATGGATTGGTAATGTAGTTGTGCGTGTATAGCCTACGTATGTACACTTACATGTACATTGTACAGTGACTATCTTGGCCCTATTATATAATATGCATACATATTTAAATATATACCATACAGTTATTTATCTGCGTACTTGTACAGGAGTTGTATAAATATACAACTCCTGTATGCTCCCTCTCAAAAGCTCTGGAACATGAATAATGAACGGTTCTTAAGTGTAGCTGAAAATGTCTGTTGGGCATTGATTTGTGTTTGTATGCAGGTATGCATATCTAGTTATTTGTATAGCACCTTTAAAGAAAATCCTCGAAGGTGTCCAGAGGTTCTAAAAGTTATGTGATGGATGTGTGCCTCTGTTTCTCTGCGCACAGGTGGATTTCAACGGCCAGAAGTATGAGTTCCGTCATCGTATTCCTCAGGACAGAGTGAACTGGCTCATTGTATGCGACGACGTCCAAGTCCGCAATGTCAACTTTGGATCCTCACAGCCTGCCGACCCTGTGCAGGTAAGTCGGACTCGCGGCTGCCGACCATTCACCTTTGCGTTGGGGTTTCGAATCACGGTGCGTCTTCGCGAGAAGCTGACAACAAAATGAAGGTTGCTGGATTGCTGGATTGTTGCTGTCGTGTTTGCGCTTAGCTCGAATGCAATTCAAAAGAAAGAACCAATTACCTTGCTTTACCTCACAGTGCCCAGATTTCTTCAAACAATTTTAGCCTTCCTTAGCTCATCTATATACTTCATTTTACTCTATTCCAGCCTTCTTTATCTTACTTATCCTGCCAAGTCTTATTTTCCCTTTTGTTATATTGCATACCATATTTTATTTTAACCTTTTTCATTTTTTATGTTATAGCTATACCTCATTTTACCTTGCCTTATCTTGTTTGCCGAATCATAAACGAATAGGCCGGACATCTGTCAACTCTCTTTCTCATCGCAAGTTCTTCCACACTATCTAGCACCCTTCCTTCTTACTCTAATGCTGATACCTTATGTTCATTCTTTCCGCACAACATCTGACCTCTTTGCTTGTCATTGCAATCTTTTCTAGATGCTCACTCCCCCATGCCTCATCCAGCACTGATTCACTCCATTCTTCCAACCCTACTCCTCCTGCCTCTCAGTCATCGCTCCCAATTCTCTCTCCCGCCTCCGAAGCAAAAGTCTCACTCCTAAATTCGCTTCCAAAACAAGCAATGCGAACTTGATCCTATCCCACCTCTCTTCTGAAAGACTGTTCTTCTGTCATCATTCCTGTAATCACAGAAATTTATCAATCTCTCACTCTCTACTCTCAACTTCCCATGGTCTTTAAGCGCTATTTCGTCACTCCCTTCTAAAAACAACAGTTCTTGAGAAGGGAAACCTATTTAGCTACCGTCACATCTCCAATCTTTTCCTTTCCTTTTCTTTCCTTTCTATCATAATTAACTGAACGAATTATCCTTACCGGCTAAGTGACTTACCTCTCTTCGAATTCGCTCCTCAACCACAATCTGACTTCACTAAACGCCACTCTTCATACACTCTATTTGCCTGTCTTTACAATAAATTGGTATCTGCCGTCAGCCCTCAGCACGGCTCCTGCCTCTGTCTCCTCGACCAACAGTAGCCTACTTACTGTTCGCGGTGTTCTCCTCAACCATTGTAGCGCGGAATGATCGGTACGAAGCAGAAATTTTCGCCCAAGCAGGTACTGAGAAAAAGCTTTCAAGTAGAGTACAACAATAAATCTCTTTTCGTGACGTTTTAGTTGCACTCAGTCGGAGAACAAACCCTGCTTCCATAGCTTATTGCCTTTTCTTGATAATTCTAGATTTGCGAAGGAACGGCGAAGATCGACTCTCCAAAAGCATCGGTGTCGATCACATACATTAACTCGTCTACAGTTAATGGCAAGACAGGGTCTTCGGTTAGTTTTTTCCTTTACAATTGTAAAAGCCATTTCGTAGTGGTCGACTGGAATTTAGTCCAGGCTTTCGTCAAAGCATGTAATGGTTGAGCCATGCCAGCAAAGTCTGGTACGAAACAACGGTAATATGAACCGAGTCTCACAAAGAATATCAGATCACAAAGCCTCTTCGAGTCGGTCAATCTTTCACCATATATAGCGACACTAACTCAAACGCACACACATCAGATAGCGGCACAGTGTTGTGTATACGAAACGTGAGTTCAGCAATGGCGAACGCTGTTAATAGACCCTACGTAGGCCTATATGACCAGCCATCCATATGGAGTAGCAAACCATCTGAGCTAACCCGGCTCTGCATTCTTTCACAAAGTTCTAACTATTGATCTATGCACTATCCGTGATACTCTTCCGTTTACTGTCTGCATTTGTATATATTTTTAATATACTGTATTTATCTATGTATTGACTATAAAAAATGCTATTGTTGAACAACTGTAGGACTTTGTACGCCGTCTGCCGGGGACAATGCAACCGGGTCTCGTAATTACAATCGACGGTTTCATTCCACCTCACGCCAAAGGGTAACTAGTAGAGATTTTCAAGTACTTATGTTTCAAGTATAAGTACTTACATGTAGGTCTCAAGTGCGCATTTGAGAACAAGTACTTTAACCTGAAGTACGAAAACAAGTGCTTTAGTTTTAGATATACGTATGAGTACAAGAACTTAGGTTACAATACAAGTGCTCGCGGTTACGGTCCGTAGGAGCAAGGCGATATATTTTCTGTAACAATTAAGACTAAATCAAAGTTGTATTTTCCCGCATCATGTCATTGGACACATGCGCTCATTTAGAGTTGCTTTTGAGAAATATTAGCTATCTCATAACCTATACAAGGTAATACCACTAAGTAATACCACTTGATATACCATTAGTGGTCAACCATAATTACCTATTAATAGGGCCTACGCAGCATCAGTAAGCAATATAATCTAATAAGGGCTACCACATAATGTAAATAATACCACTTCAGATACCACTTCAGGCAAGCCAGTGGATTATAACACTTGATATGCCAACTCCGACCAACCAGTATATATAACTACTTTCTGCACCATATTGGGGCAAACATTAAGTCATAACTTTTAATGTCTCACCCTAGTAAGTAACATCACTTGACATACCAGTTCAGTTCAACAAGTAAGCAGCTGTACTTAATATACAATCTCTGGTCAACCAGAAAGTTATGTCACGCTATATACAACCTCAAGCAAAACAGTTATTAACAACACTTAATAGGCCTATAGCTCTCCAATACCATTTAGCCTCTACCAGAAGAAAAATGGTATTAGGAATCTGTCATTAGGTATAATCGTATTGGGTGATTATCTATCGTGTGTTCGTCTGTGATGAGATCCTCGTACAGTTGTGTTCTATTTAAACATAATGTTTGCCCCAAAATGGCTTTGTTCTGCTCCTGTCTTGAGGGGCGGACCATGAGGGTGGAGATTGAAGACAACAGGTCTGTCTGGGCTCCTGTTGTTTGTGGTGTTCTTCAGGGGTCAGTCCTGGAGCCACTACTGTTCATTCTCTACACAGCTGACCTCTATGATATTGTGGCGTCACTGGGTTCTACACCTCATCAGTTTGCTGATGACTTTCAACTTTATTTGTCCTGTCGACCTGAGGATTCAGTGGTGTGCGTGCAACAAATGCATTGTGCACTTGCGATGGTGCATGACTTGATGTCTGCCAATCGTCTTAGACTCAACCCGACCAAGTCACAACTTATAATTATGGTTCGGTTCAACACGTTCAGCGTTGTAGGATTGATCAAAATGCCCTTGCATCAGCATCCCTTGGTGGACAGTCCTGTGATGTGGTGAGGGAACTTGGGGTGCTTCTTGATTGTGGGCTTACGATGGCTGATCATGTGTCACATATCTCAAGAATGAGTTACTACGAGCTCAGACAGATCCGAGTTATACGGAGGACGCTGTCGCTGAACGCCGCGGCTGTGCTAATACACTCTTTTGTTCTCACACGAATTGACTACTGTAATGGCGTCTTCCTGGGCCTCCCTGAGTTCCGCATTCGTCAACTTCAGCTCGTTCAGAATGCAGCAGCCAGACTCTCTGGCTGACCTGCCGAAGTTCACACATATCCGACTACATGCGGCGTGAGCTACACTGGCTTCCAGTTGCTGATCGTGTTAAATTCAAGATCGCTACGCTGGTTTGGAAGGCTACGACTGGCATTGCCCCGGACTACATTGCTGAACTGTGCCTTCCAGTTGGTACTCAAACTGGTCGGCGGGCTCTCGTGTCTGCCTCGCGAAATGACTTGATTGTACCTTCGTCTCGAACCACCACCCGTGCTCGTCGGGACTTCTCGATTGCGGCGCCACGGATCTGGAATACTCTTCCGCCATCTGTGCGTGCCACTAATGCTACATGTGGCTACATGGTTTTCTTTAGACTCTTAAAGACGCACTTTTTCGGCTGTTTGATGGCCACGTGTTTAGCGCTTCTGTGAATGAATGAATAAGTGGCGCTATATAAATGTCTTGTTACATTACATTAAATGTTCAATCAAGATTATGACAATTTTAATATGATTTTGCAACTATTTAACCATCTTCGTCACCATCACCAGCATCATCGGCACAATAGTAATTTCTTCCGGAGTCAACTAAAGGTCACACAGAAGAGAGGCTGCGACATGTAAATAGAAACTTCATTGCATTTTCCATCCATATATTATTAATTAATTCGTTAATTTTTCTTCTTCTGTTCGTTCCTTCGTTCATTGTCCATCCATCCATTTACTAATTTAATCCCATATCTTTATTAAACTAATATTTATAATTTCGCTTTCAGATTCGCCATAAACCTATCGACTACACCAAATTACCTCGGGGGCGACATAGCCCTTCACGCCAATCCCCGTTTCGACGAGAATAACGTCCTCGTACGTAACTCCTACGAGAAGGGAAAGTGGATGGTTGAGGAACGTGTTGGTTCTACTCTTTCTCTTCAGAAGAATGCAAACTTCAAGTGCACGATAACGGGACTCTACATCAAGTTCCAGGTATACATCGTGCATCTACTATGCATTGCAGCCATTTGCAGGTACACCAGTAGCTGACACCAAATAACCCATCGTAGTAGTGTCAGAAAACCAAAATGGCGGACAAAATGGCGGTCATTATCTTCAAACATAGGCTATAAGTGAATCATTGTATGTGATGAAAACATAATTTTAGAGTCTAAATTAACATTTTTGGGGTTAAGGAATACGATGGAACTAAAGACACATATGTAGCCCTTCCAGGAAACGAAAATGGCGGCCAAAATGGCGGCCAGTCTGATTTTAGAGTGTGAAGTAACATTTTGACGACAGAAATTTGCTATTATTGTAATGTTTTTATTAGTGAGGATAGAGAGAGCAATTCGTTTGTCTAATTATTAATCTGCATAATTTATTTCAGCCATAATAATAATTAAATCACCAGATACGATCGTTCGAATTACCGCAAGTCTCTCACCATCTGCATTGCAGAGATGCACTTGTTGCCAAAAGAAATTGAGGATGCATTCCGTGACGGCGATTTCGTTGTTTTGAACAGCTATAGAAGGTTCAATCAGGTTGATGCAGACCATGCAAAAGAATGGCTAGTTGGCACCTGTAAGGAGGCTGGTGGAATAACTGGCCTAGCAAACGACAATAATATACTTCATCAATGGGCACTGTCATTCCATTTGTGTTCTCATATCCAGGGAAACCATGGATTTGTTTGACGTACCGCATCCTGAAAGAAACTTACAAAGAAATGACTCTCGCGACGGAAATGAGACGAAAATGATGAAGAATCACTGCTTTGTCTGTTCAACAAAACGATAGCATTGCATAAAAGAACACTACTTCGGAATGCAGTAACAAAAGACGTTGCAATATCAGCAATGCTTGATTCACTTCGTAATGCAAAGAAACATAGACATGATAAAGTTACAAAATTTGTTAATGATAGACTTTGTGGCAATGACACTGGTATTGTTCATGTGAAATTCAATGATCCCTAGAAGAAGAGCAATGCTCCTACATTTCACGACTTGTACAAGAAGTGATCTTCCACCAAGAAAAGGAACACCGATAAAATTGTAAAGGGAGATCGCGATATCATGCAGCGACTCATCACATGCAGCATATGAAGAAGATCGTCCCGTGGATCTTGCAACAGCACTGTGCCATGAACTTGTCTCAAAACCAGTGGCTTTGGTGGATGCTGAAGGCAAAATGAGATTGAGAACGGGTGATAAGGCCTCATTGTTGCAGAGACTCACTGAAAAGTATCATGTCCAGTCAGCATTTCTCTAACAGAGGCATCGCGTTCAATTATTGATGGACAAGCAATGGTAGGCCTACAAGCAAAGCAATAGGGAAACCTGCGAAAGCAAAGACATTTGGTGACCTGGCAGATACAGTGGTTACACATGTGAAGAAACTTTCGATTGGCTACAAGAGAGACGATATTGTCTTCGATCGATTCTAGGCATTCAATGGCATTGTCAGTAAAAAGTGGAACCAGACAGAAGCGGTGCAAGACATTACGACCAATCCGTCACTGCATACAGTGCCGAAGTGTTCCTTTGCCGGGAAATTGGCTGAATTATCTTGCTATGCCTGAAAACAAGGCTGATATAGCTGCATTCCCATCCGTTCAGCTCTCAACAGTCACATATGGCGATAGAGATGCAGTTGTTGCCGATGGTTTCGTGGACGAAGATAAGGCATTGTCTACTGCCGGGTCTTATGTGTCTACCTCGACAGCAACACACGAAGAAGCTGATACCAGAATAATTGTGAATGCTTTCCAGACATGTACCTGAAAGCCATATATAATAGTCGTTTGTGCATGGAATACCGACGTGATTCTGCTGTTGCTGCATCACTATCAACGCTTCAAATATGATGAGGTGTGGGTGATGGCAGGAACATCAGCAAAGCAGAAGTTCATTCCAATTCACATAATTGCTCTAAGTATGGAGGATCAAATAAGGAAAAATATATTGGCTTTTCATGCCATAACTGGATGTTGTCCATTTCGAATGTTACAGTCTGTTGTAATAGTAATGGGTAACAGTTTTCATCGGCGCGGTCGCAAACGTGTATACCGTGTATGCAAAAATAAGGTAAACATTATGGCTGCCCCAGATTGCGATAAAATAAAATAGAATCTAGAAATATAGAGTGCTACGAATTCTCATAGCTAAAGTGCTGAACTGTTAAAGTAACTAAGTCAGTGTAACGAACACATGCTATGAGAATTGGATACCAATTTTTTCCGACACACTGCCGGTCGATTCGCGGCACACTAGTGTGTCGCGAAACTCCTGTTAAGAACCTCTAATGTAGAAAATGACGGTTTCACTGCAATAACCTCAATGTACATATAGAATGTTACTTTTTGGTATTCTTTGAACAAGAAAACAACTCCAAACTTGCCGCCATTTTGTCTGCCATTTTGGTTTTCTGGTAGTGTCTTTAGTTCCATCGCATTCCTTGACCCCGAAAATGTTAATTTAGACTCTAAAATCAGGTTACCATCACATACAATACCTCACTTATAGCAATTTGAAGATAATGGCCTCCATTTTCTCCGCCATTTTGGTTTCCTGGAAGGGCTACATATGTGTCTTTAGTTTCATCGTATTCCTTAACCCCAAAAATGTTAATTTCGACTCTAAAATTATGTTTTCATCACATACAATGATTCACTTATAGCCTATGTTTGAAGATAATGTCCGCCATTTTGTCCGCCATTTTGGTTTTCTGACACTACTACATATGTGTTTTTAGTTCCATCGCATTCCTTGACCTCGACAATGTTAATTTAGACTCTAAAATCAGGTTTCCATCACATACATGACTTCAATTATAGTCATCTGAAGATTCTGGACGCCATTTTGTCCGCCATTTTGTCCGCCATATTGGTTTTCTGGCAGTGCTACATATTTGTCTTTAGTTCCATCGCATTCTTTGACCCCGAAAATGTTAATTTAGACTCTAAAATCAGGGTTTCATCACATATAATACTTCACTTATAGCCATTTGAAGATAATGACCGCCATTTTGTCCGCCATTTTGGTTTTCTGGCAAAGCTACTTGTGTGTTTTTAGTTCCATCACATTCCTTGACCCTGAAAATGTTAATTTAGACTCTAAAATCATGTTTCCATCACTTACAAAACTTCACTTATAGCAATTTGAAGCTATTGGCCACCATTTTGGCCGCCATCTTGTTTTCCCATGCAACCGCTCAAAATCCAGGTTGCTAACCTAGATTTTCGTTTTCAGCAGGGTCAAATTAGTCTAGAAACACCGGTTAGCAAATTGTTACATGATTTGCTTCTAACAGTGTAATTTTGAGATACCAAGCCTAGTCTAGAGCGGGATCGATAGCCGCTACCACCTTACAGTTGACTCAGCCTGCACATTCGCTAGATGGCGATGGTAAAATGAGCAGTAGGACAGATTGTATTGTATCGTATTGTATTTGATCATTTATAAAGCGCTTCTTACGGCAGAAGTCTTTCAGAAGCTATCCCAGTGCGAGGTATCCCGAGAAAAGGAAGGTTTTAAGGTGAGAGAAAGAGGTGGAGATGCCACCAGAGAGCGTTGCAGAGCGTAGAGAAGGGAGCAGGTTCATGGCTGCCATGCAGTTAAATTCGGCTCCTGTTAAACTTGCTATCGTCTGTTACTGCTATGTCATGTAATCTTAATGAGTACTTGTCAGTTTGAATTAATAAGGAAGAATATTATTTATTTGTATGTGTACATTGTGGCTATATATAGCTGAATATTATGTAGCACATTTTGCCAACCTCTCAAGGCTCTGCAACATGATTATGTATTAGAGCGTTTCCTGAGCTGTCACAAACGGAACTGTACGGCACGCCGACAAAAGAGCGCCCGACAAAAGAGCCCCGACAAAATAGCGCCGACAAAAGAGCGACCGACATAAGAGCGAAGGGATCTATCAACGGGGCTTATCAAGGAGACGACAAGCAGAAGGGCCAATTTAAACAATTAACATGTTACGGCCTATGGGGTTAAGTGCGAAATTGTGGTTAATTTTAAACAATTAGCATTAACACTACTTTGACGGAATACCTCCGCGGCGTTGCACATAATCTTGAACTGTAACTTTTCTAGTTGACTCAATAACCAACACGACTCAATAACCAACACGAACATTTTAGAACGTTTTTAGACTTTTCGTTGAACAGTATTAGTATTAAATTCAGACATTTATTTAGTATTCAATTCTCTTTTCTTCATAGTCGTTTTAGACTTAGACTTCGCATAATTTAAACTTCTCGTTGAACAGTAGGCTATTAGTAGGCCCTATTAAATTCAGACATTTATTTAGTATTAAATTGTCTTTTCTTCATAGCACTTTGTTGAATAAATTGCACTAGGATTAATCTTTCTGGTTTATAATCTTAAAAGTACAAGCGTGGTCATCTCAACATCGCTCTTATGTCGGTCGCTCTTATGTCGGTCGCTCTTTTGTCGGCGCTCTTTTGTCGGCGCTCTTTTGTCGGTCGCTCTTTTTGTCGTGCCACCGAACTGTACGTAACTGTATGTATGGAGGACAGAGAACACAAGATCCACGAGTCTGATCGCCCTGGAAGCCTCGATGTCGACGAACCGCCTGCGCCTCAACCCGTCAAAGCCCAATTTATCTGGCTGGGTACTCAGCAGCAGCTTGCGAAGATGGACTTATCCACCATTGCTGCCGACTTCCCCCATTTTGTCTTTTCCTCTGTTGTCCGTGACCTTGGAGTTACACTGGACCAAGAGCTAACCCTTCGCTCCTCATATACACCGCCTCTGCCGTGTTTCATACTGCCAGTTGAGCCAGCTCCGCAATGTTGCTCGCTCACTTACTCCAGAGTCCAGACGCCACCGCTACACTTATCTACTCTTTCACACAGACCGATTAGATGACTGTTGCTAACTTTATGTTGGCCTCCCAGTTGGTCGGTTGGGGTACCTGGAACGGGTCCTGCGTTACGCCGCACGCCTTTGCACACGCATTCCCAGATTTGGCCACATCTCTAGTTATATGCTGAATGTGTTCCACTGGCTTCCTCTCCAGCAACGGATCACGTACCGGATCATCGCTTTGGTCTGGCGGTCCTTGCTGGGCCTCGCCCCAGTCTATCTTCGCGAGCTCTGCTGCCGTACCTTGAGTGCTCCGGGTCGTCGCTCTCTCCACTCTACTACTGAGAGGAGCGTGCGCATCGTCCATTTTGCCCGCACAGCTGTTAAGCAGAATCGCGCCTTCTCAGTGGTTGGCTCCTCGCTGTGGAACGGTCTCCCTTTGGCGCTGAGCTTGCTCCTCATTGTCCACTCTGACTCCCTCTATTCTCACCTCAAAACTGTTTCTTTTGTAAAATGCAGGCATTTAATTTATGTATGCATGTATCTATGAATGTATGTACGATATTGTATGCATGTATGAAACAAATTAGCAACTGGACTGTCAGTGCACATTTGTAGGCTATGTATGTATCTATATACACACACACACACACACACACACACACACACACACACACACACACACACACACACACACACACCTATGTATACATACACTGACATGTACACATACACTGGCATATCTAGTCCCTATTATATATATATATATATATACTATTATAGATACTATATCTAGCTGAGCATCGGTGCATTTATATAACTCCTAGGTGTCGACAGGCTCTGAAAATAATCTGATGGACGTGTGCCTCTGTTTCTCTGCTCACAGGTGGATTTCAACGGCCAGAAGTATGAGTTCAGTCATCGTTTTCCTCAGGACAGAGTGAACTGGCTCATTCTAAATGGAGACGTCCAAGTCCGCAACGTCGACTTCTCCTATCAGCCTCGGGTTTAGAATCCTAAGCTGTAATTTAAAAATTAGGGATGGCTTATCAAAAATTCGGCTCATTGCCAGCTTATCCACACTTTTTTTAATCACAGTTGTTTGATGGCCACGTGTTGAGCGCTTCTAAGAGACTCTTAAGTGGTGCTTTATAAATGTCCTGTTACATTACATTACTTTACATTACACTTACGGGTAAACACTGAATTACAGCTGGAATTCGGCTAAAATCGCAAACAAATTTGACTTTAATATGGTTGAACGCTCTTAAAACATAACTTATACTACATCAGCTATTAAATGACAACTAAACAAAGTAACGTCTTTTATTTAAAGTAAATTTATCTTTAAAAATAAGACAAAATAATGCGTGCACTTTTCCCTCTGAAATAGCGGCATGTCTTTGACAAGGGAAATGGTAGTCTTGCGTCGAGCTGGTGGACCTATCCCGGAGCCCGCTGATGTACTAACTCTAGTCTCGACATTGAAGATTCTTGGAGTCACCCTTCGCTCAGACCTTCGTGTAGCATCTCAGTTGGACGAGGTCTTGGCTGCCAGCCCAGGATCGCTTCATGCATTGCGCTTCTTGAGATCGCACGTATTGCCGCCAATGGCCCTGCAAGAAGTGGCTCGAGCTACCACAGTGGCTAGAATAAGCGGGTTCGACATCTCAGTGACCTATTTAGTTCACGTCGACCTGTTTAGGTCATTACTACCGGAAGTGTTGTTGTAGACATGGAGAACATTAATGAATTAGATTATTTAAATTTTAAAACGTTGGAATGTTGATATATTAAGACAATTTTGCTGTAATCGTGAATTACAAATTATTCAATATTAAAAGAAAGAAGAGTTGGTGTCTTTGGCGTATGCCGCATTTAGCCAAAACTACCCGCAGACCTGGTGCAGAGGGTGCAGAGCGGGTGCACAGAGGATGCAGAGAGCGTGCAGACAGGGTGCAGACCGGGTGCAGACAGGGTGCAGAGCGGGTGCAAGTCAGGGTGCAGAGAGGGTGCAAGCAGCAGAGCAGGGTCCAAGAACAAGGAGCGAGAAGCAAGGAGCAAGCCACGACCGTCACAATACAATACAATACAAGGTCTATCGATTGGCTGTCTTTCTTTTCCTGTCTGTATTTCTTTCATGTATGATATGTAAACCTATATATGTGTCCATATTTAACGGGATCCATGATCCCTTCTGGGCTTCCGTGTAGCCAGTAGGCCTACGTGTCAAACCGTTCCCTTATTGTTTCATTCGTTCTTTTATCTTCTGATGCATTAAAGAAATAAATGATTGATTGATTGATCGATCGATTGATTGATGTGCATCTCTACATTCCCGTGCACATCGTGCCTTTTCAGTCTGCGATGATTCATTGAAGCTCTATAGCTTGATGTCTCATTTCCCATTTCCTCATCAGTTAAAAGAAACTTCGGCATAATATTGTGGCGCGGGGGTGATTTCAACCCATTTCTACACTCAGCGTCACTCACACCACTTACCCTTATACTTTCGACGTAACATATCCGGTCCGTAAGACCGTTGTCCGGCCATAGGCCTAATGTAGGCCTACGTTCTATCCATGCAAGGAGGTATCACGATTGGCCGCTTCCTTAAGTTAAGAAGCATTAGGTCTACCGTAAAGTTTGGGATACGAGATCATCCGATTCTGCTTCTCCTGAAGTCGCCGCGGTATGTCCCTCAAACAAGGGTTCGTTTCGGCACCGACAATACAGTGTTCCCTTTTGTATGCCTGTTACCCTGCCCGGCTTGCTATTTAGCACCACTCTTTAAAAAAGGATTTAAAGGCTTTATATTATAACAATTCTCCTGAGTCCTGAGGGGTTCGTCAGTGTTCTCTGACTGGTTTTCCCCTTCAACTTCCAATACCGTCAGGATGACTAGACCAGGGGCTCTCGACGTACGTGTCATATATCCGTGAGTTAATGGTCTCGAAAAATCACTGTCACAGAGCTGCTTGCTTATCGGCACTGCTGCAAGCCGGCAACCGATCCCTAGTCCCTGCCATTACAGGATTAGGGAGATATAGCGTAGACCCTAATCCCAAAGCGGATCTATACGCAACTAATCTCGCACGCAGATGCTTCGATAAACAAGAACAGCCAAGTTAGTTAAATGTCCGCAACTTTCAAAACGGATGTATACGCAACTTATAAGGTCCTATACGCAGATGATTCCCGAAACAAGCATTTGAACAGACAGCTTTTATTAACAGACTAATAAACATGCCGGATTAACGGTCCAAGTAGGCCGGCATTGTAGGATATTAGGCTAATCGGCCCACGCAGTGGTTTTGTAGCCTATATATATATATATATATATATATATATATATATATATATATATATATATATATATATATATAGGGCCTAAAAGACATTTAGGCTACGCGAAACGTTTCTTTCCGGACATGAACGACAGGAAAAAGATGCCTTATTCGGTAAGTAAGCTTACTTCCTTCTTAATTTAACTTACTGCTACATTCACTTTCACCTGTTTAACACTAGTTTAGGCCTAATAACAGTTAACATCAATCAGATAACAACACTAGCAAATTCGTCAATAACAACATCGATAACAACTTGTATTTCGATATAATCTCGAGCAACCGTATCTGCTATATAATATAGGCCTATATATATATATATATATATATATATATATATATATATATATATATATATATATATATGTAGCCTAAGGAGCCTGATCGAAAGAGCCAAGTCCCTGCATAGTAATTTGACGGTGTCGAATGGCAGATTTATGGACGAAATTAAACCTAGGGTGGGTTAATGGTCAATTGAAACGTACATGTAGGGTCGATTTGCAGACAATTTTTCTGAACAGTGCATTTAAGGTCAACTCTGTTCCTGGTTAGTAGGCCTAAGTGTTAGGCTATTTCCTACCTGTTTGTGCCTAAAATGTATAGAAAATGACTGTTATTCCCTTTAAAATTATTTTTGTGACAAGGACATTCAAATTTTGATATTAACCTATTGTCAATGAAAAAACGGGCGAATTTCCGTGTGTTCACATAAAGTGAGAAAAACATAGCTGTATGAAAATTAGCATGTATTTACGCTACAGTTAGCCTATACAAAAATGCCCTTAAAAGATTTAGAAGTGAGTCATTTTTCGACATTTACGATTATACTGTAAATCACTTTCACGAATCAGTCTCCAGATGTAATCTCCCACCGCGCAGTTCCACCATCAAGAATATGAACTTTGAGGGACATCCTGCAGTCCATTTTGCCGTTGTTCTTCACCAGAGGCTCAACCGGCTCCACAATCATAGCTTTCGGCCTTGTAATTGTCCGGAAAACCCTATGACCACAGCGACAAAGCTGTTCAAAGCTGCTTTCTCTTTCCTAGTAAGCTTCTTGGAGAATCGGGTACTTTGCACTCCGTGATCTTCTTTATCTGTGGTCCGATGAAGACACCGGCTTTGACCTTTGCCTCAGACAGCCTCAGAAGAAGCCTTGAAGATAGGGCCTACTTCAAGGCTGCCAACTTCTTCTCTAGAGCTGTGAGAAATTGTTTCAGAAGGCTCAATTTGATCCCATTATGGAACAGCGCGGCCTTGAGGGTTCTGGATGAAATGTCAATGATATTGTAGCGGACGCAAAGCCCATCTTGACTGGTGAGGAAGCTGGAAAAGGTTTGCTGATGCTTCCTCTGATCTGCAACTTGCACACTTCAGCCAAAATGTCCCACTGATTGAGCTAAGACGTCAAAAGCTCTGCATTGGAACAAGTGAGACCAAGATCTCAGTATAAGATTACAGTATAAGATCTCTGATCAAGTCGTTGACGTCTTATTGGTTGGGATAGTATGGGTTTCTCTCCTCTGCTCGGAAATTGTAATCTGGATCTCCAACGTCTTCCGCGCTATCTGACTTACTGCTCTCTGCTGAAGACGGTTGCTTTCTCTCCGGAGAAATGGGTACGGGGTGGGTCGCATGGTAGTCAAGTTAGTTCGTGGCTTGTGCCATTTTCAAGTCTTACGGTGCTTCAGTTTGTGATGTTCGTCAGCCCGTTGCTGAGTTACAGACTTCTTGTTAGTTGGTCGTTCTTCGTATTGAAAGCGAACCTTTCTCTCCACCGTCGTTCTACGGTTGGGTAATGTATCGTTTTAACTGGTCTCGTTGTTGAGAATTATACCTTTGAAAATAGACAACGAGTTGAGCTTTGTTTTCATAGCTTCGGAGGAACCCGTTACAATATATTTTGAGCATACTTGGTACTAATTTTGGCCTTCTGGTGAGAAGATTTGGAAGGAGTTTACCGAAGAGTACTAGTTAAAAAATACATAATGCCTTACACCAAAAAACTGCGAATAGTTTTGTCGACTTAATAACTAATGCAGCTGCAATCGTCTAGTTCCACTGTTTGCATACATGTAAGAACTAGGTCTTCGGGGGACTAAAGCAGCCGTCAGATCACATTCAATGTTCAGAAGCGCCAGCGAAGAAAAGCGTTTATCTTCCATGGTTGATCGCAACCAGTTTCTTGTGAGTCGCATCGCTGAAAACTTTTCTCAGCGGTTGCTGAATCAACAGGCAACGCTACAGCCTACTGCTAATTGCACCATTCTGCAGACCTAATAGTGAAGATAAACTTCTTCAGTCATTTTCTTCTGAATTACATCAAAGGTAATTTCGTTTTCCATGCTTGAAAACAGTTTTATTTCGGATGCCAGAACTTGCGGATAGATAGGATGTCGGCGTAATTGTCAACGAGCGCCTTGATTCCATCCTTATCGCATTGCAACACAGCATCAACGGATTTGATGCTGTGTTGAGCCCGCCCGCCCGCGCACATCTAATTACATATTCATTAGGTAGGCTACAATGCATGGTTATAGCTGAGAAGCTTAGTTTTCTGCTTAGGCTTAGGCTGGAAGCCATTGCAAATAGAATTAGCTAGGGTTAACTAGGGTTACGGTTACGGTTTACACAACAAGTCACAGTCTGTGAAAGACACAGACTATTCTCCTTTGCAAAGCGCAACATCATCTCTCATCTATTGGAACTCAAATGCTCAATCATAACATCTTATTTTGATAGCCTGGCTCTTACTCTTCTGGGAGGGCCTGATCGGTTGGCTCTTACTGTGGTTCTCTCCGCTCCTCTAAGCAGGCTGAGCTTCTTGTTTCCCGGTCGCGGACATCTACTATGCAGCGCCGTGCCTTTTCTGTTGCTGGCCCTGCAATCTGGAGTGGGCTCCCTGGCTCTACGCCTAATGCCTAGAGCCCTTGCGGCCACGTTCTTCTCTAACTTCAAGACGGTCCTCTTTAGCAAGGGTTGGGTAGGGATCGCTCTTGAGTAGATAATCTGGAAGGGGTGCTATATAAGTCTCTAAAATGAATGAATGAATGAACATTCGTCTACAGAACCCAGCATCGCAGATCCTGGCGGCAGTTCGACATCGAGCGCTTCAGATCTGACCTCGCTGCCTCCTGCCTCTGTGACGGCATGCTGGGTCCTACTTCGTGTGACGATGCTTCCGTGGCGACCCTGCGGTTCGACGAGGTCGTAACGGCCCTACTCGACGCCCATGCGCCGATGGCTGACATCACTTGCCGTGTGAGGGCCGCGTCTGACAAGTGGTACGACTCTGAGTGTCGTTCTGCGAAACGTCATGCTAGAGGGTTCGAGCGTCGCTACAAAAAGACACGTTCAGCGACGGCTCGTGAGTGCTGGGTGGAGTCATTAGGATCGATGCATCGGCTCGTCCAGTCCAAAAGGGGACGATACTGGAGATCAAAAGTAGACACTCGACTAGATCCGGCGTCAATTTGGCGCGCGATTAACGATGGTCTGGGCAGAAAGGGATATGGCGCCCCAAGTCCGGCTCCTGGACTCTCTGCCGAGGCCTTCGCTGACTTCTTCGATCAGAAAGTCTCCGATGTCAGGTCGGCCACCGATGGCGCGCCACCACCGGTGTTCCGTGACATCCAGACGGCTGATCGATTCCTGTCATTCGCGCCTGTAACATCCGATGTCGTGTGCCGGATGGTCAGCCAAGCTGTCGACAAATACTCCATGAAGGATCCCATGCCGACGTGGCTGCTCAAGTCCTGTATGGATCTGCTCGCTCCTTATATCGCGTCAGTTTTCAACACATCGCTGTCCTCCGGCGCCTTTCCGACGTGCTATAAGGACGCGTACGTCACTCCTCGCCTGAAGAAAGCGACGCTTTCCCGCAGTGAACTCTCCAGCTACCGACCGATCTCCAACCTCTCATTCCTGTCGAAGCTTCTCGAGCGCGTCGTTAGCGTCCAGCTAACCGATTACCTGTCGTCGGCTGGTCTTCTGCCGGTCCATCAGTCGGCCTACCGGAAGTACCACTCGACAGAGACCGCTCTCCTAAAGGTGGTAACTGATCTCACGGAGGCGATTGAGGCGGGCGACCACTCTCTGCTTGGTTTGCTTGACCTCTCGGCCGCCTTCGACACGGTAGACCACGATGCTCTGGTGGAGCGCTTGTCGAGGACGTACGGGATCCGCTCGGCCGCGCTTGACTGGCTTCGCTCCTATCTCTGCGATCGCCGAAAGACGGTCCTCTTCGACGGGGTCCTTTCAACCGTCCGCTCTCTCTCCTGCGGCGTCCCTCAGGGCTCCGTGCTTGGGCCGCTGCTGTTCCTGCTCTACACCGCCGACGTGGGTGAGCTTGTTGCCAGTCTCGGCCTGTCATCACATTTCTATGCCGACGACTCTCAGCTCTACACGTGGGGACCTCCATCGACAGTCGAACAGCAGCGGCGACGAATGGAGCTCGGTATTAAGCGGATCGCTGAATGGATGCGGTCCAACAGATTGCGACTCAACCCAGAGAAGACGGACTTTCTGTGGTGCGCGACTAGCAGACGGTGTCTCCATCTCGACACCGACGCGCTGAATGTCTGTGGGGCCCCGATACGGCCCTCGACCTGTGTGCGTGATCTCGGCGTCCTGTCGTAGTCTGATCTGTCCATGATCATATCGAGGCGCCACGTCGCGTGGACCGTCGGCTCTTGCTTCCACCAGCTCCGTCTCATCAGGAGCTGCATCAAGTCCTTTCCTTTTGAGGCTGCGAGAGCGGCTGTGGCCGCCGTCGTCACTTCCAAAGTGGACCGCTGTAACAGCCTGCTGGCCGGTCCGGTGCGCCTGCAGGCTGTTAGACTCCAGTCGGTGCTCAACACCACGGCGAGGCTTATCTGCAATAGAAGGAAGTACGACCACGTCACGCCGCTCCTCCGCGATGTCCTCCATTGGCTGCCTGTTCCGTTCCGCATCGAGTTCAAGCTCTGTCTGCTTGTCTTTAAATCACTACACGGAGCTGCGCCCGAGTACCTGCGTGATTGCTGCACTGGGACTCATTCCTCCGCGTCCGGGCTCCGGCTCCGATCGCTTGCGAAGATTGATCTCCGTGTGCAGAGGATGAGGACGCGCTTCGGTGATCGTGCTTTCTCGGCCGCCGGTCCTCGATGCTGGAACAGACTTCCTCCTGCTATTCGATTGACTGACTCAGTGGACTCTTTCAAATCCATGCTAAACTCACATTTGTTCACCAGGGCCTATCCCGACTGTTGTTAGTTGTCTTGTAAGGCGCCCTTGTAACGGCATGGCCGTGTTACGGCGCCATATAAATTGTCGTAATTATTATTATTAACATTCTAGAGACTGACATTGGACGAAAATGCTGCTGAACATGGATGCTGCCTCCCTTAGCCTAATTAACCCAATAACCCCTCACTTTGGCCGCTCGCCTGAAGCGTGGGTAATAATAATAAATCTTTTTGATTTGTACATCAAAATGTAATGATAATTATGCCAGTGAATAACTCATTACTAATAAAAGAATGCCTTAAACGGTAAACCATTAAGTGTTAACCTTATCCAATGTGGCCATCAGTTGAATCATGAACCCGCCTGACGCCATACAAACGCACGCCAGTAAAAGGTTGAATGCAATAGGCCTACAGAACTTACAGAAAATTATGAAAATGGTTCAAACGTGAACGCTCGTAAGTCATTCTTCGCAATATAAGCGTTGCAGAGTTCTTTATGGGGTATTATGTATTGTGAATAATCATACCGGTACATTGTGAACAAGCGTTTTGAATATATAATGAGAACAGGTGTTTATAAGGTCTGTATACATATAATGTGAGTTATTTTAGGCGGCCAATGCAACTACAGTATATATATATATAATATATATATATATATATATATATATATATGCGTAACGTTTTAGTTTATCGGGCGGCCAGCGAGCGCCTGACTTAAGTAAACATTATTGACTGAAGGTTGCAGGTGTTAATTGGCGGCGATTTGGCGCCAAAGTTAGAAATTGCTGATGACAGTAACTGTTGTTTTAATGCAGCAGGCCTAGAGAGAACTAGAGAGAGCTGTATGTTTAAATAAGGAAATGTTAGGAGTTACAGTTGAGTTGTGTTGATAAAGAACATTGGCATTGAAGTGTTGAGTTTTAAACAACTGTGTTTGAAATAAGAAGCAACATTCAAAATAACTGTGTCAATTTAATTCTAACAACAGTTTAGAAAACGTTGAGCGATTATATTTAGAGGTAAGGAAAAGTGCTTGAGATAGGTCACTAAGGAAAGAAGAAGAGTTGGTGACATAGGCCTACACCATATAAATTGAGAAACAAAATAGTCACCTGGGTAAATGTTGGATTGCTAAAAAAATCATATGTAATTCTCTGCTTTCCAACCGTATATTTAACATCACAGTTTATTTATTAAGCAATAGCAAACCTCAGGGGGTCGCAATTAACCACCCCAAGTCCCTTTGAATTCCGAAGGTGGCAAGATGGCTCAGATGTGACAAGAATCAGAGGCATTTTATGTGTGTACTTGGGCTTAACGACACTTTTTCATATCGAAGATGATTAGTGTCGAGGCAGAGTACAATTGACCTCGTACTCCACGTTTATATTGCGACCGAGCCACCCGCAGTAAAGATCCGAGAAATTAATCTCTGATAAACCGACCGACCGGGAATCGAACCCGGGCCGCCGAGGTGACGAGCGGGCTACCAACCCACTCGGCCACTCGGGATCTCTAGAGGCATTTTATAAAATTGTTTCGGCTTAACGACACTTTTTCATATCGAAGATGATTAGTGTCGGAGGCAGAAAGCAACCTCGTACTCCACGTTTAAATTGCGACCGAGCCACCCGCAGTAAAGATCCGAGAAATTAATCTCTGATAAACCGACCCGACCGGGAAGCGAACCCGGGGCGCCGGCGCGGAGAGCAGGCTACCAACCCACTCGTCCACTCAGGATCCTCGCTCGGCCACTCAGGATCTGAGTCGGTATATATACGGGCTAAATTGTAGTGAGCGTGGGTGCACGTGAGTCACGATCAGTCACGTGACGTGACTGATCGTTAGTTAAGTTTTTGTTTAGTCGTCAGTTTAATGACATCTAATGACAGCATCATATGAGACATCGTACATTAGCAATTTACAAACAACATATACATCAACAGAGGCGTAGTTATCATAATTATGTGCAGGGGTGCAAAGCACCCGGGTCCACGACCTCCAGGGTCCATAGAGACAATTAAGACTAGGTGGCGGATGGCATACACATGTGTCCATGAGAACCATGACACTATTGGTAAGAGCGTAAGGCTACAAGCCTTGCAGGATCAAACAGGTGCACTATATACTATACAGGTAGCTACAGTGGTTAAATTCAGCCGGGTCTGAGATCCGGCACCTCGGATTTCAGAACCGGCACCTCTGACTTGAGATCCGCCACCTGCATTGTGAGAACCGGCACCTCTGATTTGAGATCCGCCACCTGCATTGTGAGAACCGGCACCTCTGATTTGATATCCGCCACCCAAAATCAGATTAACGTATTAATTTTGTCAACCTCACAGTGCGATTCAATAAATATTCACTAGCATCATAGAAAACTACTTGGCCTACGTGTTTACTTTAGCCGCCCACCCGCTCTCTCTCTCTCTCTCTCTGTCTCTCTGTCTCTCTGTCTCTCTGTCTCTCTGTCTCTCTGTCTCTCTGTCTCTCCTCTCCTCTGCTCTCCTCTGCTCTCCTCTGCTCTCCTCTGCCTCTCCTCTGCTCTCCTCTGCTCTGCTCTCCTCTCCTCTCTCTCTCCTCTCCTCTCCTCTCCTCTCCTCTCCCTCTCCCTCTCCTCTCCTCTCCTCCTCTCCTCTCCTCTCCTCTCCCTCTCCTCTCCTCTCTCTCTCCTCCTCTCCTCTCCTCTCCTCTCTCTCTCCTCTCCTCTCCTCTCCTCTCCTCTCTCCTCTCCCCTCTCTCTCTCCTCTCTCCTCTCCCTCTCCTCTCCTCTCCTCTCCTCTCCTCTCCTCTCCTCTCCTCTCCTCTCCTCTCCTCTCCTCTCCTCTCCTCTCCTCTCCTCTCCTCTCCTCTCCTCTCTCTCTAGAGGAGAGAGAGAGAGAGACTATGTCTATCATCTATGGAAACATTATTAATATTAACATTAAAAAGTATCATTTGCGCGAGAGAGTAAGAGTCAGAGACAGAGACAGTGACAGACAGTCTCTGTCTCTCACTCTCTCTCACTGTCTCTGTCAAAAACAAAAAGTCTGTCTGTCTGTCTGTCTGTCTGTCTGTCTGTCTGTCTGTCTGTCTGGCACTCTGGCTCTCGAGTTCAAATTAATGTTTTTATATTCCCTTACCGCGGTTAGCGTGTTTCCCGCTCTGTGTAGGCCTACACTGTGGCCTACTGTGGCCTACAAGGATGCCACAGTAGTTTGTAACGACTCGTTTGCTGAAGGCTTAGCTGGAATGGGTGTGGAAATCTGAACTAGGCTAGCAAATCTTTTGATTAGTAATAGTTATAGCGCATGTAGCAAAATATCGAAAAGAACGTTTGTATCATCCATCAGAAGTGGAACAACGAAAGATGAATGATTTCTTTTCACACAAAAGGTCCTGCATGAGGTGAGTTTTGTGTTCTACTATTAGGGCATTAGCAGTTGGCCAGGTTTTTGAAAGATCAACAATAATATCAATAGAAAGAGTAGATGCAGAATTTGACAGGGGGTGCGTACGCACCTTACGCACCTTGTATGGCTACGCCACTGCACGTAGGCCTACGTGCGTACAGGGAGGGAGGATAAATTTCCCCGGATTTCTGCGTAGGCCTACGTACTAAATGGATGGCCTCTTATTAGGCTAGTATAAAGCACGTGCGCTCGTAAATAATTTAAAAAAATAAAAACTCCGCCACTGCCCTACTTGTGGTAGTGTCAGTCCCAAGACTGGAGAAAGGAGGAGGGCGACACTAATCATCTTTGTTATGGCACAGTGTCGTTAACCAGCAACAAGCAATAGAAATAAACGCTCGATGCACCATTATCAGAATGTCGACATAAAAATATGATGGATTGGTTTTGAGTCTTTATGGGGTGAGATTTGCAAATTGAGGAATTCAAAGCACGTCCGATACTAAATTTTTCCCTTCGAGAATGATTTCCATCTGTTCGCCTGACACTACAGGGTGGGCCAGCATAAATGCACCGAATTTGCATGCATATAACTCCGCCAATTTTTATAAGTTATTTATGCTTGATACGTGAAATTAAAGATATTTCACTCTAGTATTAGCCTTGAAAAAGTCGAACTGGTACTATTTCAAATTTTAAGGAAATCTTTGGAGCAGCGCTAGTAACCATATTTTGTTGTTATTAGTGACGAAATATGGCGCCGTTGACAGACGATGATCAAGTTTTGATCTGAATTTTGCTAACTGATACGGGATTTGATGCGTTTCAAATTATTAAAGAGTTTCCTAACAGAGGATAAAATAAAAATACGTTGAATCGTCTGATACGGAAAATTGATGAAACAGAAACTTCGCGTCGTAAACCACGCGAATCGGTACGTACTGCGCGCACACCCGCTAACATTGCTCGTGTGTCCCTGTTGCAGCACGTGGTAGACATATTGAATATTCATTTGACTAGAAACGATTGCAACAGACTATCTCCTAATTAATAATTAATTTGCTGTGCTGCACAAATTTCTGGCTATTTGGTTTATTTTTGTGTGTGCAGTTAGGCCTACTGTAAAAATTGTCATGAATTATTTTATTAGCTAGTTACTGCAAAAACGATGATTGTTGATATGTCACGATCTACATCATGTAGGGTAAAGCTACAATAACAAATGTGTTTGAATTTTAATACTAGAATGAAATATCTTTAATTTCACGCATTAAGTATAAATAATGAACAAAATTTGGCTGAGTTATATGCATCCAAAGTCGGTGCATTTATGCTGGCCCACCCTGTATATATAGAGGTCTATATAGCCTACACCTCTAGAAAAAAGGTACACTGCAGATTAGTTTTAATGTACTAACCGACATGGGCGGAGTTTGGTTTTAGTTCATGGGAGGGGGGCCTAAAACATACCTTCCCTCCCCTCCCCTTTCACGCCGCAAAGCGACCCCCTTTAAAACGGAGGGGATTTGGGGACGATTTGAGTCCCTCAGTTGGGGTCATATTGTTAGGGTCTCATGACTGAGTCCTAACCGGTCCTGGGATGGGCATTCGTTACCCTTGAGTAGTTCCTTAGCCGAGGGGAGTCGCCTATATAAGGAGGTACGAAAAGGGGCGGTTAGAGAATCTCCGATACTCAGCCTTCGCGCTAGTCGGGTTGTCTGAGATTTCTCTGGGTCGCATGGTAGTCAAGTTAGTTCGTGGCTTGTGCCATTTTCAAGTCTTACGGTGCTTCAGTTTGTGATGTTCGTCAGCCCGTTGCTGAGTTACAGACTTCTTGTTAGTTGGTCGTTCTTCGTATTGAAAGCGAACCTTTCTTCCACCGTCGTTCTACGGTTGGGTAATGTATCGTTTTAATTTGTCTTTTTGTTGAGAATTATACCTTTGAAAATAGACAACGAGTTGAGCTTTGTTATAGCTAGGAGGAACCCGTTACAATATATTTTGAGCATACTTGGTACTAATTTTGGCCTTCTGGTGAGAAGATTTGGAAGGAGTTTAGGCTACTGGTTAAAAAATACATAATGCCTTACACCAAAAAACTGCGAATAGTACGTCGACTATGCTAATGCAGCTGCAATCGTCTAGTTCCACTGTTTGCATACATGTAAACTAGGTCTTCGGGGACTAAAGCAGCCGTCAGATCACATTCAATGTTCAGAAGCGCCAGCGAAGAAAAGCGTTTATCTTCCATGGTTGATCGCAACCAGTTTCTTGTGAGTCGCATCGCTGAAAACTTTTCTCAGCGGTTGCTGAATCAACAGGCAACGCTACAGCCTACTGCTAATTGCACCATTCTGCAGACCTAATAGTGAAGATAAACTTCTTCAGTCATTTTCTTCTGAATTACATCAAAGGTAATTTCGTTTTCCATGCTTGAAAACAGTTTTATTTCGGATGCCAGAACTTGCGGATAGATAGGATGTCGGCGTAATTGTCAACGAGCGCCTTGATTCCATCCTTATCGCATTGCAACACAGCATCAACGGATTTGATGCTGTGTTGAGCCCGCCCGCCCGCGCACATCTAATTACATATTCATTAGGTAGGCTACAATGCATGGTTATAGCTGAGAAGCTTAGTTTTCTGCTTAGGCTTAGGCTGGAAGCCATTGCAAATAGAATTAGCTAGGGTTAACTAGGGTTACGGTTACGGTTTACACAACAAGTCACAGTCTGTGAAAGACACAGACTATTCTCCTTTGCAAAGCGCAACATCATCTCTCATCTATTGGAACTCAAATGCTCAATCATAACATCTTATTTTGATAGCCTGGCTCTTACTCTTCTGGGAGGGCCTGATCGGTTGGCTCTTACTGTGGTTCTCTCCGCTCCTCTAAGCAGGCTGAGCTTCTTGTTTCCCGGTCGCGGACATCTACTATGCAGCGCCGTGCCTTTTCTGTTGCTGGCCCTGCAATCTGGAGTGGGCTCCCTGGCTCTACGCCTAATGCCTAGAGCCCTTGCGGCCACGTTCTTCTCTAACTTCAAGACGGTCCTCTTTAGCAAGGGTTGGGTAGGGATCGCTCTTGAGTAGATAATCTGGAAGGGGTGCTATATAAGTCTCTAAAATGAATGAATGAATGAACATTCGTCTACAGAACCCAGCATCGCAGATCCTGGCGGCAGTTCGACATCGAGCGCTTCAGATCTGACCTCGCTGCCTCCTGCCTCTGTGACGGCATGCTGGGTCCTACTTCGTGTGACGATGCTTCCGTGGCGACCCTGCGGTTCGACGAGGTCGTAACGGCCCTACTCGACGCCCATGCGCCGATGGCTGACATCACTTGCCGTGTGAGGGCCGCGTCTGACAAGTGGTACGACTCTGAGTGTCGTTCTGCGAAACGTCATGCTAGAGGGTTCGAGCGTCGCTACAAAAAGACACGTTCAGCGACGGCTCGTGAGTGCTGGGTGGAGTCATTAGGATCGATGCATCGGCTCGTCCAGTCCAAAAGGGGACGATACTGGAGATCAAAAGTAGACACTCGACTAGATCCGGCGTCAATTTGGCGCGCGATTAACGATGGTCTGGGCAGAAAGGGATATGGCGCCCCAAGTCCGGCTCCTGGACTCTCTGCCGAGGCCTTCGCTGACTTCTTCGATCAGAAAGTCTCCGATGTCAGGTCGGCCACCGATGGCGCGCCACCACCGGTGTTCCGTGACATCCAGACGGCTGATCGATTCCTGTCATTCGCGCCTGTAACATCCGATGTCGTGTGCCGGATGGTCAGCCAAGCTGTCGACAAATACTCCATGAAGGATCCCATGCCGACGTGGCTGCTCAAGTCCTGTATGGATCTGCTCGCTCCTTATATCGCGTCAGTTTTCAACACATCGCTGTCCTCCGGCGCCTTTCCGACGTGCTATAAGGACGCGTACGTCACTCCTCGCCTGAAGAAAGCGACGCTTTCCCGCAGTGAACTCTCCAGCTACCGACCGATCTCCAACCTCTCATTCCTGTCGAAGCTTCTCGAGCGCGTCGTTAGCGTCCAGCTAACCGATTACCTGTCGTCGGCTGGTCTTCTGCCGGTCCATCAGTCGGCCTACCGGAAGTACCACTCGACAGAGACCGCTCTCCTAAAGGTGGTAACTGATCTCACGGAGGCGATTGAGGCGGGCGACCACTCTCTGCTTGGTTTGCTTGACCTCTCGGCCGCCTTCGACACGGTAGACCACGATGCTCTGGTGGAGCGCTTGTCGAGGACGTACGGGATCCGCTCGGCCGCGCTTGACTGGCTTCGCTCCTATCTCTGCGATCGCCGAAAGACGGTCCTCTTCGACGGGGTCCTTTCAACCGTCCGCTCTCTCTCCTGCGGCGTCCCTCAGGGCTCCGTGCTTGGGCCGCTGCTGTTCCTGCTCTACACCGCCGACGTGGGTGAGCTTGTTGCCAGTCTCGGCCTGTCATCACATTTCTATGCCGACGACTCTCAGCTCTACACGTGGGGACCTCCATCGACAGTCGAACAGCAGCGGCGACGAATGGAGCTCGGTATTAAGCGGATCGCTGAATGGATGCGGTCCAACAGATTGCGACTCAACCCAGAGAAGACGGACTTTCTGTGGTGCGCGACTAGCAGACGGTGTCTCCATCTCGACACCGACGCGCTGAATGTCTGTGGGGCCCCGATACGGCCCTCGACCTGTGTGCGTGATCTCGGCGTCCTGTCGTAGTCTGATCTGTCCATGATCATATCGAGGCGCCACGTCGCGTGGACCGTCGGCTCTTGCTTCCACCAGCTCCGTCTCATCAGGAGCTGCATCAAGTCCTTTCCTTTTGAGGCTGCGAGAGCGGCTGTGGCCGCCGTCGTCACTTCCAAAGTGGACCGCTGTAACAGCCTGCTGGCCGGTCCGGTGCGCCTGCAGGCTGTTAGACTCCAGTCGGTGCTCAACACCACGGCGAGGCTTATCTGCAATAGAAGGAAGTACGACCACGTCACGCCGCTCCTCCGCGATGTCCTCCATTGGCTGCCTGTTCCGTTCCGCATCGAGTTCAAGCTCTGTCTGCTTGTCTTTAAATCACTACACGGAGCTGCGCCCGAGTACCTGCGTGATTGCTGCACTGGGACTCATTCCTCCGCGTCCGGGCTCCGGCTCCGATCGCTTGCGAAGATTGATCTCCGTGTGCAGAGGATGAGGACGCGCTTCGGTGATCGTGCTTTCTCGGCCGCCGGTCCTCGATGCTGGAACAGACTTCCTCCTGCTATTCGATTGACTGACTCAGTGGACTCTTTCAAATCCATGCTAAACTCACATTTGTTCACCAGGGCCTATCCCGACTGTTGTTAGTTGTCTTGTAAGGCGCCCTTGTAACGGCATGGCCGTGTTACGGCGCCATATAAATTGTCGTAATTATTATTATTAACATTCTAGAGACTGACATTGGACGAAAATGCTGCTGAACATGGATGCTGCCTCCCTTAGCCTAATTAACCCAATAACCCCTCACTTTGGCCGCTCGCCTGAAGCGTGGGTAATAATAATAAATCTTTTTGATTTGTACATCAAAATGTAATGATAATTATGCCAGTGAATAACTCATTACTAATAAAAGAATGCCTTAAACGGTAAACCATTAAGTGTTAACCTTATCCAATGTGGCCATCAGTTGAATCATGAACCCGCCTGACGCCATACAAACGCACGCCAGTAAAAGGTTGAATGCAATAGGCCTACAGAACTTACAGAAAATTATGAAAATGGTTCAAACGTGAACGCTCGTAAGTCATTCTTCGCAATATAAGCGTTGCAGAGTTCTTTATGGGGTATTATGTATTGTGAATAATCATACCGGTACATTGTGAACAAGCGTTTTGAATATATAATGAGAACAGGTGTTTATAAGGTCTGTATACATATAATGTGAGTTATTTTAGGCGGCCAATGCAACTACAGTATATATATATATAATATATATATATATATATATATATATATATATGCGTAACGTTTTAGTTTATCGGGCGGCCAGCGAGCGCCTGACTTAAGTAAACATTATTGACTGAAGGTTGCAGGTGTTAATTGGCGGCGATTTGGCGCCAAAGTTAGAAATTGCTGATGACAGTAACTGTTGTTTTAATGCAGCAGGCCTAGAGAGAACTAGAGAGAGCTGTATGTTTAAATAAGGAAATGTTAGGAGTTACAGTTGAGTTGTGTTGATAAAGAACATTGGCATTGAAGTGTTGAGTTTTAAACAACTGTGTTTGAAATAAGAAGCAACATTCAAAATAACTGTGTCAATTTAATTCTAACAACAGTTTAGAAAACGTTGAGCGATTATATTTAGAGGTAAGGAAAAGTGCTTGAGATAGGTCACTAAGGAAAGAAGAAGAGTTGGTGACATAGGCCTACACCATATAAATTGAGAAACAAAATAGTCACCTGGGTAAATGTTGGATTGCTAAAAAAATCATATGTAATTCTCTGCTTTCCAACCGTATATTTAACATCACAGTTTATTTATTAAGCAATAGCAAACCTCAGGGGGTCGCAATTAACCACCCCAAGTCCCTTTGAATTCCGAAGGTGGCAAGATGGCTCAGATGTGACAAGAATCAGAGGCATTTTATGTGTGTACTTGGGCTTAACGACACTTTTTCATATCGAAGATGATTAGTGTCGAGGCAGAGTACAATTGACCTCGTACTCCACGTTTATATTGCGACCGAGCCACCCGCAGTAAAGATCCGAGAAATTAATCTCTGATAAACCGACCGACCGGGAATCGAACCCGGGCCGCCGAGGTGACGAGCGGGCTACCAACCCACTCGGCCACTCGGGATCTCTAGAGGCATTTTATAAAATTGTTTCGGCTTAACGACACTTTTTCATATCGAAGATGATTAGTGTCGGAGGCAGAAAGCAACCTTGTACTCCACGTTTAAATTGCGACCGAGCCACCCGCAGTAAAGATCCGAGAAATTAATCTCTGATAAACCGACCCGACCGGGAAGCGAACCCGGGGCGCCGGCGCGGAGAGCAGGCTACCAACCCACTCGTCCACTCAGGATCCTCGCTCGGCCACTCAGGATCTGAGTCGGTATATATACGGGCTAAATTGTAGTGAGCGTGGGTGCACGTGAGTCACGATCAGTCACGTGACGTGACTGATCGTTAGTTAAGTTTTTGTTTAGTCGTCAGTTTAATGACATCTAATGACAGCATCATATGAGACATCGTACATTAGCAATTTACAAACAACATATACATCAACAGAGGCGTAGTTATCATAATTATGTGCAGGGGTGCAAAGCACCCGGGTCCACGACCTCCAGGGTCCATAGAGACAATTAAGACTAGGTGGCGGATGGCATACACATGTGTCCATGAGAACCATGACACTATTGGTAAGAGCGTAAGGCTACAAGCCTTGCAGGATCAAACAGGTGCACTATATACTATACAGGTAGCTACAGTGGTTAAATTCAGCCGGGTCTGAGATCCGGCACCTCGGATTTCAGAACCGGCACCTCTGACTTGAGATCCGCCACCTGCATTGTGAGAACCGGCACCTCTGATTTGAGATCCGCCACCTGCATTGTGAGAACCGGCACCTCTGATTTGATATCCGCCACCCAAAATCAGATTAACGTATTAATTTTGTCAACCTCACAGTGCGATTCAATAAATATTCACTAGCATCATAGAAAACTACTTGGCCTACGTGTTTACTTTAGCCGCCCACCCGCTCTCTCTCTCTCTCTCTGTCTCTCTCTCTCTCTCTCTCTCTCCTCTCTCTGTCTCTCTGTCTCTCTGTCTCTCTGTCTCTCTGCTCTCTCTGCTCTCCTCTGCTCTCCTCTGCTCTCTCCTCTCCTCTCCTCTCCTCTCCTCTCCTCCTCTCCTCTCCTCTCCTCTCTCTCTCCTCTCCTCTCCTCTCCTCTCCTCTCTCTCTCCTCTCCTCTCCTCTCCTCTCTCCTCCTCCCTCTCCTCTCCTCTCTCTCCTCTCCTCTCCTCTCCTCTCCTCTCCTCTCCTCTCCTCTCCTCTCCTCTCCTCTCTCTCTCTCCTCTCCTCTCCTCTCCTCTCCCTCTCCTCTCCTCTCTCTCCTCTCCTCTCCTCTCCCTCTCCTCTCCTCTCCTCTCTAGAGGAGAGAGACAGAGAGACTATGTCTATCATCTATGGAAACATTATTAATATTAACATTAAAAAGTATCATTTGCGCGAGAGAGTAAGAGTCAGAGACAGAGACAGTGACAGACAGTCTCTGTCTCTCACTCTCTCTCACTGTCTCTGTCAAAAACAAAAAGTCTGTCTGTCTGTCTGTCTGTCTGTCTGTCTGTCTGTCTGTCTGTCTGGCACTCTGGCTCTCGAGTTCAAATTAATGTTTTTATATTCCCTTACCGCGGTTAGCGTGTTTCCCGCTCTGTGTAGGCCTACAAGGATGCCACAGTAGTTTGTAACGACTCGTTTGCTGAAGGCTTAGCTGGAATGGGTGTGGAAATCTGAACTAGGCTAGCAAATCTTTTGATTAGTAATAGTTATAGCGCATGTAGCAAAATATCGAAAAGAACGTTTGTATCATCCATCAGAAGTGGAACAACGAAAGATGAATGATTTCTTTTCACACAAAAGGTCCTGCATGAGGTGAGTTTTGTGTTCTACTATTAGGGCATTAGCAAGGTAACTGAGATAAGTTTGACCGTCTACCGAATCGCCGAAACCCAATTTATGATGAACTGATTATGAGTTAGATGAATCAGAGGCCCGGAAACCTAAGGTGCCGATGCTCACACAAATTTTGGCTTTGTGGCGTCGAGGCGGGAGCATTCTTACACTTAGGCTATACGTTTATGGTATAATACAATAAAAAGTATAATTTGCGCGCTAAATTTAAAGAGTGATTCATCATCATCATCATCATCAGTTCCTGACGCCAGCCATTGCGCGACGAGGGTAACGCATAAAATAATTATGATCGCCGTTCTTCGTATACAAGCAGCAATACAGCCATGGATATGGACACCAGGACATCATCTACATGTGTGAACACTCATTATAACAAAAGTATCTTCAGACAGCTGGAATTTAATTTGTTTGTACATGTGTAAGATGTCTTTGTGTAAGACCTATTCTAAATCGTGTTTATATTAAGTGATTACAGGCACATAGTGATTAGATTACACGAATGATATAGTATTGCCTTTGAGAATCAGAGCCACAGAAACGATGCACTGACTTTGTGTATAATAATGTTACTGGCCTATCTTTGTTCAAATCAGTTGGACCGTTGCGGAGTCGATCTCTATCTCCGTCTCCGTCTCTCTCTGTCTCTCTTTACCTCTCTCTGTCTCTCTCTCTGTCTCTATGTCAGTCTCTGTCTGTCTGTCTGTCTGTCTCCCTCCGTCCCTCTCTCTGTCTAGCTACGCCTCTGGATATAATATAAAGTATAATTTAATCCACTTTAGGCCTGTACAGCAGAGGTGGCTCACAGAACTTTCAAACACTTCCCGGGCCACCGAGGTGAACTGCTGATGCAACACAAAATTTCTTCCCAGTCCCTGAAAAACGCGCAGTTGCAACCAAGCGGTCTAAATTCAGAAAACAAGCATGGACTAGTCGTAACATTTCCTGAATATTAAGCCTATATTCTGAAAATATCCGGGAAACTTACATCTGCGCAAATAATTTTGTCTTCACTTCGAAAATAGCAGGAATAGGCCTACAAAGATTTCAAAGATGCGAAGGGAGCTGAGGCTTCAGAGAATAAATTTAAAAGACGTATTAGTGCAATTCACACACTGCCTGTTAGCACTGCTGAATGTGAACGTGGATTTAGCAAAATGAATTTAATTTGCACACCTCTAAGGTCATGTATAAGTGTAGAACTTTATATCCTCTCTTCTTTTCATTTCCATTGTTGGGCCGCCTTTGCATGAGTGGAATCCGCTTTCGTACGTGCAGTCATGGATTGCTAAGAGCCTAAGGGTCGTCATGCTGCAACAGATTTAGGCAAGTGCAAAGCACCGAAAACATGCAAAGCCACAGAAGCACGCAGGGCAGTATGGAAATGTTTCTAATTTCACATGTTGTGGCATTGACAAAAAGACAGTAGGCCTATTCAAACTCTTGCTTAATTTTCAGATTTTCACTGCGTTTTTATTTGTAATTGTAAATGGATTGATGTACAAAACATCTATGATCTAAGTGTAGTCAGACTGCTTTGGTCGATTTTTATTTACTGAGCTCTTCAATGTGAAAGTATTCTGCGTATTAATTTTTTGTATTTGTTGCCAAGTGTTTTGCATGTTATTGCATTGACATGCTGATCAAAGCCTAGTCCTCTGTAATAATGTTATGTTAAATAATGTATATATTTCTTTGAAGTTAATGTTTGTGGTTGCAATAATCAATGATGCGCGTGCTTCACGCATTTTGTATTTTATCCGAGTCTTTCTACACTCGAAAAGGCCATATATATATATATAGCCTATGCATTGATAACCAGGCTACTAACAAACAAACACACATTAATATAGGCCTATCGGTTATAGATTGGCCAGTTAGCATTAGGCTTAAGTTTTAAATTTGTAAAGACTTGGAGACCCGGCACCTCTGGATGAGCAATTTAACCACTGGGTAGCTAACATGTTTTCTCTTTAAACTGTTCAGTCAACATAGGCCAATATTATTAGAACGCATTACGTAATGCTATGTCTCGAAGCAACAATTAAGCTCTATTGGGCTCAAGATGGTATTTTGGTTTTAAACCGTGATACAGTTTTCAATACATAGGCCTAAGTATTCGAATCTAGAAAGTGGTCCAGAGATGGTTAATATTATTTAATATTTCGAGTATGTTGTACTTCGGCTTAACGACACTTTTTCATATCGACTATGATTAGTGTCGGATGCAGAAAGCAACCTCGTACTCCACGTTTATATTGCGACCGAGCCACCCGCAGTAAAGATCCGAGAAATTAATCTCTGATAAACCGACCGACCAGGAATCGAACCCGGGCCGCCGGCGTGGCGAGCGGGCTACCAACCCACTCGGCCACTCAGGATATTTCGAGTATTGCTATGTAAGTCCTTAGTACCGATGGGCTCAGGCCCCGTGCACCAACCAGCACCTCAGGCATTTCAGCCCCAGCGCCTCGAGCGTCCTGCTGTAGGGTAAAAGGTCGGGCAGACAGTGCTAGTCTGTCTGAGCGTTCCTACTGGCGCTTCTCATCTCGAGTTATCTTCACAAGCATACGTATGGGCGTATGGCCATGCACAACTAATTACATGTAGCAGTTGTGAACAATGGAGAATACACTATAGCCTACTTATTGAAAAATTCGAGGTATATTTTCAGAAGATTAATAGCTATACCAAAATTTTGTTGACTTAACCAACACTGAAGTAGTATGAATGAAAACAGAAAAAATTAAACAATACTTCTCGTTAATTAACCCTTGAACGGTAACCTGGGGGTAATTTCTACCCCCAGACTGTTATAACTGCTGCTATTAAAGGAAGTAAGCTTACTAGAAATTTTTACAATCGCTTTGGTGACTTTTCCTGACATTGACCATGCTTCAAATTATGTAAAAAACATTGTGCATACTGTCACCATATTTAACATATTTTCAATATGGCGGCGAAAAACGAGATGTTATGAAGAAAAAATAATTGCATAATACTATTTCAAGCAAAGGAGAATCTGAAATTCGTTAGTCCACATCCAAACAAATAACATAATGCCATCTATAAACCTATAACATACGAAATAAAAGCTCAGGTAATGTTATCTTTTATGTACACTACATGTCAGCAACCATAAATGTAACAGCATGCCTTTCATCTCCTACTGACTGTCTTCTAAGACGTCTTCAATTGTAGGCCTACATCTCTTACATATTAGCTTCTTTTCAGCATGCTGCTGACAAACAAATTGTTCACATTCAGTGCATTGGTTTTCAACTTTTATATCTTTTTTCTGGGGCACGCATGACATCGACCACGCTTTCTCGACTTCTGCGACTCCGGTTTGAGTAACACGGGATGCACCCCAACAGACAACATTGCACGAGCAACAGACGGCTGATGTGATATTGTTGGCACATTGGCGCGCATTTCTATGAAAGGACGAATTAGTTTGGAAGCAGTGGCTTGAGCTGCATTGAGCCGTCTGGGTCTTGCAGCCATGACCAGAAAAAATTGTAGTAGTAATAGTTATGCTAAGTGGTAACAGTAACGCAAACACATTCAATAAACATGAAATATTAGCAAAACCGACTGTTGGTTTTATTATAGCGACGCAATGACGTCATTATAGTAATGACGTCAGTCATCTGCATAGAATATCCGTGTTAAATACAAAGAATATTATCAAACTATGATGTACTGTATCGTTGTAATTAGAAAAATTCGTTCCTACTTCACAAACAACAGTAGTTACCCCCGGGGGTAGAAAACACCCCCAGGTTACCGAGGACCGGTGTAAAAAAAAGGTTACCGTTCAAGGGTTAAGCAAACAATTTCGAACGATGACCTTGTCAGCTGTCCTTGGCAAGCATGTAGCTTTGTCCAGGGCTCCATGTTTGCCCTATACATCAACCAACTAATAACATACTTCTCGGCATTCCATAGCGCGACAGGTGGATTATTTATACCAATCGTTAATAAGTCTGCAGATACGCATTAACAAGCATACGTATGGCCATGCACAACTAATTACATGTAGCCTAACTGTGTCAAAAAATTGAACAATGGAGAATACAGTAGCCTTGTCACATGAATCTTTATCATGCCAGTGCCATGGTTGATCGCTACGATCAACCACTGGCGTGATAAATATTCATGTGACTGAACAATGGAGAATACTGTTAGAATGCTGTTAGAGCACAGATAATATTTGCAATCTCAACCCATTTAATAACTAACTGTCAGAGCTTAGACAATTTTTCTATCTGTTACCTGTTACAAGTGACCTGTTGTTGTGAATAAACAAAATTGATTGATTGATTGATTGATTGATTGATTGATTGATTGATTGATTGATTGATTGATTGATTGATTGATTGAATCATCTCACACAATCAGCTGGAGAAACAGGCAGCAACTTTTTAACAGTGCTATCAAACTCTAACTTTGTTTCCTAACATTGCACCATCACCGCTCTTGACTATAGCATATTCTACTACAATATCGGTCAGTAGACCTACGAGATATCTCATTCATACTTACCAGCTTTGGATTTATCAGCCTTTTCAGCCTCACTGTCATATGATCATATCGTCTTAATTTATATTTCGCATTCTCATTTTCTCCATCACACTCAGCACTATCAGCAAATCGCTTTTTGCGCGAAAATCCACACTTCGGTAAACCCATTTTACGTCGCAATTGATGAAAGCAAAACCCCATTTGTAAGTCAAATGAATCCAATAAATGGCGCAGCAAGACGCTGAATAGTATAGCATTATAGATGTACGGAAATAGAACAACGGCGGCATATGACTGTGACTTTAATCGAAGTAAATGAGTAAGACGATCGTGTCCTCGGAAGATCCTATATAGGGATCACACATGTTGGAAGTAATTGTAGTTTAGGCAAAAAGGGAGAAATATATTGACTGTTGTCAGAATATTGGAGGCTCAATGCCTGGTCAGACCCAGAGTTGTATTGTCTCGAGACACTGTCTCGGTCTCGAGACGTCTCGAGACAGGTTTTTCGATGTCTCGGTCTCGGTCTCGGTCTCGGACCCCACTGTCTCGGTCTCGGTCTCGGTCTCGAGATCATTTCTCGACTTTTGGAAACTGTCTCGAAACGAAAGTCTTGTCTTTTTGGAAACTATCTCGAAGCGAAAGTCTTGTTCTCTTGTAGAAGCGGTCTCCAAAGTTCTCGTACAAATTGTATTTTGTTCGAAACTTCGTACAGTATTGCGCTGTAAAATTGTCTTGTGCCGAATGGTGTTTCTGATATTAAGATTGAAGAGTATTGAAAAAAGCAGTCTTCAGTTTGCACTTTCAGTCCAAAATTTCCAAATATCTTAAAATGTCTCATAAAGAACCTGAAATCGTGAAATTTGCATTCACGCAGTTTGAAATCAATGAAAACCAAAATAAATGGCATGCCGTTCGTCGTTTGTGTAAAGCCAACATAGGCCTATTATTAATTAAGCGAAACTCTTTTAACAGCATCTAGTTTCTCAAGGTGAGTGATGTGACTTATGTCGCTAAATCGCTAATAGGCCTAGGGCCTATATGGAATTTTGTGGGTTTAAATTTTAGAATCATTTAGAAGATTTCAGAATGGCTGAAATATTTAATTTCTTTATAGTTTATACAATTCAGGTGATCGGCTGATTTCAGTAACTTGACCCTTGTATTAGACTTCAAAAGTTGAGAAAAATTGTTTCGGGACTTGGGTCCAATGTGCATGTCACTCGTTTTGAACTGTCTCGAACTGTCTCGAACCTGGTGTCTCGTCTCGGTCTCGGTCTCGGACCCCACTGTCTCGGTCTCGGTCTCGGTCTCGAACCCCACTGTCTCGGTCTCGGTCTCGGTCTCGAGTTTTATGTCTCGTATACAAGTCTGGTCAGACCCGGCGCCTCAATTATTGGGGGCTCGAGCCTAGCGGCCTTCAGGAGTTTACGCCTATGGGCTATGGCGCTGATCAATTATGAATTAAGGACTTGCTCAAGGTCCCTAAACAGTAATAATATTGCCTCGGACGAGATTCGAATCCGTACTCTCCGCATTACAAGCCGAGCGCTCTAACCAATCGGCCACCGTGACCCACCAATCAAGGAGATACACTACTACTCTAAAGTCCACAGTGCGGCACAGGCATCATGGACGGACTCTGTATACTAGTAACTAGAGTGCAAAAAGTGCCTATAGAGTCAACCCTGCCTCCTACGCAGGTGCAGTGCCAGCCATCGTCTAAATAGGTATAGGTCTACACATGTATGAGGATCTTGAATCGAACTTTTTCCTCCATAATTTTATATAGGAAACCATTGTGTAGCGTTGCTTGCATAGGCCTATATTCACACATAGGCCTATGCAAGTATTTTGGCTGATTATCAATTAATCACAATGGAAATGATGTGCTTGAATGTAATTGCATCTGTATGATGGAGTAGGCCTACGTGCCTTTGTAGGCCTACTTTTTAAATTTTGCATGCTCGTAAATTTTAGGCCTGCACATTTATGCACGATAGTCGATAGGCCTATCTGAGTGCAAGTTTCAGTTGAGAAAAAAATAACGTTATCTGTCACTTATCTGACCTCTGTCCTGTCCCGTATATTCGTTAGTTGCTATTTAACACTAGAAGCATCAAGAAATCGAACTACCTAGAAGCACCGAATGGGTCATTTTGACCCCACATAATGCAAAGTCAATTGCAAATTCAATTAAATTGACAAAACAACTTTATTGACATTAATCACATAAGCATAAACAAGTGTAATAAGTAAGTTGGAATGGGGAAATAGGAGATCCTCACCTCTCACCAGATCTCCTATTCTTTCACCAAATCTGCTATCCTCTCATCTGATCTCCTCTCCTCTCGCCAGATCTCCTGTCCTCTTACCAGATCTCGCCTTTCGCCAGATCTCCTCTCCTCTCACCAGATATCCTATCCTCTCATCTGATCTCCTCTCCTCTCGCCAGATCTCCTGTCCTCTCACCAGATATCCTATCCTCTCATCTGATCTCCTCTCCTCTCGCCATGGCAGATCTCTTCTCCTCTCACCAGATCTTTCCTCTCACCAGACCTCTCCTTTCGCCAGATCTCCTCTCCTCTCACCAGACCGCTCCTCTCGCCTGATCTCCTGTCCTCTCACCAGACCTCTCCTCTCGCCAGATCTTTCTCTTCTCACCAGATCTCCTCTTCTCTCACCAGATCTCCTATCCTCTCACTTGATCTCTCCTCTCAAAAATCTTCTCTGATCTCACCAGATCTTCTATCTTCTCACATTTGATTACGTAATTAGCCGTGATCTGTAATATTATTGAATAGACTAGATAAGAAACGCATAGCCTGACATGCAAGCACTAATACAGGGGTCAGATTTACTCCTCGGTGTTTATAGGTAGAACAGCAAAAATCTCAGAAATTGTGAATCCCCGCTCCCGAGTTCAAATTTTGGCAGAGGATATACCCTACGAAGTTAGGAGAAGTCATGAAATTACAGGACATGGGCTATATCTGAGGCCGAGGTGCGTTCCGCTAAAAACAAAAAGGGGTCAGATTGACCCCTTCGTTACTTCTAGTGTTAATGTTTTTGCTGTTAATTACTGTGTCATAGATGATTAGCGTCGCCCTACTACTGTTTTAAACATCCAGTCTGGCAACTGGGACCACCAGAAAATGGCAGTGGTGGAAATTCCCTTATCTTCAGCAGTAGTTTCTGTTTAGCGACACTGTGATAATTGATTAATAATATAATAGAAAAAAAATGTGTGTAATGTGTGTGCGCGCGCGTCTTGTTACGCTGTTTCGCTGGAGTCCCAGCAGGCCAGACGGGCAGCGGCCGGCAATCAGACACGCCCGACCGCCGCGCATTAGTAACCGTTAGAGGTCGCTCGATATGGCGCAGCCAGCGAGTATTCACCGCTAGAGGCCGCTAGGTTTTGCGCGTTAGTCACCGTTAGAGGTCGCTAGAATGAGAACGACACCGTTAGGGGTCGCACGAGACTGGCGCAGCCAGCGAGTAGTAACCGCTAGATGTGGCAAGTATTTCTTTTGTTCTTCAGTATATTAAATCCCTCGCCGGGAGTGTTCCATTTCAGAGAGAGCACAGTGAGCTGAAGAGAACAGTGAGCAGAAGACAGCAAAATTAACAGAAGAGTGCACAGTGAGCACAAGAGAGCACAGTGAGCAGAAGTGAACAGAAGAGAGCACAATGAGCAGAAGGGAATAGAAGAGAGCACAGAGAGCAGAAGAGAGCACCGTGAGCAGAAAACAGCAAAATGAGCAGAAAATAGCACAGTGAACAGAAAACGGCACAGTGAGCAGAACAGAGGACAGCAGAAGTGAGCACAGGGAGCAGAAGAGTGCACAGTGAGAACAATAGAACACTGTGAGCACAAAAGAGCACAGTGAGTGCAAGAGAGCACAGCGAGCAGAAGAGAGCACAGTGAGCAGAAGTGAACAGAAGAGAACACAGTGAAGTGAACAGGGAGAGCACAGTGAGCACAAAAAAATACATCTGAGAACGGGCAAACAGCTAGTTATTATATAAAAGCCAATCGTCTGTCAGTCAGCCATAATGTGTTACGCTGGTTTCAAACTGCGTCACTGACGCAATGCACGCCATCCAGTTACGTAGCATGCAAGCACAGCGGGCGCTCGCCCGCCGCGCAGCGGCCGAGTATCAGACACATCGTTGGGCGGCGCTCGAGTGCTGCACAGCGGCCGAGTACCAGACGACACGTCGGTAGACGGCGCTCGAGTACCGCGCAGCGACCGAGTACCACACACGTCGGTAGGTCGACGAGTTATTTTATAGTGTTCTAAAGACTATGCCTATAGCCTATTATGCGTTATTGAATATGAAACAGCTCTCCTGGAGTAAGCTAGGCTATAGGTCCAGAAAATCGAGGTGCGTTAAGTTCGACCTTGACCTATATGAAAATGGCTACATGGTTTTAATTGGCAAATAGTCAAGATATACTTTCCCTGTCGGTGTTTAAATTGTTGTCATAATAATAAAGAAGTCATTCGTGTATGTTTTACTTTAATTGTTATAAATTCGACGTAAAATAAACATCAAACTATTATAGAGCTACTTTATTGTCATCCGTTTGTGCCATGTTGCTGCGCTGAGCTTTAGGCTATAGTAGGCCTATAGTGTTTCATAAGTTTAGAAAATAATTTCCAGAGCCATCCGTACCGAAATTGATAACGACATCCTGTCAGAAGTTTATGCTTCACAGATAACGTATCAGTCAACGTGCAGATTTACACTATCAGGTTCAGTCCCTGCATAGTAGGCTACAGCATCTGGTGATACGAAGTCCCACGTTCTCCGAGGCCAGCAGTACATGTGACACATGCGCTCAAGCTATAGGCTTACATACTAACTAATCTGAGGACAATATTTCTACTGGGATCATGGTTTTCTTTAGTCAACAGCAATTAACGTCATAACTAGGACATAATCATGACGCCCATATGACTATAATCGCGACAGCCACCATGCACGTGCGTTACATGTCAGAGCTAAGAGGGAGGGTTATATTTCTGAGGACATTCCTGGTGTGGAGGCGATAGTTTGCTGGGTATACGTTGCAATCTGCGGTCCATGGAACCTTTACACGTTCTGCGGGAGTTTTTTTACACCTATTAACATACGTCAATAGCCTATATAATGCGGCCTCGCACTAACTATTATATGTACTACCCTTTAAGGACAACAGAACTTATATATCTCGATCGTGTCCTATAATACAGGAAATTGATGCCAATAATTTGAGTCTTTGACAAATTGTACCAATGTACCATAGCGTATAATAATAGTTCCATCACTTGAACCATAGTTGGGCCTATATATTTTGAACTCTGTCTTTATTATTCTGTTGAACTCGTTCTAATCAGTTGCGGTGTGTCAGCTTTCTTGAGTGCCAATGAACGAATATAAGAATATAATGCGTGGGCTCAGTAATGCTATAGGCCTACATCAAGGGAAACTATAGCCTAGGCCTAATTAAGGGCGCACATTTTCTGATCCGTCTTAGCGCATATATTAGACACGTACTGCACTACATCATGCCACCCGACAGGGTGTCTAATTTAATCTAATCTAGGAACGTCTACGTCTCCGACTAATAACGCGGTGAGGGGTGGCAACAGTAGGGGAGTGCCTGCTGAATATGCCATCAGTGGTGAAGGTCTTGGCTGAAGTACCACCTAGGGCGCTCGCGAGGTGGACAGGCTGTTGGCAAACGTGGGCGGCAATTGATAAAGATATGGATATCAGAGCCAGTCCTAGGTCTCTTTAATCAAGGTCGAACGGATGGGTGCAGATACGTTCGTAAAGAAAAATACGTATGAAATCCAATGCAAGCATTGGACTCCAACGGGCCTATGGATTCAAGGTTGCCTACGGCCTGCCCATGGATCCTGATGGAGAGGTTGCGCCAACGTATTTAATATTCAATGCATTAGTCGGTTGTTGATAATTATATTAGGTCCACCGCGGTCAAAGTTCGGTGCCTTGCAGCTGGAGGGTTGCGGGTTCGAATCCACCTCAAAGCCGCCGCGTAGGGACCCTGGGCAAGTCCTTCACTCGCAATTGCTCATGCGCTTCGGCGTGAAACTCCGATTCAGCGTCCGCGCAGTAGTCGGGAGCGCCTCTGAATGGGCAATCTGGTAGGGGCGCTATAACAAGTGTTCAAAACTTCAAATACAATACAATATATATATAGGCCTATATACTACGCGTGGCAACTCCGATGTTGACGAAGGACAAAGCCAGCACGTTACAGAATACAGACGCGGAAAAACTTAGCGAATCTCTTCTCAAAGTGTTCCTTGGAAGTGAATAGAACCCGAACCACGGATCCACGGAATTCCAGGAGCGCAGGATCGCTTCGAATAAAACACTCCGAAGAACTCCACGATTGATTGAAAACAGATTGATTGGCAGCTGTCGTCCGACTAACGTTGTAGGCTATCACTCATAGCCTAATCACTGAGCTAAATTTGATCAATATATCCGTATGCCTAAGGAGCGCTCTCCTGCGTAGGCCTATACGGTGTAAGAAACACTCAGGTCCGGGTGATGATTACGTTACATGCGCGATCCCTGGTCCAACACCGACGACCCAGCCTCCGTGCATAGGCCTATTGCTGTTCGAAGCTCGATCTACAACGACGTATGGGAACAATTAAAGGACGCTCCCAGCTACATGTAAAAACTCAATTATGTACATGTAGAACTCCATTGTCATCACGATAGGCCTACTGAAGCCTGAAAAACCAGTCTACGACGCAAATTCCTGCCGTCCCATAGCCTTCGTCGGTATTGAGAAATCCTTCGACCTGATTATGGACCGACGCGCGCGCGCGCTGCTGCAAAAGTTGCGGCAGTAGGCTACGATTAACTTCAGCGGCTAGAGGACTTTGTTCAACTGGATCTGGGACTTCTTGACAGACAGGCACATCCGTGTCCGCGTCGGAACAGCATGATCCGACCTCTTCTGCAGGGAAATCCCCGATAGCCTATAAAGAGCCTATAAAATTATAGCCTATAGGTAGGCCTACGTATACGCTGCTGTCAGCTGATGCATGCGGTGTGGTTCAAAATATGACCGCTTTGGTTAATTATTAACCGCGTGTACAGTATAGGCTTATATTAACTTAGATCAACGATAGCTTGATTTGTAGTGTAATGCAATGTAGCACTTCGAACAATTCTCGGCGCCCACAAAAGCCTCGTCAGGGAGACCATGCAGCTTAAAGACCAGTGCTAGCCTATATCTAAATTAAATCAAGTCCTCATAGGCCTATATAGGTCTATTATAGCCTATATAGGTTTCTCTCTTCGTTCCGGTGTGAAGACGTAAGAATCCGGGAGGTCAGGCCGAGGAGACAGTGTGGTGCCACGGCCCACGGCGACAATCAGTGATGATGGTTGCTCAGTTTGTCATCTAGCAGCGCTCGCGAATAAGCTGATCAATCAATCAATTTTCGTTTTTTTAAATAAGCTGACAAGCACGCAACTTATACATTGACAAACTAAGGTCCTATTGGCTTTTTAAGGATGATGGTTTGCAGTGTTGTAGTGGGGGGGAGGTCCTATTTTTTTCTCACACTATGCTTTTTAAGGATGATGGTTTGGACTACACTTGGTTTGCCATTAGTTTTAGAGTGGCGCTTTAGAAATTTGGAGTTTACGATTACGATTAGTTTTAAACTTAGGCCTATTTTACTTTATGTTTCGGTTAAACAAGGTAATGCGCTAGAAAATATCTTTCATAGAAGACCATAAGTTACCAATCAGTCACAAGGTGTCGCGCTAGGTTTACAAGGATTATACATCTTTGGAAGTTTGGATATTTTTAAAGTTTACAAACCTCTTATCTGTTAATTTGACAGCAAATGTGTTGTCGTAGGTTAATCCAAGGAATTTGTATAGTATAGGTCTTTGAGGTTAAACTAAGGTACTCGATACTTCACGCTTTATAAACTTTACATAGTGGATGCGAAATCGTTAATTTTTATTTATAAATTACTGCGATAGTTCGTGTTAGAGTTGCACGTGGTGTGTCTGTGTGCGTGCAATGTGATAACCAAAACGATGGAAACCATTTATGAGTCTGCGATGTTTGCTGAATATCGCATGGTATGTATGTGTGTGTATGTTTGTATGTATGTACGTATGTATGTTTTTTTTTTATGAAGACACTTGCTATAGCGCCTATTGAGTACATCGCAAAAGCGCTGCTCACGTGACTATTTGACTGATGGACTGGGGCTGGCACAGACAGCATCCTGGGAGGTCATCTTTCAGTTTGTACTGTAATGCGATCATCCGGGCGCGTTGAGATGAACGAGGGTGGTTCACTGCATTTCAGACTGATAGATTACGTCGTGTGACCCGTATCTGACGCAGCTGATGGTCTAGTATTCTCTTTCACGTGCTCCCGGCCTTACTGCATGTCCGGTTTCCTGATTCTTGTAACCGAAATTCGTTTAGATGGGGGTGATTCCGGTTGAGCATAAGCAGGGGAGCAGCACAAGCATTTATAAAAATATTGGTAAAACCGTATTTTACGTTGCTAAATTATTCTAATGTCGTCAATGCCATACTTGACGTTGGTAAATAAGCAGTCTATAATTTAGCAACTTAAAATACGGTTTTACCAATATTTTCATAAACGCTTACAAGTGCATGATAACTATCATCAATCCAGCTTCCATTTCATCAAGAAATTTTTTGGCAATCCAACTTCCATTTCATTCCAAAAATTACTTTTATCAATCCAACTTCTATCTAAAGAAAGAAATATTTTTCATCAATGGAACTTTTATTTAAGCAAAGAAATATTCTCATGGATCCAGCTTGTAATTACAGAAACAGTTATTTTCATAAATCCAACTTCTATTGAATCAAACACTTAGTTTCATCCATCCAGCTTCTATTTACTGGAAAAATTATTTTGATCAATCCCGCTTCTATTTAAACACAGGAACGTTTTCATCAATCCCACTTCCATTTAGGGAAACAATTTTTTTCATAAATCCACCTTCTGTTTTAAAATGACAATATCAAATAATTTAGCAACGCAAAATATGGTTTAACCAAAATATTTTTTATTTCTTACTAGCAATTGTTAAAAGCCAAAGTTTGTGACATATATAAATAGAAGAAAGTTGGATGTGCATTCTACAAATGCTATATGAATATTTTTAATGACTGCAATCAAGAGACCGTAAAATTAGGTTCAACTGTGTTTACAGCTGTGCACAATTCGTTGGAAGCAATTAAATTTATCACTTATTTCTTATTGGATAATTTGTGGTAGGCCTGTAGTACTTAATTTTTTCTCACAGTGTGATATGGCTGTAATTTGTTTCTACTGTGGTAAAATGATTGAACGTAAAATTAGATTTTCCCATGCAAGTTTAAATACCACTTCTAGATTGCTAGATTAAGTCTTGGGACTCTTATAAAATTTTAGCTTGAACCAGTGTATGCCATCACTGTTCTGACATGCTTATAACCTTGCCATTGTATTCAAGATTTCTAGAGCATGTCTGGAAGAAATGTATTTATTCTTATCTTATGTTTTTCTGTTTTTTAAATATTTTCAATGTTCAATAAGTTTTAATTCTTTATGTCGCCTAAGTATTTATTTTCGTGCTGTTGTGCAATTACAGTGACTGCTCTGTGTTTCGTGGCATGAGTGGACACAGCAGGTTCAAACTACAGTCTGGTAGTAATTTTATGGTTTTAGGTCTAGACCAATCCTGGCTGGTCCCCTTTCTTTATCTGTGTTCAAGAGTGCCCCGAACAGAAGAACTATTCTTTTCTTACGTAAGTAACACTGTACCTGTTCTTGTGCTAATGATTTCTATGGCACCCTAATTGTGTAGTGTGCTTTTATATTACAAATTGTTTCTGTTTCCACTTTTTGTCAAATCTCATCTAGATAGTGCATTTGAAATCAGGCTTATTGTTAAACTTAGCTCAACCCATTCATTTTCTTAGTACTGCTTTTTCAATTAAATCCTATATCCTGCTGCTGTCTGATGCCAGTAATATGTCTACCTGTAGAACTTCACCTGCAAATTATGGTTTGCTCTAGTATCTGTGTCTGTTGTTTCATTTGGCTGGTGATATATAGAAAACAAATCCAAGCCCAGTTATACTTCATCAGGGTCTGGTTATTGGTCAATTAAATATCTGCTGTAGACTTGAAATAAGGCTGCAGCTATGTATAATATATTCCTTCTTCATTGGCAGAGTTGTGTAATAATTTGTGTTACCTAGCTTTACCATACTTATGCTTGTGGCTGTTTTGTTGGTTTAGAGTACCTTCAACTGACAATCTATGGCATCCGTTTCTGCCCCGGTCCTTAGCCAGCAGCAAGTGGCACGTTCGATAAAGGCAAAGACGAACAAGCCAGTCAAAAACACGCTGTGCACCCCTTATAAAGTTCTCTGGTCAGCTCAAAGTTTCACTGCATCATGCTTTTGTACAGTTCACTGTAATGTAAAGTAATATATTTACATATGTATTTAAAGTTGTATTTAAAGACACTGATATAGCACTACATTACTTATGATTTAGTGCCTCTTCAAGTTGTCTACTCGCTCCGAAAATTGTGATCAAGTTTAATTCTTCTAAATTTCAAAGTGTTTGAAGTGAAACTTTAACCGTTTTGTTGCCAAATTTTCTAGCAGATGCTAGTGGAACAGAAATGTTTAATATTGTTCTCAATGGCAAGGAATCCAAGCCACAGCCATGGTTATGATGATCTGCACGCTGAGTATTAGATTACTGTGCTGCCTAGGTTCATATATATATTCTAGAGCATTATGAAGGTTAGGTACCATACTCTGTATTATTCCTTGTTTATAGAACTCACTATGCATATATCATAAATTTGAAATATGTCTAAAATCCTATCTGTCTGAATTTGTTATTTAATGAAGCCTTCATGGTATGGTCATTGGTCATGCACAACACAAGCTTTCATTTTCTTTGTTACAGTTGGTAACTTTATTTTATTTTATTTACCAAGTAATAATTTTTTCACCAGAGCTTCCTTTATAACATATGCATCATTATACAATCAATTCTGGCAAGCATTGCAACATGTCTGAGGAAGTGCAGTCTGCATATTTGGACAGTGACACAGAACAGTACATCGCTGTTTTTCTCCTGATTGTGAAGATGCCCACACAGTCTGAGCAGGAGCCGGTGATAACACCTCAGATTCGCTCTTGTGTGTGACCATGCACGTGTTAAAAGTTTTTAAAATAATAATTATAGCAATTTGGCACTTGATCTGTATGCTGGAACCACTGGGTACCTTCTGACTACCAAGGTAAGTAATGGCCTCAGCAACCTCCATTATAGGTAATTGGTCTGGATTGTAAATAGTGACTTCTTTGGTACCAGCGTGTAATGCACTAAAGCATCACCAAATGATGTACCAAACCAATCCCACCAACTTTTTGACTTGATTACAGTTTGCTTTTGTGCATCATCAGTCATCATCTGCCCCATTGTCATGCATGTGACTGCAGTTATTGTTAAGTTTCATTGGTGATTCATAAAGTTTCTGAAACCTGACTGTTTCAATTTTTTTCCATATTTCTGAAGGCCGTCTGTGGAAGGATCTATGCAGGATACAATGCTAAACGAACTTAAAAAGTTAGTGCTGGTGGTTGATGTGTTTTTAAATTTGTTTGAAATCTGAAGCATTTTTTATGTATGTATGCATGTTTGTGTATGTGTGTGCTTGTATGTAGACCAGAAACTCAGTAAAAGTGAGTATGCAAGTAAGTGAGTAAATTTTGCTCCAATGCCTTGAATCCTCCTATATTTATTGATTCACAAAAATATTTGTAAATGGTTTAAATTAAACATTTGGTAACACGAAAGGGTGCCCTTCTTGCAATTGGACTACTTACCAGAACAATTGTTGTCATGACCTGATGAAGGCAGTGGCCTGGAAACTTCCAGTATGGGCATTCGGCTCTTCTGCAATGTAGTTATTCTCACATATATATATGCCATTTGCAGGCCTTTTTAAGAGCTGCAGAATATATCGAATATTTGGCCATAGATATGAGATAAAAAAAATCACAGTATAGGCTGGCACTGAATACACAGTGCTTGAAAAGTGACGTCCAGTTTCGAGATGTGTAGCCGTGATTCTTGGCTGGTTGAGAACTGTTAACAAGACTAAGAGTATTGTTACAAAAAGATTGAGAAGATCGATTACTCTGCAATATTTTGATTCCACAGCAGCTTGACACTTGCATGCTCATTCCAGTATAAGAAAAGACTTTGATCAAACAGGATGTTTGTAACTAGGCATATCCCCCTAAAGATTATGCTTTGGTTTTAAGATGTTTTTGCTTGAGATCTCCATTTAGGGTAACCCAAGCAAGATAATTACAAGCAGCTTGACAATTGCTCTCATAGCAGTGTACATTTCACTCTGGTCAGATAATTTGAATTGTGAATTTCCTTGGCAGAGTTTGCTGCAAAAATAAAGTGCCTTTTCATGGTTGCCACGGATGTTTTTCTCAAGTTTATTTAGGGTGACCCAAGCTTATTATCAAATTGTACATTTCACTCTGGTCAAGATCATGGAATTGTGACTTGGCAGAGTTTGCTACAAAATAAAGTGCCTTTTCATGGTTGCCACGGGTCCTGGAAAACCTGGAAAGTCATGGAATGACTTTTCCAAAAACAGGTGTTTTCCAAAAAAGTCGTGGAAAGTCATGGAATTTGATTTTCAGCTAGGTCATGGAGAGTCATGAAAAATGGAAAAATCGTACATACAATGCGCACCCAGACTTTGAGCAGCCTTTCTTTTGGAAAGAAGTGTGCATTATACTCGAGATAATGCGGTATACAAAGCCACAAATATAGGTCATCTGCAGCACTGGACTCAGCCTGCATCCTCCATCTATTTTCGGGAAAACAGTCATTCATTTCAATGTCTGAATACATTGACGTTGCTGTTAGGAAGTATAAGCTTATAATAATAAAAGAAGGAACAAAGACAAGTTATCTACAAATAATTTAATCATAAGAGACAGTGTTGAAATAATAGATTTAAATAGACTGCTTTGCTTGAGAGTGAACAACAATGCCTGGGAAGTGTAAGTTTCAGAAGCACTGGTTAGAAATATCTGTGTATGCATCATGGCTTCAAAAGGACCCAAAGTCTATACACCAAGCACGTTGTTTGAAATGTATGAAAGACTAACTTTGGGAGTATGGGTGAAGCAGCAGTTAAAAGTCATATGAAATCAGGATAACATGTAATACGATGACTAATGCTGTTACAACCATGAGTCTTGGAGATTTTTTCAGCATGCATGAACAGAGTTCTACAAGCTGAACTCTTATGAAACTGGCATATCAGGTGATCGTACGACGACATCAAATTCTTGATCTATTAATGGCAGCACTAACCATAGCAGTAGTGTCAAAGAACACTTCAGTGAATATGATAACAAACACATGACTCTGAACACTTTTCTATGTGCACTCATGAACAATCCATAGTGATAATTGGTCAATTGTAAAGCTTGTTCTTGTTCTGTCTTTTGGCCAAGCAAGTGTAGAAAAAAGCTTTTCCATCAACTCCAATCGGATGACTTGCCAACAAGAAAGCACACATGTATTATACAAGATGCCATAGTGAAATCTGGTTGTGTAAACAAGATTCTAACCGCACTGTCAGTGTTAACTTATGCTAAATCCACCAGAAGCAAGTATGAGCAGTACCTTGATTAGCAGAAACTAAAACAATCCCAACAAAGGACAAAGGAGGTAAATGACCAGGAAATCAGCATAACGGACAAGAAAAAGAGATTATGCAAAGACAGAGTTTCTTCAACAAGCAAGTGAAAAGGCAGCTGAAGAAGCAGAAAAGACTGGAAAAAGAGAATTCTAGTCCATTTCAACAGCTTGAGAAAAACTTTGAGAGAGAAAATATTGAACTTCAGGAACTTGATAAATAGTATATATTTGTAGTCAAACTTTGTGGATATTGTCAATCTGCATCAGTATGCTTTTTTCTGTTGAAAGAGAAGCTTTTACCTTTTACTTATGGATAAATTTGCATAAATTGTTACACATATTCCTAGTCACATTTTAAAATTTCCAGAAATATTACATCGATAAAACAAATAAAAAGTAGGTCCTTTTTCGTCCAAAATAAGTTTTAAAGGTCATGGAAAAAGGCTGTGGAAAGTCATGGAATTTTGTTTTATTAACCCTGTGGTAACCCTGCTCTTTTACTCACAATACATTTGATGCAGAGGTGTTTCGACCTTTTACATCCAATTATAAACATATAGGCTATCTCATTAATAGAGTGTTGACATTTATGAAAGACCGAGAGTGTCAAACAACAGTAGGCTTATATGTAGTGCAAAGATGTGCTGCTGTTGTTTGTCAACATTTCGTCTTAGCAGAAGGACTTTGCACAGTTATAGTCACATGACTGAAATTCGTTTTTGTAATAACTGATATTTTTGTATTATCAGTTTTGTCTTAAGAGAATAATTTCACACTAAAACGCATTGATGTGGGAATGGACTAAGCTTTTATTTTGTACTGAACAATATTTCATCCTATTTGTTTTCGTCTTAAAAGTGATGTGTGCTGTGACTACGTATATTTCATTCTGTAATTAGAATAATTTAGTTAAGATGGCACCTTTAAGAATAGTAATTCTGTGCTATAGTCATTACCTGTAAATACATAGAGAGAGACAGTGACCATCTATTATAAACAATGATAATGAAGATGGTTCAGAGTCGTGTGATAGATGGCGAATGTAAAGACGATGTTGGGCGATGAGAATCAGTTGACTGTTTCAGTATATTAATAAAAAAAGGTTTAATATCGGAGCTAGTCATGAATGATCATTTTTCAAAGAAGCATCTGTAGTAATTAGTGTGCATTTACTTTACTTAACTCCCAATTATTACCACCATTATGAAATAGTCATTCATTTTTCGAAATTATGCATCTTGTTAGTGATCTTTAATTAGTCTTGCTGAATTAGCTAATGTCAGTCCATTCATTAAAAACTAAGGTATTAATTTTAACAAGCTGCTGAACAAGATATACATTATTGGAAGAAGTGTCTAATTAATGACCTTTAGCCTTAACTAACTTTGATGTTTAGGTGTTTTACTGAGCGTGACCTGAGGAATCCGCTGTCAGAAAGTTCTGCTTACCGAAGACTGAAGAAGGATGAACGGCGAAGCAAAAAGGACGAATATTTGGCCGAAATGAAACGGTCGCCAGAGGACACTGCGCTGAGGTACACGTGCTGGAAAAGTTATTATAGCAGTTGATGTTAGGTTAATTGTAGGTGGCTGTGGTAGGACTCTTGGACTTCGTGGATTTTGACTGAGATGCTCCAAGGGATTATGATATTTTACTATCGTTTCACTTTTTGTCACCATTTCCTTGATGCCCTGTGCATTATGGTACAGCAATGGAGAAGTCACAAGAATAATTAGATTGCTCGCTACAAATTAAACTGTAGTTTGTAGTTAACTAATGCAGGAAAGCTTCAGCTGATGCAAAATCCATAGATACATGCATACACATACATGGATGCAGTAAAGTGGCATTTGATTTGATTTTCAGGACACAGCTGGTATTTGGAGTGACGGAAATTACTCGTGGACTTGAAAAGGGAATGCTGCGCTTGGTTGTGGTCGACCGATCGTCTCCATGGCAACTGCACAGGCATCTGGCACAGCTGAGTGCGGTCAGAGGCTGTCCTGCTGTGGCACTGGACAGAATGTCGGATATGTTGTCCTCCTTGGTTTCTGTTACCCGGATGTGTGCTCTTGGTTTCAAGGTAAAATGAAAACAGCTGTTATTGAGCACCAATGCTATAACTTTTCATTATCTTGTATGGTGGGAAATTTTTAAAAACCTTAGTAGTTGTTTAATGATCGAGGCTATGAACTACCAAAAACTGCTTTAAATGTCAAAATTTTAGACAACATTTTTAAATCAACACTTTTTGAAGCCAATTTCAAGGTTTCAATTCATGTTTCCTAAAGTTTTGAGAGTTTGTCACACAGAAATTGGGAAGAGAAGTAGTAGTAAAACAAGATTGTTTTACTACTACTTCTCTTCCCAATTTCTGTGTGACAAGCTGTCAACCATCGATTTCTCAACTCCTTCCCTCGTTACATTTATTTGAAATTGAATTTGTTCTTACCTGTTTTTATTTTAATAATGGTATTATAATAGCGCAGTATATCATAGCCAATTTTTATTTCGCAATTTCATTAATTGATTCATTCACAATTTGTTGTGGTCAACCATCGTCAAATCGGATTGGGGCTAACTCAGTGGCATGGCCCTCTAAATCAAATCAGGGTGTGCATGGCCGGATTGACTCTGGATCTGCCCTTGACTGTATGCATAATTGCTTATGTTCAGCTAAGGGATTTGAAAATTATTTCTATTTGTGGTATTTGCTATGAGGGATTGCAAAACAATGTTAATACACTATGATTACTGTAATAATTTTCTCAGATACTTGTAAGAATGATGTCTTTTTCCCATGCATTTTACTGGTGCTTTATAATGTGAGTGTTACTGAGGGATAAATTTTGCCTTAGTATAATGCAGAACGTAGTAGATAAAATAAAATTATACATTATATAGTTATGTTAAGCATTTAAATCCTGAATGCTTTTCTTTAGGTAAAGAGTGAAGGCGATTCTCAATACTTCGACAGAGTTGTTGAATTTATTGCGTCTAAATGTCCACCTATTGAGCTGCCGTGGTTAGACTGTGAGAACACTTTGCTCGCCTTAAAAGAAGAAGCTGCAGAAAGCAAACACTTTGAAGAGAAAGATTCACAAGAAGTTGAAGGATCTAGTGAGACCAGATCAAACGACAATGCCGTGAAAGAAGTAAAGGACTATTCATACCTCTATATAAAAAAATCATCTAAGATGCCCAACACTGAACCAAGAATTCACACAGTTAGTGATAACTGTAGCTTTTCCAATGAAGTGGTCTTCGATGACATTTGGGGACTGGATGAAAGCAGAAACATATTGCAGAATTCAGGGCCGGGTAAATTCGTGTTCGACACTGCTGAAAGCAAGACTTCTTCTCTCGAGAATCAGGACATGTCGAAATCTGTTAAGAAGTTGAAGAAGAGCAAAAAGCGAGTGTACAGCGAACTGAATGTTGAGCCGGTTGTCCAAAATCAAAACAAGAAAAATAAAAAAAATAAAAAGTGAAAAGTTGTTGAATTAGTTGTTAAGTTGTGGGCAACTTAATTTTCTGTAACTTTTTCACCTCTAACTTCTTTTGTGTTATGTTATTTGTGTATGTTGTTCCTACATGAGTGACTGCTTGGTTTTGTTGACATAATATGACACTGGCAGGCACACTGGAGAGGAATCAAGCTGAGTGACCGTCTTTGAGATACCTTTCCATGAAATACTACACATGACATCCATTCAGCCCTTTATCTTTTTATTGCCCAGTAGAATGAGAGCCAAATAAGATGGGAGATTTAATAATAGGTACCCTATTAATGGATTGTTGTGGTTGTGTTGACACCATAGCCCTATTGTTCTATTGTTCTGTAGGATTGGCTTCTGAGGTGCCAATGAGTTGATGGAAAACATGCACTTGTCGAGAGGTTAATTGTGACACACAATGCATGCAGACAGGCCATTTAACGCTCTACGTCTGTGAATGCTTGTCAAATAACTGAGCACCACATAGGCAGAATGACGAAGACAAAGATAGAGTGTATTAAACAGATATATAGATATGGAGACTTATTGTACATGATAAAGTAAGTAAGTAAGTATCCTTTATTGAAAAACCAACTGCTAACTGCATTTTGGTATACATATATGTAGTTCATCAAATAGATAAAAAATAAATTTAAGTATAAAGTGTCCGTGTGACAAATGTTTTATGAGAGCGTTTAACTTTGGTATAATATGTGACAGTAGGCTATAACAAAGTAATGCTCATGTACTTTGCATGTCCAAAACTAGACATAATAATAATCTTCGTTTAACTTCAAACTGACACAATGCAGGATGATTACAAGTCAGTATGAACAAGTTATTACAGGAGTCGAATTTAACTTTATAACGGCAGCCATGCAAGGTGCCCATCACGTCCTACATCATTTTACCAACACGTGAATAAATAGGCTGAGTGGACCTTTGGGAGGGTTGTTTGAACCGATCCCGCTACCTACTGCTCTTCATGCCAGTTATGTTACCACTACTCTATGGGACCCCCCCCCCCCCATCAAATGATGGATAGGTGCAAATGCATAGGTGTGTGTGTAATATACATATGCAAATGCATAGGTGTATATATCTACTAATTTGTGAATAACGAGCTTATTGACTAAGTAGTAAGTACGTCTTCCGTCCGTTGGATGCTTTTATTGCACCTGGCCTCAAAATATATGCGTCCCATTATCAAATTCAGATACGTATTGGCCGTTCATCACCTCGGAGAGAAAGTGATAATACTTGACAGCGCCTGATTTGTTGTGAAAGTTACTATTCAATGATGTATTAATATAGCAACTGAAAGTTAGGACGTGCTGTGGTAGAAATCAATGCTTTTCGTTGAAATAGTTGGAAGCCATGGCCGTGACCGCTCTATAACAGGTGGATGGCATTATACAAAGTTTCTGTCTCCTTTCTGCATCTATCTTTACCTGTGCGGAATGCATAAATCATACATACTTACTACTTACGTAGAAACGGAACACATGTCTTATTCGGTGGATCACGTGATGCCAACTACTTGGATGTTTTTAATCCAAAAGAATAACATTTTATTTTAAATTTAAGTTTATTTATTAAAGTGTATTGTATTTATTGGAACAATATCTTATTTGTTAAATTTTCTGACAATTTCCTATGAGTTTAAGATAGCGATCTTTCTGCGTTACTTGGAAACAAGTCGGCGTCCTGGTATCTATGCCTCGTCCACTGCAAGTAGAGACAAGTTGAAACAGGCTCCGAATAATAATTAATAAAGCCGATAATTTGATTCTTTATAACGAAGAATTTATTTCTTGGTTTGGTATAGCTACTGGGCGACATGTTAAATATTTGATGCTGTATAACCGAATTCCTTGGCTATCTGTGAGCTCTGCGCCTTTTAGGTCCATTGTGTTCCTTTCAAATCAACCGCTTTCAAAGTTTGTCAAGGTTGTTCAGCGATTATACTAAAATGTGCCCGGTTTTTGGTTCTTGAATGGAAATAGCGAACTTCGTTTATGTGCTAGAGTTTTCGTAGAATTGTTGATGTAGTAAAAAGGATCGTTTTCTTGAGTGCGAGATGGAGTCAAAAGGTCAACTCAGTATAAACCTTTTCAATTTCGAGGATCCTGAATTCGAAGATAGTAAATACATCCTCACAAGTCCAAGGTCCTTAGAAGCATGTTCAAGGCTGAATATCAAGGTCTGTCTAAATTTTATTAAATATTTTCATAATTATTTAGAATAATTATTACAATATGTGCTGTGTGATTTGATCTAGTCTTGTCACTCATTTGGATAAACTTCATTGTATAATGTGTTGTGCTTGATTGTAATGGCAATATAGAAATCGTGAGAGTTGATGCCTGAACCAACCAAAAGTCTGATCGATTTATCAAAGCAGTCTCCATGTAGTAATAGATCTGTATGGATAATTCAGATAAATTCTGAATATTCTTTCATTATGCTATTTACTGCATATTATGCAAGATGAGATAAGAGCAGGTAAGGTTAGTTAAGATAAGGTGAGGTAGTTGCTTTATCTATCACACACCCTTGGCAATATTAAATGAGTCCTCAGAGATGTGGTCTGGGGTGAAAGGTTTTTTGGCTGGTGTACAAATGTAGCAACAGCACTCCAAGAACTTGACAACCTTCCCACAACACTTAAATTAGATGTAATTGCTATTAATTAACCTTTTGCCTGGGGAATTTATATGTGTTGAACCTATTTTTGGACATATTTACTTCTTTCCCAGGCAAGGGGTTAGTTAATTACCAGTATTCTACTAGTTGACCACTTGCCTGGGAAAGAAGTATATCATCATCATCAGGCAAGGGGTTAACTACTAACCAGTAATTAACTAATTTCTTATTAAATAATTCAATAATTTTAAACTTAGCTACACTACTTTTATTAATTAAGTTGTTGACTAAATAAAAATTAAATTAAAGTAATTATAAACAATTAATGAATAAAAGAAATAATTGTTATAGCCAGTTGAAGTACTAACAAGGCCTTTGGAAGACTTTCGAGATGAGCTTCTTCCACGGGGCTTATCAGTTAGATCAGTCTTCGAAATTTACAACGAATATGAAAAAGAAAGACGAAGTAAGTTGCATCTTTGAGTGCTCACAATTTAGGTTACATTATGTTGTATAATCTTTTATGGTAGAGGTGAAATCTTCACATCTTGTATCAAGTATTTTGTGCAGGTGCCCATTCCTAGTTTTAGATCTTGAGTCAGTAGGAAATAAATCTCAAAGGACCCACAGAGTCAGCAAGTGCCAAATGCCACAGACCTCTGAAGAGTGGTCCTGGAGTTGTTCAGATGTTGGGTATCAAGCACAAAATATAAACCTGTGTTATCTGAGAGCTACTTGTTGACCATAACACTCGTGAATAAGTCTTATGCCGGTATAAAGCATCTCACAGTACTTTTGTGCACATTCAAAACTGTTTCTTTTCTGGTTAGGTTCTGCTTTTATTAATATTCGGCATGTGTTATCTTGTGCAGAGCTGGGTGTGCTTCTGAATAGCTATCTTGAACTGAACTGAACAAAACTCTATTGTATTGTATTTTATTTATAAAGCGCCTCTCACAGTGAACACCAATCAGAGGCGCTCTATTGAGCACCAATAGTTTAGTGGCAATGCAAAAAAACTCACAAACACAGGTCTAATAGTGGGTGCCAAAGAGAGAACTCCTAACTCCTATAGGAACTAAGTTATAATATGCCACCTCCTAATGCTGTTGGGAGGTGGCATAATTATTACAAATCACAGTGCATAGTGCATTTGTTACATGAGTTGCATAGGTTGCATGGGCATAGCATCATTTGTTAGCAAATATTAATGTAATGTGATTACATATTTTCCATCTAAGTCAATTCTATTTCTACAGATATTTGTAAACAATTTCTAATTCAGTAATAATAATTGACACTAATCAGTTTGTTTTGACAGCTGCTTTGTGTTCATGGGCTTTAAAAATGCTATCTTTTGTTTATCTAGCCATTTTTGTGTGCTGCTACAGTATGTTACATATTGTCTGGGCTAACTGCTGTAGATAAACTTCAGCTTTGCATTGAAGAAAGAAAGTGCATAACTTCTGAATATATGAGTTGCGACGACACCCAGTCGGATGAAGACTCGCAAAATATTGGTAGGTAGAAGTACACACTATATACTTTTAGCTATTTTACTATATTTGATAAAAATGTGGGTTTCAACTAAATGTTCAGCACTTCCAGTCCAATTTGAAGGAATTTTGGAATTTTTCCTCTGGGCTGGATTTTTCTCACCCTTGGTTGCATTTCTTCATTGATCGATAACTCCGTATAACCCTCTTGGCACCATAGAAGTTAGTAGATAAGTGATAAATTGATAAATCAATGAGCCTTTTGGTCATTGTAGTTGAAGCAATTTTATTGGTGCTGAGCAGCTTAGTTGTTGCAATGGAATCTGTTCTGAAAAACATTAAGTCATATCTTGCTACTGTCAAAGAGCTGTTCTTTTTTAGTGGAACCACTCTTGTTGTATTGAAAACTGCCTAAGTTTAAACAACAAACTTACCGTTGTTTGTTTTCAAAGACTTTGTCTGTGTAGTGATACAGGTCTATCGAACAAACCTTAAGTCTGTCTTTATACTGTTTCAAACCAATCTGTGAAACAATTGATATTACAGACAAACAGAAATTAAACTCTTAAGTACTCCACCTAGTGTAGTAGTATTGGATATTATATCCAATACTACTAGCTCCAAGAGTTTGATTGATGATTAGTGGCTCTACTTCATGCAGGAACTACCAGGTGATAAGTTCTAGAACTTTGCAGACCTTCATGATACATTGTATTGTATTGTATTGTATTGTATTTGAACACTTGTTATAGCGCCCCTACCAGATTGCCCATTCAGGGCGCTCCCGACTACTGCGCGGACGCTGAATCGGAGTTTCACGCCGAGCGCATGAGCAATTGCGAAGGACTTGCCCAGGGTCCCTACGCGGCGACTTTGAGGTGGATTCGAACCCGCAACCCTCCAGCTGCAAGGCACCGAACATACCCCTAAACCACCGCGCCCCAGTTGTATTGTGATGTGTTGTGTGTTGTATTGTACTCCACGTTTATAATGCGACCGAGCCACCCGCAGTAAAGATCCGAGAAATTAATCTCTGATAAACCGACCCGACCGGGAAGCGAACCCGGGGCGCCGGCGTGACTAGCAGGCACCAACCCACTCGGCCACTCAGGATCCCTAATAATTATGCACATACTGGCCAAAGATTATAAAAAATCTGAGGTGGCAAGGTAGGGAACACTGGTTAAGTTTGTACTGAATAAATTAGTTTAAAAATAAATGGTGAAATAGGATAAGTCAGGGTTAGGTATATAACACTATATTTATTTATTAGTAATAATTCTAGTAATTTAATATAAACAACATACAAATGGGCTGTGTTTAGGTGCAAGGGAACGAATCAATTCTAGTTTGCTACAATCAAGACCAACTCAGAAAAATTCACTGAACCAGAATCGACAGAGTCAGGGTGACATTAATGACAGGTATGTGAACCCTAAATTACCTGTACATGTACAACAAAACCTTGATATGATGCTGCAGTGGAATTGGTTACAACTGTGTTTTAAACTGGCCAGGGATGCTACGTGCATCTTTGATCACACTTGAAAATGTTTCTCTATTGCCAAGATTGGGATGGAAACACTTCTGAATAGACACCTGAAGATGCACTGTATATATGCTTGCATATGAATGAATGAATGCTCATATATGAATGAATGATCGATGTTGCTTATAAAATACTCGTATATAAATGGATGAATGATTGAACTCATCTGAGGAGATATCTTTAAGAGGTGCTCTATAAATTTACTGATTCCATGAACATATTTATGAAGTTCCACTTATACTTTACCTTCCCTTATCGTACCTCATCTAACACTAAAGCTGAAAGGTATGTGCCCTTAAATACATGTAGTATTGTTGATAAAATTACATGGACTCCACAATCTTACCTCACCAAATAAAAAATTGGATGCCCAGTGTCACCTTTGTGTTTTTAAATAAGGTTTATGACTAAATTGTGCATTGTTGTCCTCTGTATTTTCTTTCCTGTTAGGGTTGAAGAAAAGCAGAAAGGACTGTCGACTGCTCAAGGCAAGAAGTTAAAGTCTAGATCTAAGAAGTCATCTCAAAGCAGGAACGAATTTTCATCGAGACAGGCAACAATAAATACATCAGATTTTGGTGCTAGGTGAACGATTCATTCAATCAGCCATTAGTTAATTTCTGTTATCTGATTCTAATACAAACACTTTGAACAATAGTCTTCTGGTTTTCTGTGCTGGACTGTTGGCCTAGAGGCCATGGGTTCTAATCCTCACCGGAACAGAAGTATGTTTTTGAGATTTCCACAGCACTTGCACCCCTAGCTATCTGTTGTTTCAATTGCACTGCAACAATAAGCGTGTTACTGGGCACTTGGAGGCCCAGCTATCAGCACTAATGTTTGCACCTTGGCCGTGAATTCAATACCCAATACCTGTTTTTAGGCATTTTTAAATATGAAGTAGATGGCATGGGATAGTGGCACGCAGCTGTAGTTGCCCACCAATGCCGAGACTCTGCTCAGGTTGGAGTCACCACAGACTCACCAGCATGTAGCTAGGTTAGCTCTGGCTACTGAAAGTGGAATTATAGTAATTACTGTAATGTATCTGTGAGCAAAGACTGCTACCTATGTTGTAGATACTTACATAATGTCAAATTGTAAAACTGCAACTGTTATTGTTTAACTAATCGCCATCCAATACTGAAACTGATAATTAGGGGCCCTACTTAGTGGGACCAAGGTCCCTTCTGGTCCCCTATTGTAACCACTCGAAATACTTATATGTAATATCATCTGTGTAATACCGGTTTGGCTACAATAAAATGATGGTTATGGTTATCTATTTCATAGTTTGCATGTATGTGTTTATCCAATGATGGAATGACGGGTAGTTGGGTAACTGCTCAGGACAGTCTCAGATGTCCTGGTCATATTTTACTAAAATGTTAACATCGCTCTGAAAAACAGCAGAGTGATATACATCTGAAAAAAGAAATTACTAAAAATGCATACATAATCGAGCAAAAAATGAGAGCCATATTTAGTCATCCTTGCTAACAGAACAGTCAACTAGTGAAGTTTCTTCATTCCTTCATTGCTTTGTACGTCCATCCATCAAACCTTGCATTGTCATGGTTAGCTTAATTTGTTTACATTTTCACTTGTCTAGGTTGGACAAGATCACCCAGGGTGCTGTCAAGAAGTTGAACAATTTAAGTGAAGAATCAACCAGTATTAACACTAAGCCTATAAGAAAGAAATTTGGGCCACGATTCACCCGAAGCCAATCGGACCTTGGCTACAGCAGCGGACGCGACGCGTTCAGTGATACGGGATCAATGGCCTCATCTATACTGAGTGCACGGTCCTGTCTAACAGATGTTACGTATGTCACTGATCCACTGCTGAGAAAGGAATTCCGTAGTTCACTCAATTCACGGACACGACTTCGAACAAAAGTGTGGCTCATAAGAATGTTACTCGAGTCATGTATAGTTTTATAATTTGTATAGTATCAGTCTAATTTATTTGCCGTTATCGCATTTATTACCTGCTCAAGATCAGTAGATCTGAATTTGAGTTGCTTGAAAAGTGTATGCAGATAGCATGTCCGTTACAGAGTCTGCTCAGCAGGTTTGAACTCGCAGTCATTGCATTACACACCCAGCTAACTACCAAATGGATGATCATGCAGCATTTATTTATTATGTTGTATTGTATTGTATTTATAAAGTATTTATTTACTATTTATTATTTATTTAAGGCACTTATTATGCATGCCTAAAACTTGCGTGTTTAGTACAGCTCTTTATGCGTGTGAGGCCTGGACAATTAAAAAGACTGATCATGATAAAATCGTTGCTTTTGAAATGTACTGCTATAGAAGAATATTGCATCTGAATTGGACAATGAAGGTGACAAATAAGGAGGTCCGAAGAAGATTACACATAAAGGAAGATCTAATACAGTCAGTAATGAGAAGGAAATTGGGTCTGTTTGGACATATATGCAGAATGGACAATAATAGAAAAATAAAAACTGTCATGATGGGTATGATGGATGGAAGTGGACGAAGAGGAAGACCTAACAGGGAATGGACTGATGACATCAGGGATTGGTGCAAACAAGACCTACACAGCAAGGATCCTGAGTGGCCGAGTGGGTTGGTGCCCGCTCGCCGCACCGGCGCCCCGGGTTCGCTTCCCGGTTGGGTCGGATTATCAGAGATTAATTTCTCGGATCTTTACTGCGGGTGGCTCGGTCGCATTATAAACGTGGAGTACAATACAACACATCACAATACAACTGGGGCGCGGTGGTTTAGGGGTATGTTCGGTGCCCTGCATCTGGAGGGTTGCGGGTTCGAATCCACCTCAAAGCTGCCGCGTAGGGACCCTGGGCAAGTCCTTCACTCGCAATTGCTCATGCGCTTCGGCGTGAAACTCCGACTCAGCGTTCGCGCAGTAGTCGGGAGCGCCTCTGAATGGGAAATCTGGTTGGGGCGCTATAACAAGTGTTCAAATACAATACAATACAATACAGTTTGAGTGTATTGGCGCAAGACAGAGGATTATGGAAACGGATGACGAAATTTGCATTGGACACCTACGGGCTTTCGGCCCATGGATCCTGATGATGATGATGATGATGATTATGCATGCGAAGATAGTAAGTCTGAATCTGATGTGGGTTAATATATTTGATAACTTATCTTTGAGTGGCACAGTGGCTAAGCTGTACAACTTGCCATGACTTGTTTTATATTACTTTACTTATTGTTACCTTTACTGTAGCATTTGTAGAGTTATTTGAAAGGTGCTATGGTCTTGATACATTCTTACAGATATACCTTCTTACCTTACTTACTATGTATGCATTCAAGCCATACATGGCATGTAGTCTAAGTGTATATATGTAATATATATATATATATATACGGTATATATACTGTATATGTATATAATTATAGATCTGTTCCTTACATTATGACACTATGTACATCTGACATGTGTCTTGATATGTTCCCACATATTTACATAGATGTTTATGTGTGAATGCAAGGATCAGAAGATTTTGTCGGTCATGTTGCAAAAGAAGGAGTTGGACAGGGAGGAGAGGAAGAGAAGGGAACAGCTTCACAACCAGTGGGAGGAAGAGCGAACAAGAGAACAGCAGGAACGAGACACACGGGAGAACCAGAGACGACTGATTCTAGGAAAAGAGAGAAACAGAATAAATGATATCAAGGTCAGCTGATGGTTGATTTATATGAAATCCAATCTGAGAACTTCTGTAACCCCATTGTAATAATGCACAATGCATCAGTCGACATCTGCTAATATCTGATCTAATGTAATCTTATCTATTTATGAAATACAATGCATTATTTGTTGAATGTACAGTGAACTATAATTGGCACCAATCACCATGGTGATGATAATGATGATCTAATTAATCTGAGCAATTCTAATGAGCCACTGTCACAATGCACAAGATGTCTGGCAGTAATAGCACCTGAGTAAATTACTGAAATCCGACTGACTGGCTATAGAATTAAGTTCTAGCAATGAGAAATGCCTGAATTTTGCAATAATGGCACAGCAGAAGTTTCCAGATAAGACTAGATGAAATTATAATCTTTTCTCTTCACTGATTTTTTTCTCTGCAGTGAAATGCTTAGTCTTTTTCGGAACTATTGGCCTGTAGAGGTTGTCTAATTAAGTCTTTAGTGTAATATAATCTAATGATTTCTATGGTATCATTATTACCTACAAGGCATCAACTGCTGGTTGCTTCAAATGACAAGTATAGTTATTAGTCAATAGTAATAAGTCATAATCAATTGGAGATAGTTCAGGGAAAACCAGAATTTAAGGTGGTGCCAATGAAGTTATTGCATTAGGTAGAGGTATGTTGTCTTTCAGATGGAGTCTGAAACGAGGCGCTTGCAGGTTGAGAAAGAGCAGCGAATAGAACGAGAACGGCAGCTGAAGTATAATGACCAAGTCTCATCGGAGTCATGTCGCAGACAACATCTGATGAAAGTCAGTTACATTGCATATTTATGTGTCGTTTAAAGCATATGCTGTCTGCTTTGTATGCTTGTATGTATGTATGTATGTATGTATGTAAATACATCCAAGGCATTGCACAGCGTAAGTGCATACATGTCGCACATGCATACATACCGGTGCATACATTAATAAATGCATATATTTCTTTTTACAGTAATTAAGAACCAAACTTAAGACTCATCTGTTTTGGCTTCCTTCCCTGCCATAGCTTCACCTCTGGTTTCTCTAATTTGTTGGATTTCAACTTGGATATTCTAAATGATTATAATTTTTTACTAAGAGTTCACTTAAAGCGACCATCGTTTGATACTCTATGCATCACAAAAATGGTTCTAGAAGTCAGTAGATTAAATTTAACTAAATTAGATTAGGCTTGCTAAGTTTTTAGCCTGATTTTGACAATTTGTTTTATTTGTCACAGCTTCTAAAACTGAAAGAAAAACAGGTTCAAGAAATGGAAAAGAAGAAATCTGTGGTAAGTTACATGTGGTCATATGTTAACAAGTTGCTTGTTTTGACACGTTTGCGTGCTACCGGTTTACGATGATTTAGAATAATGTGAAGTGGCATCATGTCCCCAAAGCTATTAACACTTAACTTAATGTGTGACAGCGCTAAATATCTAAATATAGGATTTGATTTAATTAAATCACTTGGACATGCTTTGTAAGGCTTATTTCCTTGCCTTTTTATGACAGTTTTCGTAAAATGTATCGCGCTTTGGCAAGCTGTATATATTTATATACCTGCAATTTTAATAAGCCTTGTTTCATAATGGTAGAGTCAAGCCTTGACCGTTAACACACCGTTGATTAAGAACTAGCTGCAAAAGAGCGATTAATAGAGGTGTGAAATGCAAGCCAAAGTTTCTCGAGATCTTGCTATTAAAATCAGTTTTATGAACTTGTTTAAAATGTGAAATAAAGCTGCAGGAATTTATAAAGAATGTATGTTCTGAAGTTAGCTTAAGTCAGAACGGCTGTGCCATGAAGCACCGATTACCCAAGAGGGATCTAATTGCTGCTGTCATCTGCCAAATAGAAGGAAGTTGAAGGCTATTCCAAAGGAAGTTGAGACTATTTGGACACATATGCAGAATGAGCAACGACAGGAAAATCAAAACGCTGGTGTTCAGAATGATGGATGGCACAAACAAGAGAAGACGACCTCGCAAAGAGTGGGCGAACGACATAACTCAATGGTGCGGAGCATCGCTACAAGAACTGACATCCGCTGCGATGGAGCGTACCTGTTAATGTAGTGTTGTATTTATATAGCACTGCTTACAAGTTGCTTCACAACAACAGTGCCCAGACCTTTCTTAGATAGTGGTGCTATATAAATGTAGGAAAAATGCATTTTATTACATTAGGCTGCATCGTATGACTGCACGACGTTACCACCATTTACAACCAAAGAAATTAAATCTAATAAAATCTCAGGACTGCTTTAGTGCTACTATAATAATGCACTAGGCATCAGTTGATGGCACTCCAGAACAAATGTGCACTGCGGTCAATTCCAAGGGTCAGCCCTTTGAGACAGAACATTCAATAATTAAATATATAATAAGCAACTAAAAACATGTAATCATTTGTGGGTATTATTTGTGTTCAAAGGATTCAAGAGTTGAACAACAGAGAAAGGAGACAGAAGATTACCAGCTGCTCATGAAAGCCAAGCAAGAGGCAGAATTAAGAAGAGCAAGTTCGCTCAAGTTGACCAAAGAACAAGAAATGGCCATGGTGATGACTTACCTAGTTTCATGAACTGATCTACTTACATATAGACATATGGTTCAGCTGACCAACAAGTACTTATGACCAACACATACTTATGTTTTAACCAAAGCTACTGACCTACTTGCAGACAATTTGATGTGTCCTACTAATTAGTGGGAGCTAGTGGACGTGCACAGCACCTCTTTTGTTCATCTTTACACTACTGCACACAGGTCACTCGTTCAAACATCCTCAGTTGGCCTTCACCTATATGCTGACGACACTCAATTATTCATCTTGTTCTCTCCAAACATCTTCTCCAACCAAATAGATCATGATAGAATTGTGACTAATCCATTATGTTGTTATGTTGTTAAGAATCAACAGACATTAACACTAAGCCTATTAGGAAGAAACTTGGACCGCGATTCACCCGGATATTATGTTGGGAACAATAAATTGAATTTCATTGAAATCACCAAAACCTCACATCTTGCTATCTCTCTACAGGTCTTTCACTCAAAACTGAAAACGCTGCTTTTCACATATCATATCCTGAGCCAACCTCTTACCCTTACCTTTTCAATTGTAAACACCATCTGACTATCTGCCTGCCTGACCCTTGGGATTCTGACCTGGAACTGATTTTGACCCCTGTGCCTATCGGTTTTGTTTTGACTGAGCACCTATGAATAAACTCGTTCCCTAGCTGAAAAACAAGGTCTATATCTGACAATGTGAAACACTTGCATTAAATTTTACTACTTTTGTGCTGTTAGAGAACCAGAATGAAGAATAAGCAAGCGAAAGAGAAGCATGAAGAGAAGATGACAGCAATTCAACGCCAGTCTGTGTGCGTGATGTTTCTTCTTTTGTCAATACAGAAATCTTTTACTTTCTGTGAAAAACAATTATGTTTGTATAACATTTATGCTAAAACACATAGATGCAAGCCATGTTTAGGCTCTGATTAGGCATCAGTACAATTTGTTCAAATAAATAAATAAAGGATATGATTTGATCTGCCTATTAGTGGGAATACTACTGTGGAATTCATAATCTATTGGTATGTTTACAATAAAATATGATACTGTATCCACCACAAGAAAATATACTGTAATTTCTATGATAGGCAAAGTTGTAGTTGTAAGTAAATTATGTGTATGTATATTTGTGTATGAACACGTATTGTATTGTATTGTATTTATTTATTTATATAGCGCCGCTCACAGCAGTGGCCATTCAGTAGCGCTCCCCTAGAGAAGAAGGTTTTGAGAAGGGAGAAGGCTGTAGGAAGAGACCTAGAAAGAATGGTAACATGTAGAGAGGAGGGAAGGGCATTCCATTGGGAGTATAATATACGGTAGCCGTTGTAGAACGTTTCAATAGTACTGCATTTGCTAGCCTAAATAGTGTTAAAGTTCAGTTGTAGTCATTGTATGGTAATGGCAAGGTTGTCCTATTGTTATGTTTGCTTTTCAGCCAAAAGAACCTTCAACCGTGGAACCATACATCAAACAAATGATGTATAGTAATAAAACTAGTAAATGCAGATAATGGCAAATCAATGGAAATCTTTTCTTTTGCTTCAGAGATGATTTGGCCTTACTTCGAAAATCTTTGGAAATCCGAGACCATACTGTCGAGAATCATCTGTCACGTCAAAGGTGGCACAAAGAACTCAAGATTCGTGAACAACAGTCAGTTATTTGACACTATTTGTTAATTTTAATTAAAATATAAAATAACTAGTAATTGCTAATGTACAGTAATATCGTTTAGCAAAATATGAATCAGTAGGTGCTATTTTAATAATTGATTGGTATATGGTTTATTTTAATTCATAACTGTTCCATTAAATCATGATAATGATTATTGATTGTTTAGATAAGTTGTTGATTTTACTTTGCAGTTTGTTGATTGGAGTAACAAGGCTCCGTATAAATGTCTAGTTCCTTACCTACACGTGTTCTTTCTTTATTAAAGTCAGATCTAGAGATTTATGTAATGCCTACCAAGTAATTTTCTTTACATAAGTCCATGGAAAATTTCTTTTTCAAGGCAAGAACTGGAGAAAAAGATTGAACAGTCTCGGAAAAACCAGCAGGAAATGGAAGAGGAAGTTCGCATGTGGCATGATCAGCTCAAGGACTACCATCACATGGTATGTGCTGTAACCAAGTTTTGATGAAGAAACCATTTGTGCTACACTTTGGTCTATCCAGTAGCGCATTGGAGGTTGTAAGCCAATGATTGCCAGTCTGAATCTGCTGAGCAGACTTCCATGTTGTTGGAACACACTTATCTTGCTCCTCAGATTTACTGATGTTGCACGTTTACTAATTTCAATAAATAAATGCATCTGCTGAAGGGCCACCTACCAAATGTATAATAAGAACCTACTACCAGTTGACCAAGCAAAGTTCATGGTAGCCCCGAATGTTAAGCACCACGAAACTAAAATGCTTATTTTAATAATAATGAATATGTCTTCTAGACCTAGACACCAATTGTTTGTAGCTTTAGTGAAAAGTTTAAAAGGTGCTACCTGGTATATAAATATTTTTGTACATGCATACAAACCCTATCTGTACTTTTCCATTCTTTAACAGTTGTTAGTTTACCAGTGTCATCTTGGCCAACAAATTCTGTGAACTTCCTCATGTAAATCAATTTTGTAACAACTCGGTGGCATGACCTGCACATGAATCAGAGGGGAGCTTGGCTCTATGGGTGTACGTAGGCCTATGTGCTATTGCACTTAATATGGCCTTTTAAATACCTCTCTTGTGTGCTGCACACACGGCTATCAAAGTGACCTAAACATGTATGTGGTAAGGTACTAGATTGAAAATGGTCCACCCATGTAGTGTTGAAAGTTGGGTGTAATAAATAATATAAACAAATATTGTACTAATGCTGAATACTGTGTTTTATGAGCAGCAGGAAAAGCGTGCCACTGAGACTGCAAAACAGACGTTGTCGAAAAAGAGTCAGAAGGTCCATGCAGAACGGTCGCAGAAGGAAAAACTCCATCGGGAGAAGATGAAACAGTAATACATAATTGCTGATCCCTTCCAACAATGTTACCTGTTTGTTTACCTCTGACTGATCATCAGTGTTCTATATTGTAATGTAGCGTTATATTAGAAAACGTCTGTACTGGGCATTTCTTGCATGGTGGCTGAGCACTTACTGCATTGTATTGTAAACTAATATGATGTGGCAGTTTTTGTGCTCTTTCAGACAAAATAATTACTTTGTGGTTGGAGTAGATGAAGCAAAATGAGCAAGTGTCTGGTGTGATTGGAAAGGAAGGCACCAAGGTTCTGAGGTTCATTCAGGAGAGAAAAGGATGGCAGTGTTATGATCCTAAATATCATGAAGGGTAACAAAATCTTTGGAAATAACAACTAATATTACTCAGGGTTACCATGTACAAATTTTGTTGCCCTTTGCCTTTAAAACACTGGGCCAAATTAACTTAGACAGGGCCAAATTCATCTCTGAGTTTGATTGCTGTGTTTAGACCATGTCTGGAGTCATTGTTATGAGGCCAATTGCATTTTTCAGCATCTTTCAATCTCTATTTGATGCAACAGTGACAGTATTTCAACACATTTACTGATGTTACCGAAAAGCCCAATATCCAAATACCCATTAACAGCTCCTAGCATAATTTCTTCTGTCTGAGGGATTGCACTTACCCCAATAAAAATACTAATAATAACTAATAATAATAATATGTAATAGGAGTTGCCTGTTTTCTTTTGTCAGGATTCTGGAACAAGAAGAACAGTGGAAACTTGACATGGAAGCCGCAGTTGCAATGAAACAGCTGCGGATTCAAGGAGTCTTGGAGGAAAGAGACAAGATGATTCAAGAGGTTTGATTTAGTCATTGTTCAGAACCATATAAACTGTTGATTGTTAACCAGCTACGCCTAACATATTTCAAAATAGTTTCTTTCGTCTTTGCACTTGCATGGACTTTGCCTGTTGTAAATGATGCCATGGTTGCCTTGAAATGAACTGTTAAGTTATTATAATCAGGTAAACCACTGAAGAGGTCATTATATTAAAATGTCTGCAAAAATTACCTACTTTGGACCCCTCCTCCCAATTGTCCGCATATGGCATTACTCTCCCCATCCAATTGGCAATGAGGTACTAGTGTAGATTAAGCTATCCTGTTGATCATGCAAGGATAAATGTGCTTTGGGGTACCTCAGTACTGCCACTCCAGCAGAGGGGCTCTAAGGGCTCGTCCACAAAAGATGTCCACATAGAATTACCTACTGTGGACCCATTCCTCCCCATTTGGCCTTTCCCTCCCCTTTGCAGACATTGGTATCAGACGACAACTGGCTATAAGACTCCTGCGGTGTGGCAGCACAGACTCCCATACTGATCAACCGACTTGCTTTCTTCTGACTTGCATTCCAAATTCGAATCCACTGTTTAATGTCATCATTATTTGCGGACGTTTACGTGTAAAGGGTCCAGATTGTCGATTTTAGTTTAAGAGAAAACAGGGTTTGGGTTATCTAATTGCATTCTCCTATCAATGCACTTAACCTATAAGGTTCAATATCATTTAAATAAAAGTTTTTCATGAAAATTTTTTGTTTCTTTACAAAAAGGTCAATTATTTGTTTATGGTACAGTAGGCTTATAGAGGTCTATTTCACGACTAAACTGCATAATTATTTGTCACAGAATTCAGTGGCAGTAAGATAATAGTGAAACTTACAGAAAATGGCTTGTAATGATATATAGCACTCCATAACAATGCAGTAGTAGTTGCCCTTAGAACCTACAACTTCATGTTGCTGTATATTCTTTAATCGCAAATATTAAAATGAGCATTTTTGGGCGAGTGTCCAGCACTAACCAGACATGTGCTGGATAATATGCTTTACTCTTTATTTCACTCTCATTGTGAACATTGGGAAAATGCCAATAACTCCAAACTCAATCTGGTCCCTTATCATCAATGTCCACACGTTTACTATTAGGTCCCTGTCATGCTGATGAAATGTTTATTGAGCTGTCTGCAAATGCAACAGTCATTGGTTCCCATTAGTAATGTTTTATTGCTAATGACAAACCAATGCAGAAAGACTGTCTGCCATCTGAAGTTAAGGCACAAGTTGTGTGACTGTATGTAGTTGATATTCCAGGCAGTAATGGAAATAGTTGTGTGTATGCCTGCTGCGTGACTGTATGTAGTTGATGTTCCAGGCAGTCTGTATGGACATAATTGTATGTATACTGTACCAAATTTAGTGATGTGGACATGTGCACAGACTTTGCCTGTATTTGAGTGACCCCTCTGTCACCCTCCTTGCAGATATCATTAACGGACCACTAATGGGACAGCATGTGGATTTCATTTCACCTCTAGGCACCTGTAAAGGTTCAAACTGTAACCAATTATCTCACAGCTTTCAGTAAACTGTTCAGTCAACAAATTAAATCTGGCATTGTTTTAGTGACTTACTAACAAAATAGTAAAGCACAGTACATACAACAGACTTGCTTTTTGCCAGCTACTTGCACTTTTGAGTTAACTTCTTAAAAAGTAGTGCAACATAAAAATGTGATTAATACTAAAAATAAAACATGAATTGTAATTATTGTATTACTACTCCGTACTCACGCTGTTTAGACAAAATAGAAATTCTGTTTTTATTGTATGTTTAGTCTCGAAACTTGGCCGGGACCTCGGAAAGGTTACGCAGCCAGTTGAAGCAGCATTATTCAACAACTGATCTTGATGATCTCAACCGAAAGACTCAGCTTGAGAACAAGATCTTGTTTCGGCCGCACTCAAAAACCAGCATCCAGTTTAAGTCGGACAATGTTTCACGGCTGCTCATTGGATGATTAGGAAAACTTGTTGTATTAGTATATGCTAAAACTGCAAACGAATAAATATTTATTTACAAACATTAATTATTTTGTTGTGCAAATAAATTAGAGTAGCCATGTACAGTGACATTTTAAGTTTGATCAGAGTACAACTGATAGTAGCACTTTTGACAGTTACTTCAATGCACTATAAATGTGGACAGTGTTGTTATGTGCAGAAGGACATGTGTAAAATGTTTTGTATATATATATTCCACTATCTAATGAGGCACGACCTTTTTAATCCTCTTTCATGTCTCAATTTCTGTGAATTTTGATTAATACAAGAAAACAAATAACGATGATGAACGTATGTGGACTCGTTGGTGTCGAATAGGTTTCTGTTAATGAAGTTGAGAAAGAAGTGGCCTGGACAGTTTTATTCGGTAATTGCTAGGAGACGGAGACTATCTTCATCCCAAACCACTGATTCGAGATATCTCTACAGGGAAGCGCTATACAAATGCTCTGACACCTATTTTGCATAGTGATTTAAGATTGTCTGCATAATATAATTATGTACTAAGACACAAAAGGTAAAGCTAGCATAGCACTTTCTTTGCATACCTCTATATACAACAAAACTTCATTATATTAAAGTTCAAAGAACTATCGTTAACAGTTCAATATATCTGAGGTTCGAAATAAGCAAGATAGATCAAGTCAAGCTCTATTGACTACACAAGTGCACACGTTTTTGTATAGCGACCATGTGGACTCGACCCTGCTCAACCACTGCTGCCCGTTTGAATGGAAGCCAAGCCTTTTTTTCTTTTAAAGTCCCTTTGTACGGACCGTGCTAGCCCAATATTCAAATCTTACTGTGGTCACCAAAACCCTGTTACCCCACCCTTCAGAAGCTCTAGGAATTAGATCAATAAAACGAGGCTAAGGTACGAAGGTGAAATCATACAACCCCTAGCCTCGATTGACCGACACCCTACCAGACATATGTGTGTATCAGTCCAAAATTCATCTCGTACCATTCAGCAAACAGAGCCACTGACTGTTACTTCATATAACCAGAGTTCAAAATACTGAAGTTTGAAATACCAAAGTGTTACTGTAGAAAGCAATCCAACAACAGGATGTCTTTTTAACCTCCCAACTTGTGTTGGTATTAATTTATCAACCACTTCAGAACAGTGGGTGCCAGACGATGTGGTGTGCTATGCATCGTCACTCATCCAAGTACTGACCTAGCTCAATTTTGTTTAACGTGATGGTGTCATGTCTGCCAGGCAGTTCCAGGCCACCCAATGTAATGCCTCATAAGCTGAGGCTAAGAAAATGAAGTTGCCAACACTTCATACCCAAGGCTCTTATTGGAGCTAGCTCAAGAGACTGCTCCTCTTTTAATATATTGACCAATATACACAAAAAGTGCATCAGGCTGACCAGTTTGCTCTGGCGCTTAGTAATATCTAATTCAAAACCAAGCTCTAGGTCAGACATTTTACAGAACTTAAGCATTGACTGTACATCTTATCCAAAACTTATAACTTCACCCATCACTAGCTGGAGAACCAAGTTTTCCAGATAAGAATGAGAAACATTCACTGGTTAGATTATTCACCAGCAACCATGTTTCACATAATCTGAACAGGTTGAGAAATGATACATTTCTGATTCTGTTAACACCAAAGACAGTTCCTCCTAGCATAAGCAAATCAACTAAAAGCTTCTGCAAGTGGCAACCTCTTGATATGCTTAACAATTTTAAATAATTCAAGATGGTAGCAAGGACAATTAATTCAAAACCTGTTCCAAGCTCATGAAAGGAAGCCGAGATCCTGTGACCTCGTGAAATGATGGCTTGGACCCAAGTGAAAAGCTTCAATCAATCTTTCTAACTAAAGTATTGCTTCATCACCTGCTGAAACCTTGACTTGAATCATCTTGCTCATTACACCAAAAACGCAGCTCTACGATCTTTATCATTTTGATAAAGCTTGATCATTTTGCTCAAAGCTTGGCTTCATGACCCCGTTTGTTCTCTTTAGGCTTGTTGATCATTGCTGCTAAAAATCTGTGCTCAACCGTTCTGCTTGATTACTCTCAAGCATATGCCTGCAACCATAACAAGATCGCGCTTCTGTCATACAGTGAACTGTTACACCAAATCAAGGTTCTTCGAATAAGAAGCCCGTTAGAAAAAGCGATGGAAAGACAGTTTGCAAAATTTACACAGACTTATCACATTATCGACCGCATGGTCGGCACAAGTCTAACGCGCACCAAATTCTCTGTACAATTGGAACATTATGATTCGCAACTGCTCATAAAGCAGCAGAAAAGAAACTGTTCATCTGGCCGAGTCCACAATGGCGGGCCAAAACTGTGAGGTGTAGAAGTCGGAAGTATTTAGTCTGCCAGTTCTCAAACGGTTTAATCTCCAAGATGATGTTAGCTGGATGGGTAGGAGCCGGTGCTGTCCTCGGCCGCTGTGGAAAGAAACCACACATTCAAAATTGAAATTAAAATATTAAAATTATACCTTGTTTAAAAGCTACATCTGCACAAACTGTCTTCTGAATTACCAACGAACCAACCACTTTATTCCAATCAATTCGTTATTAGTTTATTACAGTTATATATGTGATATGTCATTTTGTAATGTTAAGAACAACTCCAAGTGAGAGCTAGAGAAATCATTAAACCAACAACTATCACCTTTACTTAAAACACATGTGCAGCAGACTCCAAAAATACATTTTACCAGTAATTATGCTATACCACATGAAATTTCCCATCTTCAATCGAGAATTTGTGGTGTCCCTTGTGGACCAATTTAAGACAGCTAACCAAACTAGCACATACAAAATCTTTGTCACACAGTGACCAGAAAAGCCTTTCTGACGACCTATGAAGGCCTCACCGTTACCTTAGGCTGAATACAGCGCTATAACCTAAGCACCTTTACTTAAGAATTTCTGTGGATCTGTGTTGGCAGACTTTGAGTCGCCGAAATCGACTGAGCTCTGACTGCCGCTGTTTGTCAGCTGGGTAGCGGCCGCTGTTGGAATTTCGGATTTTCGATCGTCATCCCTTAGCGCTCGCTTTCGCCTCTTGCTCCACAGCTCATGGCAGTCCTGATCCTTTGGCAAGCTGAAACAGATGGAAATATTGGTTTCACTTAAAGCAACTATGACTTGTGCATTACGAAAACAGATCTATAGAAGTCACTTAGATCAGAAAAGTGGACACATCAATACACCAGCCACGTCATACTTATTGTATTTATTTAGCACCACTATCTAATCACAAAGCATCAATCAAATGTAGACAAAGGACCGGAGTGATGGAGGTGCAAAGCTGCACTACTGCATCTGAATATTTACATGAAGAGAGCAGTCTCTTAAACTAGCTCCAAGAGGCAGCATGGGTAGGAGGCATTAGAGGCTTCACTTTTCTTAGCCTCAGATATAAAATCGCAGTTATTCGGCCACTGCAAGCATCTTCAATCAGAATTTGTCGTGTCCCTTGTGGACCAATTTAAGACAGCTAACCAAACTAGCACATACAAAATCGTTGCCATTTCGTCGTGAGGATAAGTACTTACTTCACAACAGAAAACAGTCTTTCATGCTACCTATTGTCACATCTAAACTGTTTAAAAGTAGCTTTGTTAATCAGTGTATCTTTAATTATATTTAGTTGTTCATGTCTGACTTTATAATCTGCTCCTGTTATAGTTTATTTAAAAAATGCTTGTAATCACTGTATACACTTTAATGCACGTCAGATGCAAATAAAGGCTACTTACTTCCTCACGACTATATCAGCTTTTAAACATAAAGTTGACAATCAACTCAAACTCAACAAATTTCAGTTTAAGTACGTACCAGGGAAAATATATCTTCAACACTCTGAATCAGTGAGGGAATGAGGATAGTACCCCATGCCCCTACAGATTGCACAGAAGAATCCCCAATATCTACAAAAAGCCTTACTTCACAAGAACCTTTCAAAAGACAATAAGGGTCACAAGCCAGACAAAAAGGAGACTTTATATTCGGCTGAGACACCTACTCAGGAGGTGGAATCGTGTGTGGATTGATGTCCCTCAGCCAGGCACTCTTGAGCGCCGCTTCGGCCGATATCCGTTTGCTCGGATCAAGCGTGAGCAGTTTGTCAAGCAAATCAAGCGCCAACTTTGGAATGCTGCAGCAGAAAACAAAATCCACTAAAACATTGCTCATATAATGTTGATATTAACAACACCAAAGTTTAAAATATACAAGTTTATGGTCTACTGTTAAAAAAATTTCAGATTCGACATAAATGATTTCCAAATTATTGATTTCCAGGTAAAAAATTTCCAGGTTGCGATTTCAATGATTGCGAATTTCCAAGTTACAGCTGACAAGTCAACTGATTTACAACTATGATTGTAGACAAGTAAAACCTGTCAAAATAGGGCACATTAATTTACAGCTGAAATCCATTCTCGCAAATCAAGGTGAGGACATGATGAGAGAACGGCCTTCAATCAGCTGATCAGATATAAAATGTTGCGAACGCTGACTACGCAAGCAATTATTACAAAAGCATCAGTCATGCAGCACTGATCTTTAAGTGCATCAACAGCACTGATCTTAAGTGCATCAAGAGCACTGATTTTGAGTGCATCAACAGCACTGGTCACAGCAAAGCAAGAACTCACAAGCAGAACTCGTCTCGGATCCTGCGTTGGAACTGCTTCCTTGGCTTGAAGGTGTTGAAGAGTGGAAGACGGATGACCTCTGGCCAGACGGCAGGGGTCGGAGTGCCACACACTCGACTGATCAGGTCCAGCTGGACCATCTCAGAGCCGGACTGAAATAGCGGCCTCTTGTTGAATAGCTCACCGAGAATGCACCTGTTTGCAAATGTGACAGTATAAAGTAATAGCATGCAACATATGCACAGCACAGTTTCAAAATATTTTTTCACTGAGATGCAAAGAAAACAGCACATATTTTCAATAAACAAAATTATATAGAAATACGGCACAAGAGAAAAACTACCAAAAGGTGCTTGTCAAATGAGTAATACAGTCTTACCCATTTCTGAGTGGTTTAAAAAGGTGCTATATATATGGGTAATACAGGGGTGTCCAACCTAATTTGATGAAGCACTACATTACCCAAATTCCATGGACTTGGGAGGCCGAACAAAAATTCCTCATTACTAAAATCATTATTAAAAATTAGCACAAACATATACTAACAAAATTAATAATAATTGGAAAAATTATAAAAATAGTTATCCAACTACTCAGGTTAATATACTACAAGTTCACACTATCACTGAATACTGAAGGTCCTAGCAAAATACTTTACAGACGCGTTTTTGCTTACAAAAGAAAGCTACTTCAACAGTTGATGTAGTTATTCACAGCATTTCAATTAAATGTCAATTTGTTACCATTCACATTTATGTTGTTTTTCACATTTTTTGTCCAAAGAAAAGCTGCTCACTGCTGCTATGTACTGAAGTCATCTAGAGCAATAAATCTACGCTTAGATTTATTGCACAAGATGACTTCAGTATATAGCAACAGATTTGGACTCATTTCTGGGAGGTTCTTGTATTTGTCTCAATATATATATATGTTGTGCCTTAACAGGATCTCTTAAATTTGCTGCAGATATGAATAAAATCCTATAAGGCGCTTTACCAACTGCAGCACACCTGCAGTGGTTTGCCTGGCACAGTATCTGTTTAGTAGCGTGCTGAGTCTGGAATCCAGCAATTGCAGGTTAAAAAGTGTTAAACAGACCCCTGTAATTGCCCTGGACAAGATGTTTTCATGCATTTGTTTCATGTCACATTCAGATTTAATGACATGGCATGCATAATAAATGCAATAAATAATAAATAAACAATAAATAAACAAATGTATAAATGCTCTGATGAAGTACCTCATAATCTAGTCTTACCCGCAGCTCCAGACATCCACTGCAGGGCCATAGCGTTCTTCTCCAAGTAGCAGCTCCGGAGGCCGATACCAAAGCGTGATCACTTTGTTCGTGTAGGGACGTTCCTTGTCTTCGGCCAGGTAGAGACGGGCAAGGCCAAAGTCGGCGAGCTTGATCTGGCCTCTGCAAATAAACAGAAAGCCTTGCTTGATTATGAATTCAGCTACAAGTTTACTGAGAGCCAATGGATAACCTGAATCACAATAAAGAATAAAACAGACAGGCTATGGAGGAAAAGCAAAATATTAAAAAATAACCATAACATAAATAACATAATCTACAGGATAATTATGTGAATCTATCAGCAACAAATGTTTATAATGTTGAGTGAAGCCATTAGTAAAACCCTTACAACAGTATCAATATTAAAATCAGTAAAATTGCCATTCACTCAGTGTCGGTCCCGCGGCTACAGACGCCTCTGGATCAACCAATTCTAATCTGACAACATTTGTAAGCGCTGTCATCTCAATACACAAGGCATCAACTGATGTCACTTCTAATCAAAACCAAAATCTTTGGACAGAACCAACAAGATCCAGTAATATAAGCTACAGATCATAAGCACTAAACACTAATGACTTCGGTAGTGTTGCTATAATGCAGAAAGCATCATCAAACAATGGTCACTTCAGGTGAAACCATAAGTCAAACTACTGTCATCCATCGGAGAAGCACAGTTAAAATCCAACAGGAACCCAGCAATCAAGGTACATGGGGTAAGCAAAGAGTAAACTAAATTCACCTTGCGCTATGCAGTAGAGTAAGTTTGCTGTTACTTACTGGTTGTTCAGAAGGATGTTTGAGCACTTTATGTCTCGGTGGAGGAAGTTGCGTTGGTGGCAGAAGTTGAGTCCATGCAGCAACTGCTTCATGAAAGACGCTATGTGCTGTTCGCTGAATGAGACCAGTCCAGACTCGAGAAGTCCCATCAAGTCATGGTCCATGTACTCAAAAACAAGGTAGAAGGCTCCTGAAACAAATAACCCGTCCATGTGTCAAGAAATTCAACTGAACAAGGCAAGGCAAAAAGCTACAGAAGTGCAAAACAAAGAAAATGTTGAAAAAGTTATAGAAGAAAGCTTCAAAAGAAAGATAAAACAGGAGTGCTAGAAAGCCATTGAAAACAATAAATGTCAAGTAAAGAAGTCAATGATATTAAAATATAATTCTTAATTATTTCACAAATTACTTTACTAGATACAAGGTTCAATTATTTTATATATATTATTTGTTGATTATAATTATAGTAAATAGCGCCATATTTACAGTCTGCCATCTGCAGAATAGTTGCATGTACTGTACCTGACCAGAAAAAGACAAAGAGTACACGAAGCAGATAATTACTAATAAATTTTTAATTATTCTGACTTCAGTCTCGAATTGCAGACAAAGCTACAAATCAAATATTGCATTACATTCTATATTACATTGCAATATTAAATTAAAATACACTAATCAACTGATTTTCACCAACACTATATATATATTTTCAACAGATTGATATATTAATATAAACTTATCAAATTATATAGCTACTTAAAGCCTACTTTACTGGTTGATATATGAATACTTAACTGATTTATTATTAGTAATTGCTTAAATTGTCATTATTAAACCACTGACCATTGTCTTTTCTAAAATCCATCGCATCCCTTTTATCCGTTACGATTTCCTTCAGGTTCACCACATTTTCATGGTTCAGCTGACGAAGTATTTTGATTTCCCGTACGGCTGTAATTGGAAATCCTTCCTTCTCATTCTCCAAACGTACTTTCTTCAGCGCCACAAGCTCACCTTGCAAAGACAACATCAGAATAATTCAACAATAAAATAAATCTGTATCTCTATTTGTGCCGCAAACTCATCAAAACAATTCAAGAATAAATATTCATAAACATATACAAATTCTTGGTAAAAATGCAACAACAACAAAACAAGACGAGAAATATACTTAATATTATTTCAGTGCTCTCTTGCAAAAAAAAACAGCAAGATGGTTTGACAGAAGTTGCCAACAGGAATACTCTTGGGTGAAAAAGAAAAACAAAATCAAATCAATTCAAGGACAGCAAAATGCTAAATATGCCAATTTTCTCCAGCAGTAGCAGCAGCATCTCTCTCTCTCTCTCTCTCTCTCTCTCTTTGTGTTTTTCCAATTTAATGATTTCTGCAGTGCCTTCAGCGTAACAGACAGAGCACGAATCATCTGTCACTTCAAGTGAAACCATAGCCATAACTCTTGGAGAAATCCCTTTGAAATCTGATAACCAGGTATGTCAGAGAAACAAAACAAAACATCCTGCTACACTGGGTAAGTCAAGATGACATAGAGACAAATCTTAACCTTTAAACCTCAATGACAACAAGGAACTGGCCAAATGCAGAGAACTGGACAGTGCAGTTGACAAAGCTTTGAAATAAGAGACCAACACAATCCGGAAGTGAAGCACAACAAAATTCAAAGTGTCCAGATTACAAGAACACATTTGTAGAAGTTTCCAAAGTAGATTATAGGTACTAACAATAAAACAACCCTTATAATGAGCACTCTTAACTACCTACAACTAGCAGCTCCTTACATTTAGCCATGCATCTTTTGATTTCCAACCCCAACCCCTGCTTCTTTTTTGACAAATCGGACCCTGAATGGAAACAACTACCAATGATTCTCTGATGTTTTCTCTTCCTTCAAGAAATGCCTCAAAACTCACTAGTTCTCACTGACTTTCAAACATAGGGATACCTAACTGCTCTTCACCTGGCAACTCACTAACGCACCTCAGATGCATCGTTTTGTGTGACAGCACACAGTACAAATGTTTCTAAAAAATAATAACATATAAGAGTCCTGCAAACTGTTAGCCTGTCAAGATTCAAGGCCACAAATTCTTTACAAAACACCTAAATCTGCTTCTGGTTATGGTAATTTTTAGAGTCAGACAAGCTTGCAGTCTTAGCAGTAAGTTTTATATCAGATGAAATTGGCTTTTTTACCTGTGTGCCGATCTTGTGCCTTGTAAACCTGGCCATAAGTTCCCTCTCCTATCTGGCAGATAATTTCAAAGACATCGACGCATCTTTCGCCCCAATCACAGCCGGCACTGACATTCATTTTCTTCTCCTCCTGAAGCATCCTGTAGAAAAATAAATCACAAATAACAGTACCATTCCTGTAAGGAAAGGCAAAGTTAAGTACGACATTCTAAGTTAAGGCAAGGCAAAGGTCGCATACAGTAAATTAAAGGTAAAGTAGGGCAAAAGGTAAGGCATAATTAAGTTTAACTATGGCAAAGATCAGGTCAGGTATGGCAGAGGCGAGGTAAAGCAAAGTTACGATATAGAGATACGGTAAGGCAATGTCAAAATAAGGCAAAGCAGTTGTATGCTTGTATATGGCCATTTATATGCCTTACAAGAACCTCACTAAGATGCTAGATGTAGCTACCTAACAGATTTAAACAGATCCAACTTAAGAGTTGAGGTAAAGGTACAGCAAAATGATATTGTCCATCTAAATAATAATGCACTTCGGTATTGGGTGACCCAGTTAACAGGCCAAATTATCCCTTTCTGGGTTTCGCGCTATTATAATTTGTTATTTGACAGTGGAAGCAAGCTACAGATGCTCTCTAAAACCTGTTTGACTTAAGCACAGTCCTCTAATATGATCTACAACAATTCTGTACTCATATGCTTGACAGTTCAATCCAGGTACTCTTGCACTTTGAAATAATACCTGGAAATATTAGATATTAATGTTGCCAGAAACCTAAATTGGTATTGAATCACAATCACTTTTGCTCATAACCCGACACCAATATATGGCTATCAGAATAACTGGAAAAATTTGTGCAATAGTAGGCTACAGTGCAAGTGCCTTCACATCTCACAGCCTAGTCTTGCACTTTCTAGCCACATCAAAGACTTATGTCAATCATACACAACTGTATTTGAGTTTGGGCCTCTTGATTTGCAGTCCATAACACGCAGTCATGGTGACTTTGGCTTGCAAGGACCGCATGTAAATGGGTCTGAACTCTCTATATATTTATATATATGATCTGAACTAAACCTACCGACGCGCCATACGAGATTTACTGACGACGCTCGCAGCGATATTCTTGTCTTCTGCAGGTGTCGCTCGGGATTTCTGATTAAGACTTGCAGTTGAGGTTGAATAATGCGTGCTTTGATTACAAGACACACAGACCATTTTATTCATCATCAAATCTAGTCTAATGAACAAGGCAACAATGATCACTTCAACTGAAACTGTAGTCAAAGTCATGATCCATTAGAGAAGCCAAGTCAGAATCTGGCGAGACAAACTAGCGCTATATAAGTTACCTCCTAACCAAGAAAGGGTGGGAGGTAACTAGTTTGGCCCGAAACTGGGATTATCCCTAGAGCTATTGTCATAATCCAATAGAGAAGCCAACTCAGAATCTGGCGAGTCAGAGAGCAGAAGTCATGCTATGAAACAGATGACGTTTAAGTTTAGTTATGAATGATGTTAGAAAACTTGACAGAATGCAAAAAAACTGGGCAGTGAATTCAAAAGCTTTTGATTTCTGACTGGATTTCTAATTTCTCCTAGATATTTCAGAAGATATCTGGGAGTCGAGCACTGTTTTTGTGCAAGGCACTGCAAAAGTCTGTTCATCGAGCACAATATTTGCTGGCATGACAGGTTAGCATTGTGTGGAGACAAAGTCGGCTAATTCAAGTGCAAAGCATCCTCTGAAGACAATAATCTAACCTGAACTACTGTTTACTTGGGCTAAAATAATAATGGTACACAATAGTCGTTAGTACCTGAAGACAACTGCGTAACTATTCTTCATTCATCTACTCATTTACCCAATCACTCTTAACCTGAATTTACTCCTATCTTTTAGCCTAGCTTAGAGATGTTTCAAAACCCAGTGCTTTTGCATCTTTGAAAAGCTCAAAAGGAGGCATATGAATAAATAGTAAATACATATGTAATAATTACATACATGTAATGAATAAATTAGAGCTGTACCGAATAGCATTTTTTACTATTCGGCCGAATACGAATAATTAGCCACACTATTCGGCCGAATAAGAATACGAATACGAATAGTAGATGACGACAGAGCGGGGCATAAGTAAAAACTAGACACAAGTACATACTTAATATACACATTTAAATGCATAACTCACTTTTTTTACAGTAGAGGAGCTTCATATTGAGTGCAATTCTGAACTGCTTTCCGTGGTATTACATGTACATATTGGAAAAGTAATTGCACTTTTTATTGAAAGTTATGCAAGTTGCCTGCAAGAACCCCTAAACGTTCCTTTTTTCAATAGAACCTTCCACTGTTTTGGAGTGAATTAAATTAAATTCTTCAGCCTTAAATTTGGGCTTAGATGATCATTATTTTAATCCTGTTGTAGAACTTTTCGAATGGCCTAGCCCGCGAAATTATTACCTTGCACATACTGCAAAATGCACATGACCTTGCTCGGATATCGTCTGTTATTGAAAAATATTTTCACACTGGACCTCGCTGAACGTAAATTTTTCAGAACACTTAATACACTGTAAATGTTAAATTTAACGAAAATAGAACAAGTTTCAGATTTATTTATCTCACGGGCATATAACCGGAAGCTAAAAAAAAGAGCTTAGATCACAAAGGAAACTACATGATGAATCGTTAATTTTATATAGCGCATTTTTAAATACGTTAAAATTTATGTAGCGCTTTTACTATTCGTATTCGGTTTGAAAAAACTATTCGGCCGAATACGAATAGACTATTCGGGGCACTATTCGGTCCGAAGCGATATATTCGTAATAATTAGTAAATAACATATGTAATAATTACATGTAAAAATCTGTAAGTAGCACATAAACTGCATTACCGATTTTGGTTGATCGTGTTGTTCAGAACGGCTGCGGAATGAACAGCACTCTGGATTTTTGCATTCAGCAACGGAACAGGTATCTGCGACACGTTTGAGAGCTTCGAAGTCCTAGATGTTTCATTCGACTGTGCAGAAAACCCAGAAATAAGCCTGTAACTACTTGCACCAGCATCACCCACCTCTACCCTAGCAACCGTCTCAGCATCACGCCTACTTGATGACAGCTGGTTGTTCGGTTCCATAGGCACTTCTGATGACTGTCCTTCCCTGAGCTTCGCAGAACTCACTTTGTCCATGACACATACATCGTGTCCGGGATTCGAAAGTGGACTATCAGGCAGACTAGAGGCCTGTGAGGCACTGGCTGCTTCCGAGGTGGGCTTTGTTTTTAGTTCGTTTCGCTCCATCGCACGCTTTGTCTTGTCCAGCTCCGCACCGAGTGTAGTGTTATACTTGAAAGTTGCAAGGCTCGAACCGCCAGTCTTTTTCGTTGTAGCCACCCCATACGAGCGAGTTCGGCTGGTCGATCGTGATCGTGTGGAATGATCGATGTTATTGCCAGGTGGACTGCTGCGGTGTGTCCGTGGCCGGTGCCTGAATCATCAAAAAAATGCTAAACCATTTAGTAAAGCCAAGTTATGTTTGTAAGCACATGTGTATGTATACACATACATCGATATATAGGTGACACTTGTTAAAGTGGTCTTTGGGAGCACCATCAAAAACTGCCTATCAACAGTAAAATCAAATTCCACAGGTAAGAGAAACCATATGTACACTGAACTCTTTTGTTTACATTATTAGGCCCCACAGAAATTCTGCTAAAAATTGCGCACCAAAAACTGCTTACATTATTAGGGCTTAACCGATTTCGTTTTTTTGCCGATTCCGGATACCGGATAGTGTAGGCCATTATTTGCCGATTCCAGATCCGATTCCGAATAGTAATAAAGATTGTAATCTGACCAAATAGACGGACATTGAAGATGAGTCACCCAATGGGGGACTCTGTGAGCAGTTCCTTTAAGCAGGCGTCGCCAGTATGTGATGTGGTCAAACTTTAGACAACTTTAGCGTAAATAAACCGTAGACATCATATATTAAATGTAAGATGTCTATGAAATAAACCTACCGCACAACAGAGCACACATTTTACCTAGAGTAGCCAAACTATATCCCATCCTGGCGCCACCTATAGCAGCCATTTTACAGAGTCCCCCATTAATCGGGTGTTTAAAGGCCACGACTGTGGTCGATTTGACAGGCTGCAGATCGGTGAATGGGGTTGCAAGAGATTTCCACAAGACTCTGTGTCGGTCTTTGTCTGTGTGTGAATCCTTCAGGCTTGAATTCAGCCCTCCCAGAGGAGGGGTTCGGCACAATTTCAAATTGCTCCTAGCCCTGATGGTCCCTCCCACATGTGCTGTCTACTGAATAGTCCAAGGAGGTCTTAATACCCCACCCCAAGATCAAAGATCAACCCGCGGTGACTCTCAAATGTTTCACACCGTCGCCGACGGGTTCAGGGTTGTTGAGAGTCAACCCTCCTCCCCTCCTGTGATCAATGTATCTATTAAGACCTCCCTGAACTATCTGATGAAGGCAGTTACTGTATAGGGAGAACTAGCAGAGGTCATTAATAAAGCCATCCCAGGCTGATAACGGCAGGCCACGACCGTCATTAGCTATCCAACTATTAAATGATCTGTGTGGGAAATCATCACTGAATGGCCTATAAATTATTGTTATCGTTTGAAAACTGTCAAAAACATTTATTTACTAATCGGCAGGCTAGAAATTCCGGATCCGGATAATTCCGGATAGTCCTAAATCGGCAAAATCGGTTTGCCGATCCGGATTCCGGTTAAGACCTAATTTTGCGCACATTAAAAAGTGGTAAAATGCGTTATTTTTGTGAATCAGTGTACCAAAGTAAACTTATTTAACAGTGTTGTTGTTATTTAGTGTATAGTTTGGGCTTCCTAGAAATTATTGATGCTTGCAGAATTTTTGCACTGACTGGCGATTTTTATATAATTATGATCAATCACCAAGTTACACAGCGTGCAGAATAGTAGCCCTCCATCTTCGTATGTAACGCCTATGAATTCATTCGCTCGATCACGAACCAACACGGCAGCACAATATGCTTTGGGCACACACCCATACATACATACATATGCCCACGTCTGCCAGATATCTCTGGCAATTGCATTGGTTTCCAGTCGCCTACATTACTGTGTCACTTACTTCTCACTGGTATCAATAAGTCAAACAAAACTAATACATCCAAATATGACTATATAACCTATGCATAAGTCTTTGCATTGGATTTTAGATCAGCAAAGAATTAATTTCAAATTGGAGATCATAGTCAATATTAAACTTTGGCCAGCCACAATACTTAAAATAGATTCTTAACTTCTTATTCCCCAGACTTACCTGATAATCTTTCTCTGGTAATACCTCAATTAAGAACTGTTCTTGGTGAACGAGCTTTTTTTGGTCGCTGCACCTACTTTTTAAAACTCCCTCCCGTGTCTGTTTGCTTTGCTCAGTCACTTGTGTCATTTCATTCTCAACTTAAACTTTCTCTCTTTCAAAGTGCTTATCCACCATATGCTGGTTTGATTGCCCGCCTTCCTCGTTTCTCCCATATTTCGACTTTCATGACTGAAGACCTTCATTGGCTTCCTTTAACTGCTCGGATTCAGTTTAAAATTCTCTTTCTTACGTGTAAAACGTTTTTAGGTCAAGCTTCACGCTACCTCTGTGATCTTATGAGACGGTCTATCTCAGCTACCTCTGGACGTCCTCTCCGCTCTTTAGACCATCATGACCTTCTAGTTCCTCGGTCTCGGACTGCCACAGCACAGCATCGTGCCTATGCCTCTGTAGGCCCTTTGCTATGGAATGACCTTCCTGCTATAACTCGTGCTGTGATGTTATTTGGGGGCACTACTGTTTCTGCCCGTTCTCATAAGACTTTTCTTTTTTCGAGGGGCCCTTCACACTGGAAGCGTCTCTGATTAGGTTGTACTGTGAGAGGCGCTTTATAAATCCGTAAATAGTATAGTATATGCTACCTCTCCATCTTAAGAAGTCCTAATCTTCTGGATATTGACCCAATTACAGCTTAGTTTTAGTGTGCCATCAATTGATGCCTTGTACATTAGACACCAATGCAATAGAAGTTACTAATTGTTATTATAATAGAAGTCAGTAGGTACACGAGAATATAATGCAAAACAAAAATCTTATCAAAAGAAATACTAATAGTTTGGAATCTAACCTAGATGGTGAACGAGAATTTGATGACACGTCACGATTTGGTGACCTTTTCCTTGAAGCTGGAGAAGAGCTGGAACTTTGATTTCGACTAGGCCGACTGGGCGATGTAGGTTTTGCATCACAATCATCAGGTGTTCGAGATCTCGATCGTTTTCGACTTTTTTGAGCGACGTCAGATCCGGCATTGCTTGAATGACCATCTCCACGTCGATGTGCTTTTCCGCGAACTTCAGCACCGAGCGTAAACCTGGAATGACCTAGAGCCGGCCGCCGATCTTCATCCGAACTAGTCTCACCAGCGGGTGATACATGCTTGGATCTTTTCGATCGTTCATCGTGGTGCTTTGATCGTTTGTGCCGATGTTTGGAGCTTTTATGTTTGTGGCGTTTTTCTGCGCTTCGATCGTGGTGTCTCGATTCGTGCTTCCGACTTGAATCTCTCCGTTCGCTTTCGAGATCACGATGACTGCTTGGAATTGGACTATACGAATAGCTAGCGACGGGCAAGCTGCCTAACCCTCTGTAGTACGCTGCAGGACTTGGGTAAGGACTGTGGTAGTCGCCACCCGGCAGTATTGGAGGGCCAACGTAGCCGCGTCTGTACGTATCGTTCCATGGGTCGGGGTAGTACCCCAATCGCGGACGCCCGTCAGAAATTTCGCGACCCTTCTCGTTGTAGGGGCTGCCGTATCGATAGTCGTCGGTCATACCTGAATGGTTATTCCTTGGCATCAAAGCCTGTTCAAGGAGACTCGTCGTCAATAAAAGTGACGTAACGTATTCCACTAAATATAGACGGTACGGCGCAGAGGGGGGTATCTCCCCAGCGACGTAGTCGCATGAGAAACCGTTCGCCGCTTACTCAGTTTTCGAGTTAATCGTCCGACAGGTAATAGAACGCCTTCAGTTCAGAATTTAACCGATTATTAAATAAAGTCACGAGTCAAGACTTACGATTTGATTTTCGCAAGAGTCGTCTGTAGTTGCAGCACTATTCCACAGATGGCCGACCGGAAAAACTGCCGTGGCCACCGACAGTTTCGGTTTTTTGGCAATCGATTGCGTGACTTTCTCTGTAGAACTGCATCGATTGATTGATTTTCTTTGTTGAATTTGCCTCTGATGCCAGGTTTCCACGAAGGACTGCAGACAACTGGAATTTCGGTCAGAGCAATCCTGTCGTCTATTCAACGGTACATTCAGGACGTAATGGCGACCGTTTAGAACCAAAATGCCGTCAGAATTTCGGCCCTCCTCCCAATAATCTAATGGCCAGATGGAAGCTGGAAGTCTTCTGCCAGTAATGGTTTGGATTTTGTGCAGACAGTCGGAGTTTGATGCCTTGATTCGTTCGGATTAATTTTTCTGATCAGCTTCGGCTTCTGCCTCAGTTTCTTCCCAATGGCTTATGGGAAGTCGCGAACAGGATTGTGGGATGTCAATCAAATTGAGTTGAGGACGATGATTGGCTGCTCTAAGCGATCGCACTGCCCTCAGATAAACGAGCGAGTGGAACTTGTAGCGCCATTCCAGCATTATTTTGTAGATCATCAATCTTTGCACGGTATTTTGAACTTTCGTTCGTTACTGGTGAATAATAAAGATCAAATAATTTTTTCTGGATTGCACGTATTACAATAATATTATTGTGGGCAGGTCTGTCTGCTATGTAAAAGAATATTGCTTTATACTGAGCATTGGTAAACGGCATAGCATGTAGGTCCTAATTTAGGCTCACGTAGCCTATAGTTACTGTTCAACTATAAGTTAATTGCTTACAGCTGTTGTGTCTTTGAGCATGTTACGTAGCATAAACGAATAACTGTTAACTTAACTGGCACTTAGTCATGAAGCAGTTCGAGTATTTATATTACACTATAATGTATACGGCTTCTCCACCGCTACTCCAACCGCTTAGGACCATCACATCCGATTAATGCCACACTTTAAATTCTGCCTCTACTATAGGCCTATTGCTATTTCCATTGTCCAAGTTTGATTACTGCAATTCCCTCTTGCTCAACTGCCATACAGTTAAATTCAATTCCTGTTAAACTTGTTATAATCTGTTACTGCTATATCACGCAATCTTAAGAGTAGGCCTACAGTGTCAATTTGAATTAATAAACGAATATTATTATTATTGTTATTCAATCCACTAAACTACAGCTTATGCAAATCATCCAAAATTCACTTGCCCAAATCAGATCACCCGGCCATTGCCCATTGCAAGCATCGTCATTTTGTATTGATCACTCCCAGCCTTAAATCACTCCATTGGTTTAAAGTGCCTCAGCAAACCCACTTCAAAGTCCTGTAACAAACTCCAACTCCTTATATCACGCCCAATTATCTTCGTGAACTGAATTCCGCAAATTCTCCGTTTTACCCAGGACTGCCATACAGTTAAATTGCAGTTGGGAAATAAATCCTGCAGTTAAAAATCAGATTTTGTGCAGTTATTTTTTGTAGACCTAATTGTAAACCAACAGTCCCCATAGTGACAATTTGTGTGAAAGCAATGAGGCACAGTGTACAGTACCTGTCAATTGCATAAAATGAGAGGCTTCTGACAATTTTCTTCTTCAAAAAACCTAAAAATCAACAAAAAGTCATAGAATGCAAAGAATCCAAATTTTGCTGGAAACTCTCGTTGCTACCCCCTCGAAAATTCTTGGAAAACTCTTGATACTACGCCCCCTCGAAAATCTTGGAAAACTATCGTTACTACCCCCTCGAGAAAATTGCCCGGTTGTCAACTTTTCAAGTATGTGGGATACCCACCCCCCCTCGACAGCAAGCAAGGGGAGTAGATTAAACACTGCGCACGAACAACCCCTAGTTACGCCACTGCCCAGACCTCCCAATTCGGCCCTCATGTGCAGTTAATAACATTCCTTAGAATAAGCCCTGCCCTACCCATCTTGATCGTTGCTCACCCACCATGATACTCTGTAGTCTCTATCACTCATAGCTTAGACTTTCCATTGAAAACTAGTCTCACCTTACCAAGAAATCTTAATTATATACCATAATCCTGATCCATCCACTCTGCCACCTTCCAAACTATGTCAACCCACTGCAACAGCTCCTATCCCTTCTAGGATGTATTGTACATGGACATAAGATGGGACTCAAATGGACTCAATACTGGTCCCATATGGGAATATCGATTTTTGGGTTTTTTCTTTAAACCAAAAAACTCAGAAAACCAATTTGTTTTTTATAAATTACAACTGCCAAAAATGGCATCTCTTCAACTCCCAATTGTCTTTGTTAATTTCGTTACATGTTCTATGGTTCTAGTGACATGCATCTATTTAAATGGTTTCATGCCAATTTTATGAGTTTTATGATCTGAAACAGGAAAATCTTAAAAACCAAAACCAACTTTTCATTTTGAAAAAAATTTGGTTTATTGCATGGTCCTGTATGGGTTCTATGTGGGCATGTTGGCAAGGATGTCGCCCAGCTTCCCTATCTGGTCTTCTGGCAACCGGACAAAATGTGTTCTTTGCTTAGTATCTCTGGGCAGCCTTTCTAACTCAACACAGCCCTTGTGAATAAGCTGGTGCCCTGCACTTACCTTCTGAGTAGTGCTTAAAAAAACTTGGACTTTAAGATATCTACAGTTCATGTCTCCTTCTCTCTCTGGTCTGCTGGCAATCAGATTCAAGGGATGTATACCCATCTGACCAAAACCAGGCTTAATTTTTTACAATTTGAATGTCATATACCGTCTTAAAGAGTAATCTTAAAATGACACAAACTTTATAGTTCTATCATGTTCCTGGCCAAAGTTATGAGTAACAGATCTAGTTCAGCTGTTCAATTGTGATTCCGAGAAAAATGCATTTAAAGTTCTGTATGATTTCCAAATGCAAAATTCAGCAACCATGTTCAGCGCTCTGATTAGTTTAGATTTGAAAAATTGAATAAAGGTTGCATGATAGGCTATTGGGCTTTCTATTCATACTATGCTGTGATGTGAAATGATTTTTACCAAAAATCATCATTTTTTACCGGTTATATTTTACCGTGGTAAAAAATGGTAAAATATGGTAAAAAATAATTAAAATGGTAAATGGCTAAAGCTTTTCACTTAGGGCCTATTAAATACCATAGGCAAGTATCAAAATTCACTTAAGGTTTTTATGTCAGCTTCATTCACAAGATTGTAGCTAGTAGCTACTGATCATAGGCTTGGGTGTTGCTCAGATATATGCCCTGGCGCTTTGCTGTGTAAAATGCTTTCTTTCTTTCTGTTCATGGGCTCATCACCCGTTGACAAATAATGTAGGATGATTGCTGAATTGTGTTGAAATAATACTCGGTTAGTTCTTCCAAAATTTCAACTAGTTTTCATGCACCATTTTCTGGCAGAAATCTACCTATGAAATCTCCCAGCAAGTGGCAAGTAATATTAGGCTACTGTAGGGCCTAATAGACAGCTACACTGTAGCCTACGTATCTTCTATTTATCTAAATTCTACCTACTAGAACTAAAGCTGGTGACCTGTTATATACGCCTACCATATATCAGAAAAGTTTTCATCTTACACTTTCTGCAATTTGTGACAGTGGACTCACTTTGTAATAAAAATGTGTTTTTCTCAAACAAACTATCTATTTAGCAATTCAGTAGGGCTACTAAGGCATTTCAATATTTGTCTGTATGATAAATGGCTAAACACACCATTCATAACCAAGATCTCCTTCTTTTTTACTCTCTGGTCTGCTGGCCTATCAAATCCGGATTTGTGTATACCGGTATTTACATCACTACTATGCTTGCCTTATGCCACCCATGGCTATTAATGGCGGGAAAATGACAAATATCAGGAAAAGTCATTGAATAACTCAATAGCTACAAAATCATCTAAAATACCACTAAAAATTAAAATTTGTCACAAATTTTAGTTTTAATGTGTTTAAAACATATTTATTCATCAATTTCTATCAAAAACTAAAAATTGACAAAATTTAATTTTTTTCACATTTTGGCCTTTATCTCAGTAGTGCATTTTGCGACATAAGCCTGGTTTTGGTCAGATGGGTCACATATAAGCTTACATGTTCAATTACATTACAAATGCATGGGGTGGCCACTGGCCAGTCCTACATACATGCAACAGCATTTTTGCAAATACATTTCTACACCACATTTTCTGAATCATTCCAACACAGAAGAAGCGACTTTCAAAATGCAACTGATTAAATTTTCCGTTGAATCAATCGCCTCTCGTCATGATACGGTTCAACAAGCACTGCACTGACCCATATTTCATTAACAGTGGTTTACAACAGCTCTACATAGCCAGATCCACTAACTCATTTACATACATACATACATAAAAACAACTACCTAACTAATAACAACAACTAAAGCACCGTTTCAACTGATTAAATACCACTACAAAGATAATTATCAGAAACGTTATTCGATGAGAAATGCATAACTTTCAGCGTAAAATGCAATGTAATGTAACGTACTGTACATCGACCCATCACTAAAAAATCAAGATCATGTCCTATAATCCTAAAGATTACGATCCTATTACACTGGCCAGGCTATTCAATCACATGACCTAATTACAGAAGAGCTTACACTACAAACCAAACGGTATCTACAGTAAGGTATCGTATTTTAGTTCAATCAATAAATAGGACCAGACAGAGCGCTGCTGCTTTAAATGTAATTAGGTTTAGTTATTTAAATTTAGATGTTTAGTTTAAGGTTAAGATAACCTTTCACTTATTACAGACCTCAATCAACATTAGTCCTCAGAGGTGGGCTTCAATGATCTTTGGGCTGAAGCACAAACACGATAACAGCAATCCAATAAGACTTGACAATAGGTTGCCAATCTTATAATCAACATTTAAACTAATCCCAGATGCCAACGTGAACAGTAAACACATCACTAAGCCACTGACATATTCAGACAATTATATGGCACCACTTTACCCACAAATTCCAGGTCGCTGCTAGACATATAAATACACTCGGTACTTACATATACATTTTTTAATTGTGACAATGCTAGTAATCATGACAGAACGAGAATTTTTCACATGAGAAATAATTTATGTGTACAGGTCCTTACAAAGTGCTATATAATTGTTCAGATACATAGTCAACTGCAAACGAACAACGGTTTTCTAGAAGAACATGCGTTCGTCTTCAAACACATCCAAACTTCCCAACCATCATCTAAAAATCCGTTACTACCTGCAACCATTATTGCAATACATGCATTGTTACAATATGCACAGCCAGCCATCCAAAACTCAGTATTACATAATGCGCAGTAATACAACACGTGCAATACTACAAAATGCACAGTATAGCAATGTACACAGACATTGGTCGGTGCTATGCCAAATCCAAGTCGACTGCAGTAAAATGAAACACATTTACTGATAGATACAGATGATCGCATAGGCTCATGATATGACATACAGAACAACAAAACGCCACACGTTCTAATTTCACAGCAGCAAATCAATCTTAAGAGAAGTCCAACATCAGCTTAACGGAAATGTCATTCAAAGTAATTATAGTCTGTCTTATTAATGTCATTACGAAACACAGTCCGCAAGCAATTCTGAAACCCGCTATACAAATATTTGCATATACAAGTTCGTATATAAGTGCATATAACAGAACCTCTATATAGCATGTATCATTACAACATGAAATCTGAGAAAGGAACATGGATCCCTAGTTTAATTCAGCTTCACTGCTGTTTTCAGGCCATCTATGTCACAAATCATTTAACCCTTTAACGACGAGCTGCAATGGTTTCCCATTTTAGTACATTTACTACACGCTCGTTGTTACAGGGTTAAATTCTCTCAGATAACCATGCATCATCACTGACAGATTCTAAAGCTGCTATATTAAATGCTCAGACACATATACACACATACATGCACAGTGCACACCCACATGCATATGTACACACAAACATACATGCATATGTACACATAAACATACATGCATACACACATGCATACACATATATGCACTTGAACATAATTGCACCCTACAGAATATTTCAAATGTGTACAAACTACATTCACACCAACTCAGCTTAACATAAATGCAAACACAGGCAACAGTGGCTATGAGATCAACTGTAACATGTGAAAGTAACGTTACATAACACACTAAAAACTTAACATACATACAAGTGAAGAATCACCTCTGTAGTAACTATGCCAAAGGATTAAGTAGACTTTGCTGATACAAAAATGAAAAGAAGACAATATTAAATTGAAATCCAGATCATGTCAAACGTCGGAAACAATGGAACCTCCTTATAATCCTCACAAAATAAATTCTGATGCAACCCAATCCAAATTTAAATCAGCTTACGAACACTACCTCATAACGCAGCCTTGTTGTAATATGGTAATTGAAGTTGTAATATGTAATATGTATGTGTAATAGTTGTAATATGGTAATTGAAAACTTTATCTTATTACAACATACACTCTCATATCAACAGTACTGGATAGACTCATGTTAGTAGAGGTTTACCAAATTTAAATGAGCCTTACAAATTACAATACAATCTCACTATAACACAACCATGTGTTGCCATCACATGATAACTTGTAATAACATGGTATTTTAGAACACTGCCTTTTCTAACACAGCCATGTTATAACACAGCACTTGAGAACATCACATTGTTATTACACAACTACGCTATAACATGGTACTCGATACCTCAGAAATGTTACCTTTTATAATGCATCTAGTTAAAATATGGTACTTGAAATGGTTATCAGATGGCATCATTATAAGGATCCAATGTACAAGCAGTCACGTTTAAAAATGTCAGACACAAACAATGAATAAAAATCACATTTAGAAAAGCTATTGCAACAATCCCTTTAAATATTTTACTATTTTCTGGCTGTATATACATTTTTTTATCTGCATGGCATCACTACCTAATAATCATCACTACAGCATGACTTGATGAATACGAGTTAAATAACTAATAAACTTCATAAATACTATGAAATAGGTTTTTAGATAAACTAATTTCTTGTAAGTTGTGTTATCCATGCAGTCCTCCAGTCATCTTGTTGCTAAATCCTCTGTGCTTAAATCTTTGCATTGGCTTCCTGTGCAGTAAAGGATTTGTTTCAAATTGGGGCTGAGAGTTAACAAAGCACTGAACTCTGGCCAGCCACAATACTTACAATCAGTCCTTCTTCCCCAAACTTATCATTATTCGATGAGGTCACCTGATTAGGTTTCTCTGATCAAAACCTAAAACAAGAACTGTTCTTGGTGAACAAGCGTTTTCGGTTGTTGGTCCTAAATTTTGGAGTCTCTGTCTGATTTGCTCAGGCGCTTAAGTCATTTTGCTCTTAACTTACAACTTATTGTTTTCAAATTGCTCATCTAACATAAGCTGCCTCTGTCTTAGCAGACCGCTCTTTGGGATATTGACCTGATTGCAGCGTGGTTTTGGAGCTCCATCAGTTGGTGCGTTGTGCATTAGACCCAGGTGAGATAGAAGTTACAAATTACCGTACAATTGTACAAGACTTCTCTTTTTAGTTTTTGATTTAATCTCTTTCCATTTTGACTCTTAAATGTTTGATTTCTGTTTTTCTCACTCATATAGTGCCTTTATCTAATGACAACAAATCAAAAGGTAGGGCCTACTGTCTCGGAGGTTGATGAAAAACTACCATAAAATAATAATCGTAAATAATATTCATTATTTACTAATACAGTAATACCTTTATTGGGTTTGATTAGATTAATAATGAAAGTCAATAACTAAAGTGATATAATTGAAAGTTGAAATAATAATAATAAATAATTATAATAATACATGTATTAACAATAACTTAGTGAGTTATTAATGAATACAATTACAAACAAAATTATAACTAAAATATTAAATAGTAAAACTAAATAATGAGAGCAATGCTAGTATATCAAACAGTAAAACTTTATTAAAACATATCCAGTCAAGTAAATATTACAGTTACATAAAAAAAATTTACACACAGCAGTAAATCACGAATGCATAACTGCACAGTAAACAAAGTTGAATTTCAAATGCAATTCACTGAGTTTAACCGGAAGTACACTGGATTAAAATGCCAATAAAAACGTGCACACAAATAGTGCATACACTGATAATATGATAGAATTCATACCCAGACTCGTCTGATCCTTCACCTTCCTATTCTCTATCAAAACGACACCTGCCTTAACCCTTTAACGACGAGCTGCCTATGGTTTCCATACATTTTAGTACACGCTCGTCGTTAAAGGGTTAACATCTGCTCTGAGCCTCTGCCCCTCTGATCCTATAGCAACTCAGTCCTCCTTTGGACTACTCTTTTGGACAACCCTCTGACTCGATGCAGCGCTCGTGAATAAGCTGGTGCCCTGTGCTCTGCTTTTGAATGGCGCTTTAGAAGTTTGAGAGTCTACGACTACGATTAGTAAAAACACCAAGTGTACAAACAATGTCTGCATGATTAAGCGATTTCTGTACAAGACATGAGGGTGCTACGAATAATATCTTTTCTTTAATGAAGCGCCTGACAAACGCACTGCGCTGTACAAGAAGGTTGCTGTGCAAATCTGAGAAACCTCGAGGAACTGATCTATTCCAATGTAATAGGTTCTATAGAAGCTTTACCATAATGCACAAGGCATCAATTAATGGTCACTTCAAAAACACAAAAACAGCGTTCCGATTTACTGACGTAGCACAAGGAAAGTGAGGTAGACTGCCAATCCAGAGGTTACACATAAAAAACTTGGTGCAACACGAAACTTGATCTGTGATGTTATCCTCCAGTCTATGTGGCTCTGTGGCCTCACCTGGTTCCATTATATATATATATATATATATATATATATATATATCAATCAATCAATCATAAAAATTTATATAGCGCCTCTTCAAGGGCTCTACTCAGAGGCGCTCCCAAGCCAGGCCTGATCATACAGAAAAGTCTTCAATTGGGCGTAGAAGGAAGCCGAGTGAATGCGAGGAGATAACCGAAGGAAAGATGGCAAGACATTCCACGCTGTTGGACCAACAACAGAGAATGCTCGGTGCTGCATAGTAGCAGTGCGGGCATGTGGAACCAAGAAGTCCCCCGAGAAGAAGAACGGAGGGCTGAACGACCCTTAATAGACGAAGAGAGAGTGAAGATGGTGCACATATAGTGCATACACTGATAATATGATGAAAAACTTCATGAAAAAATGAAAAAATTCATATATATATATAAATATATGTCGATATATATATATACATACACATAATTATATCTATATTCGTTTAATAGTGCTGAATGACAAACCGCAATCAGTAACAAATAGTTTCCATAAGGATGAAAGAAGGTCGTGAAATAGAAATGAGATTAATCTATATGAAATACACATTACATTGAACATCTGGTTCTCGTGTGTGGCAGCCTGCCAGACGCCCATCCTCTTCTGTCCAAAGGACTCCTTTCAGAATGCGGTTTTGCCAAGAAACATACATATTGATGCCTTGTGCACTACGATAACAGTACTGTAGAAGTTTACATATTATTCTTATCTCTATTATTATCAAGAAGTACACATGTGATCTTTAAACAAATTTCAGGATGGCAGCAAGACTCAAAAACACACCAACTACGAAAATGAATGCTTGAACATTTGCAAACTTATTTTCGTACATTTATTTGATTTTTTTATTCTCTACAACGCTTCATTTGGGACATGCATTTAAGTGAGACTTAAAAAAGCATTATAGAATAGCCAGCAACATACATACTTCAATGCTCCGGGTTTCTACAAATAGACTGGCTTGGAAAGATTCCAACTCACACACTCCACATTACAGTATCGACCGATCGGGAAAACTACAAACATGATACCTCAAAACGCCAACAAAACACGAAGAACAACCTACTTATTCTTGTTATTTCTAGTATTTATAAAGCGCCAACATCAAACCGCAAGCATCATTAACCCTTTGAACCGACAGATATCTATGGGCTGTATGAATAAGTGACAGTGACAGAAAGCAAAATAAGTGAAAATGACAGTAATAATTCATCATATGTTTAGCATCGTTTATCATATATAAATTATATATAAATATATTTCAGCATAGTTTGTCATATATAACTGATATATAAATATATATAAATATAAAAGCTATATGAATGTGCAACTACAATTACAATTATCGTTGTTTATAATATTTTATAACTTCTCAGAGCATGAGAAAAAAATTTAATTGCCAGGAGCCTCGGGTATTGTGCCGAAAAATTCAGGAGCATCAGGTTCAAAGGGCTAAGGACTCACTCAAGACCAATCTCAGCGGGGGAGGCTAGAACTTGCACATTCCATACAATATGACAAGCGCTCAACCATTTCGCCACTGTTCCCCAGTCCATACAAACAAATATTTTAGAAAATGCAGTTGGAAATCACGTCACAAAGAACACAGCAATGTCTGAACATTTTCTCATGAGTCTTAATTCCACACTGGCACAACCCATAAAACTGAAATTGAAATCAAATAAGCGACACAGAAACAACTCAGCTGTAACACCTGATAGCTCAAATAAACTTCCATGATATCATAAAAATTCACGTTAATTCATTGACAAACTCCTTTTCACCTCGATATGTTATGTGATGCTATGTTAATAAGAATGTCCTTTATACATTCCTACTAGCTTCAGCATCCAAGAAAGTAAACTTGATTGCTCTTGAAATTACGTAACTAAACAGCAGCAGGACTGAATCAAACCTCAACTTAGTTACCCAGACTGAGATGAAAAACTAAAATTGACTTAAACCTCATCAAATCAGACTCAAGCAAAACCAAACATTCAACCAAATACTGATACTATCCAAAGTAATTCAACCTGATTTCGTAAGATTAGGTTAATCCTACAATCTAGTTTCAATATGTGATAACTGCCTTCAAATACAACTGGTTTTTTTCTCACTGCAAAGTGCAAAGAAACTAGAAAAAGCAAATTAACTTTGAAATCAGTCAAAATACTAGTAAGTCAAACATTTAACTTTAAAAGTTGATCAAAATAAGTTTAGTTTAACTTTGGAAATTGGTTGAGATAAGCTAAATTTAACTTTTGAAGTCAGTCAAAATAAATAAAATTTAATCTGTTTCATTTGGTCTAAATAAGTTACATCAAAACCAATGAGGTAAATCTGAGAAAGTTGGCAATCGAATTTATGCATTAAAACATTTAGTATTCAGCTAAAAACGTCCTACACTTCAGTCAGCTAATCTAATAGGGTATATTAGGCAAACCATAATAAGCGTACGAATGTCGTGCCTGCAATTTTCCAGATGCAACAGAAATCAGGCGCTCCATCATCGTAACAAAGACAGCGAACCACAACCAGTAAAAATTTGACTCGATAACTCAAAAACAACACCTAAACATATCGCAAAATAATTGAGGAACTTCTGCCGTCGTTTATGGCGTCCTGCCAATAAAAACTGTTACTTCAAACGTAGATGTTTTATGCAAAGCAGAATATGTCGGTTGCACGAGTTAGAAATCACAAGAGTCCACCATAGAGACAACCATTGTGCCATTGGTCGCAACAAACAGCTGTGCAATGCCGTGGGATCACAATAACAAAAACACCGAAGAGTCCTAGGATCAGCATCTTTCTTTTCTGCTTCAGGCTGATCATCGGTTGAAATCGTCCAGTGGTACCACAATGCGTTCTAGGAATATACAAGTACATGTTAACTTCTGCAGTTGGTCAAATTAAGCCAAATGAAACTCGTGCAGTTGGTCAATTTATGTAAATGAAACTTGTGCAGCTGTTCAAATTAAACTTGTGCATTTGGTCATATTACGTAAATTTAACAACTTATAAAGCAGAATGTAAAATTAAGTAAAATCGCCGTAAACTAGTGCATTTGATCAAAGGCTGATACCGGTCTCTTCTCAGCTGTGCTAAACAACCATGGGCAAGTCTGACATAAGTTGCTCCCACCAAGGAAATCAATTACCTATGCCCTTTGCCCACGGTCTCATGACAGGGTCTTGACTCTTGCTGACAATAATACGAGGAAAACATTTTTAGGAAGAATGCCGTACTCCTATTGATTTTGTATTTGTCCTATGATGTTTGTACACCAGAGTGTGGCTCTTCTGCAACCAGTTTAATAAAGAATGTATTTACTCACTTACTTACTTAAAGTAAACTTGCACAGTGGGTCAAATTAAGTCAAATAAAACTAGTGCAGTTTGTCAATTTAAGCCAAGTTAAGCTCCTGCAATTGGTATTGTATGCAGAATAGCTCACAATTGTTGTTTGAAATAGTTCAATCAAATTTTCACACATTTTGTCAAACATTTGATGGCATACCGTCATGGACCTTGAGAACGGCCTCACAGACAAATTTGTACTGGTCCTACAACATAAAAAGAGATGAGGTCAATTTGAAATAATATGACCATGCTATAATTCATTCAACCTTTTGTCATACTGTTGTACAACTCAGTGCAATCATACCATAATGGGTGGGTGCCTGGTTTGATTTTGCTGACACAATGCTGGGAGCAAAGCTAAGTAAAGTCAAGTCTGATTACTGTGGTTAGACTTCCTTGACTTCCAGTTCCACCTGTGATACCAAGCCAACTGTCAACCACTCAGCCCTCCATCCTTTACGGGTCAGCAAATGAGTATCCATGCTAGCTGGGATGCAAAAACTGTAAGCTTTTCTCTCAAGACATCTGATTAGAAATGTAAGCACATCTGTTCCCTTTTCCTTTTTATCTTTACCGTGCTGTTATATTGTACTGTTGTATTCTACTGTAATACTGCATTGATATACTGTTTTGTTATGTTCTACTGGAGAACTGCATTACACATGGAAATCTGAATATTTATTTATCTCACTTTACTGCAAGGTCAGTAAATTTGAATCTGACAGACCAGACAATCGTGCATGAACAACTTGTCTGGGTCCTTAGGGTCCTTATGTAGAGTTCACTCAGCAGACTCAACCCAGAAATCATTGGATTGTAATTGTAAATGTAATCTGACATTTATAAAGCATCACTCAAGAATAAACTCATCAGTGGTGCTCCCAACCGAACCAGTAAAATAACTGTCAAATAATACAGAATTCAGGTGCTAGCGAAACTGTGGCAGGAACAAACTGAGGAGTTCGAGTCACAGAGCTCAAGAAAGGTGACTCCAGCTGGTTGGTCCAACATAAGGACAGTCTTGGCAGCCGAATGAAAGGTGCCACAACCCGGGACCGAGATCGAAATGCAGAAGTCCCTACAGTATGATGGAGCAGAGCCAACAAGATAATTATGCATAATGGTCAGGATCTTAAACCGAATAAGCTGCTAGATAGGAGCCAGTGCAAAGTACCCTGCATAACGGAAGCTATATGGTCAAACCTGGGGACAATAAGATGGGCAGTGGCATTAAGAACAGAGCAAAGCTTCAAAATATTAGCAAGTAAAAGTCCGGTAAAGATAGCATTAACAAAGTCCACCCTGGTGCAGAAAGGAGGAAGCGGTAGATGGTACAGTACTGATGGAGGTGGTGAAAGCATGAGCAGCACACACTGTTAACATGATCAGTCCAGATACCATGCAATAACACATCGTATTACATGTAATCTGACGACTTACCGGTGTCTGGATCAGCATCGCTCGCTGGTCCCGCATCTGGCGAACAATGTCGAGCAGGTAGACCGGCTGATTTGACTCGATCATGCACATGGTCGTTTCCATCGCAATAAGCACACCCGTCCGACCAATACCCGCACTGGAAAGGAAACAATCAACAGTCAATCACAAGAACTGATTTTGGAGAGCGAAATAAGTATCCGGTATAATTAATTAATTGTATCAACAGTTACTATTACTGGTTCAATTGATGCCCTGTACATTATGACACTGGTGCTATAGAAGTCATTGACTAGATTAGACCAATCTGTCTGTCCTCTTTTAACAGACCTACCTATCCACCGTCTAGAAACAGCTCAGCGATTAACACCACATTACTAATTTCATTTCACTTTTCCTTGTAACTGTGTTGCCCGCTTGTCAACCTGATTTACATTAAACGAATGTATATATAGAGCAAAAATGCCTCTCAATTAAGCCAACTCTGACAGGAGCCATGGGTATTAAGTATTAGTGACCTCATTTTCATAGCCTCAAAATATTGGTTTAATAAAGAATATACTTACTTACTTACTTACTCTACACTGTACAACCAATGATGGTTTAATAGTCTGCAAAAGTAAGGCCACGACCACCTCTGAGACGTTTCTCGTGAAGAGGTGCTACCAAAATGTCTAATTACACTCACATCAGGGACTTAAAATCCCGGTTTGTGAGTCTAACACTTTAACGACAAGAAACATAATTTGCCCAGTAGCGTTTAGTACACCCTTGTCAAAAGTCTATTGGCAGCCGAATGAAAGGTGCCACAACCCGGGACCGAGAAGATCGAAATGCAGAAGTCCCTACAGTATGATGGAGCAGAGCCAATGAGATAATTATGCATAATGGTCTGGATCTTAAACCAAATATGCTGCTAGATTTAAGTCCGGCACACTAACCAACAGACTATACAGTCTACTCTATTCTTAGATAAGATGGGATGTTCTTGGATTAGGCTACAAGACCTGCAGTGAACGACCGTGGGTTCCACACAACCGGATCTCTTTTGGCGGACTTTAACGACAAAGTCAAGGAAGTCAGTGCAGTCATCTGGAACGCCATGGTCTGGCCAAGCGAGGTATTGCATCTGGTAGATGTGATGTTTTTCAGACGGAATCTACAGTAAATACATTCAGATTTTGGAAAAAACACGGTGTTGGATGAGGTATTCAAGGAAAAATATATCAATGTTCTAACACATAACTATCGGGCATGTACATTCAAGTGACATGAACTCGGTTTCAAATTAATCTTTCTTGAAATGCACTCTCTCAGAATACCATATCTTGAAATATCCTGCCTTGAAAAAACCCTGTCTCAAGCTACCCTGACCTGAAGTAAACTTTCGAAATATACTCTGTATACTGAATACACCCCTCAAAATATCATGTCTAAAAATACCCCTTTTCAACTACTACCATACCTCTGAATGTGTCAGAGTGAAATCTCGGAATGCAAACGACCGCGTTAGTTCTTCTGCAATGCAGGTCACCGACAGCTTGCCGTACTGGAGAGCCTGATTTAGTTCGGGCCAGTAACGGTGACATTTGACCCGACCCTGTTCAACAGTTGTGGTCAGCATAACGATGAGTGATGAGTGTTGTTCCCAGACCATTAGCCAGAAGTGACCGGATGTCTCAGGCAGCGGACCCTGGGCTGCAATGTACCGATTGACAATGCCCGACCCAGAAATCTCCATCTGCATTCAAAGAAAAAGTTAAAGCAGGTAAGACAAAGCATTTACAGCAAGGTATTGTAACAAATTTTAATAATAATAATACTCATTTATTGATTCAAACTGAAACGCATGCAGAAAGATTACATGATATACATGTAGTAGTACCAGATGATAACAAGTTTAACAGAAGTTGAATTTAAAGTACTGTATGACAGCCTGCAAGGCCCCATCTGCCTTATTGCTCATTTTACAGTCACCTCTAGGGAGTGGAAGGCTCAGTGGACCTTATGAAGCTAGCAGGTATCTAACCTGCATCCTTCTGATCTTCATGCCAGCATGTTACAATTCAACCATCTCCCCACTTTATTACTGTGAATATCTTACTGTAAAGGTATTTACAGTAAGGTATGGCTTTGTATGTTAACACAAAGTGTTTAAACAAAGACATGGGATATGCTAACGATGGTATTTGTAGGAAGGTAAGGTGCTATAAGGTAGCAGGTATTTATGGTTAGGTGTTACACGACATCAAATTGAACAAGACATTGTAGTTCAGATCGACACACAAAAACATCTGTGGCTTTATTCTGTAAATGAGCTATACAAATATACTAATGATACAAAGCAGTCACCACCAGCATGCCGTACGGCAGCATCTGATATAGTTCGGGTCAATAACAGTGACATTTGACCTGACCTTGTTCAATGGTTGTGGTCAGCATGGTATCGTCAAATAGCAGTGCATACCTTAGTAAAGTAGCAAAAGACATTCATAGAATGATATGTTATATGGTATGGCAGGTCATGTATTGATGGTAGGGTATGACATGGCAAGGTAACAATAGGTATTTACAGTAAGGTATGGTAAGAGATATTTAAAGTGGGTCTAGGACATTTCCCCCCTCCAGACATATCCCCTGGATATTTCCCCCAAAGTTGGACTGATGAAACTAATTCTTTACTTTAATAGAAGTTGGATCGATGAAAGAAATTCCTTTCATTAAATAGAAGCTGGATTGATGAAACAAATTCTATGCTTAAATAGAAGTTGGATTGATGAAAGAAATTCGATGCTTAAATAGAAGCTGGATTTATGAATGAAATTCTTTGCTTAAATACAAATTGGATTGATGAAAGAAGGCCTTTGCTTCAATAGAAGTTGGATTAATGACAGTTATCATAGAGTTGGTAGAGTTACTTACTTACTGTTGGGGTGGGGGAAATGTCCTGGGGAAATGTCCGGGGGAGGGGGGTAATGTTCGGATACCATTTAAAGCAGGGCATGTGGTAACTACAGGTAACAGATAATACATGGTAAAGTACAAGATATTTACAAAATTAGCAGATGCATTACCACACACAGTACCTTAAAATACATTTGCATTTGCAGATGTATTACCAGATAATATGAATGCACATTAACTTAATTAATGCACATTGACTTAACACACACTAGTGGGTGCCCTATGAGATAACATTAGCTTAACACAGTAAATACAATACTAAATATGCAATGACATAACATTAACTTATACTAAATGCACTTTCAGATAACATTAACATAACACAAATCACACAGAAGAAACATTAATAGATGTGGTATGATACGACTCTTTGCCTGTATTCTGCACAATCCTTGCCATGTATTGCATAAATTGTATAGACCCATAACCATGAGCTCCCTATGTTCAACAACCTGACTCAGAAATGCTTCCTTACCAGGATGCTATACAAATAAACAAAGTTTCTCTCAATCTGGCTATTTTAGCTCTTCATTTTCTCCTGTGACTAACCCTAACTCTCAGTATTTATGATTACGAATACCAGATAATATTACCTTACCAAACATTACCGATACATCGCAAACACAAAATCAGAATTCAAAGAAACTGGACATTTTAAATAATCACAAACAGATATTCACATTGACAATATTAGCGTTGATATAGTCGTCGGTCGATCCTCGAATTCTCACTCGTGTCTGATCATCTACAAAAAATAATTCCAAATGACTTGCTTGTCAATGCCATGTAATGTAATCAGTAATTTACAGCGCCTCTCCAAGATAACTACTCAGAAGAGTTACCATTCCAACCTTAGCAGAAAAGGGTCTTAAAGTCCAACAAAGTAAGGCTGTGTGACTGTGTATGCAAGGTATATTACGGAGCAATAAAATATAGTAGGGTATGGAAAGGTAACTGAACATTCTGTAGCACCTTCTAAGGACTTTTTGAAAGCAATACAGAAATATTTTAAGGACTTTTTAAAGCAATACAGAAATATTCATACATCAATCGAATCAAACCTTATAGCATCTATAGCATAACTGGTCAAATCATCAGTCAATGGTTGTCAATACGCAAAATCAGTACAGCCGCCAAAATCCAGGATGAGACAAATTGAAAACAAAGAGGAAAGTCCAGAGATAAGGAACAATGAATAAAAACCGGGAGGACATGAGTAAACATACATACACATATAAGCCCAATTTCGTTGATTACATTTCGAGCATGAAAACATACTCATAAGGTATCCAAGGATATGATACTGGGCAAAACAAGACATGTCCAGTGCAACTGGTAACACACACTAGTGTAAATGTACAGCGCAGTGCGTTTGTCAGGCGCTAAATTAAAGAAAAGATATTATTATTATTATTATTATTATTAACTACACTGAAGAGAGAAAGCTACAACGCACATGGAGCAATGTCACGATATCTGTTTTTGGAGAGGTTTTCTGGCAGCTGGGAAACATTCATCGTAAAATCAGCCTTCTTTCGATATATTTGCTGTCAAGTAGAAAAACACATAGATGTTAAATGTACACATTGCCTTATAAAATGCTCCATTGTAATGTGAATTCTGATAGAACAACTTCATGGATAACAACAGTCCCATGGTTTAATTCAGTCTTAGAACATGATTTCATTAAAACACAAATGTAGAACTCAAAGAAGAAATTAGTTATTCGGAGGTGGTTCAGAGGCCAAATGTTTAGGGTACTCGACTGTATCACAGGGAGTAGGGTTTGAGTCTCCCTGAAGTGGTTACTGTGTTCAACCTTGAAGAGCTTTACACAAAACTGCTCAGCACCATCAATGCTCTGTTGTACTGTCGTGCATGCAGTATTGACCTTTGGAAGGAGGGCAACATAAAATACATTTGCATTCGTAATATGGAAAGGCAGCCACGGTTATAGAGTGTAGGAGATTGAATTTTCTTAGTTTCAGCATATTAGGGCAAGTGGCCAGTCCTCTGCCTTGCTACAGGATCTTTCCACCAACAGAGAAATACTCATTTTGTAGTGAGAGTTGTTATGGGATGCTAGTGGAACAGAAATCTCCACCTTTCTGCTCTGGCAGAGTTTTGAACCTCTGAACCAGCATACTAACAACTCACCTTTTCCATCCACTCTATGGATGGGAAAAGGTGAATCCAGTTGCCTACCTGCCTGACCTTTGAATCTGGACTCTGGATCCAAAAATAACCTCACCATACATACCTCACAGATGCTGTTTCTAAATAAGCATCTAAGAATTAGCAGATTTCCATGAATTAGCTTTTGGAGCTAATCAAGAAGTCTGGAGATTACAAAGTCTATTGTGAGGCCCTTATTTACAGTACATGATACAGATCCTCAATGTAGCACTTTAAGAATATACTGACCTCAAACTGTGCCACAGCAGCACTGCTTTCGATCGATGCACGTAGGAGTGTCATCGACCCAAAGAGTGGGTCACCGCCAGGGGGCAGAACGGCAATTATGTGATGCGTGTCAGGGATGTACTGCAAGTCAGGTTGGCTCAAGTTGTCCTCACTCAAATAAACTACAGATAGATAACGACACAAATAATGAATGATTGAGTACTGATTAATAAATCGAGTAACAAGATGAATTTTCAGTCTCAAATAATCGATAACGAATAAAAAGAAATGACATGAATGCTAACTAACTACAGGCATGCTAGGAGATTCATAACAAACCATGCAGGGTTGATGCCCTGTTTGCTAAAGAAATATAGTCATAATAACAGCAATAATAGTACTAATAATAACAGTAACAATAGCACATGCACAGTGACTTGCACACGCTTGCAGTCAGTGGCAGATTTACTATAGGAACAAGTGAGGTCATGGCGAAAGAGTGGCACATTCCAGAGAGTGGCAAAATTTAAAAATTCAACATTAATCCTTTAACAATGAGAAGTATTGTTTTCCCAGTAGCTTTTAGACCAAAGGGTTAAATTCAAGAAGTCGGTCAATAAATATAATTATAATGATAGTAGTAAAAGCTAAAACTTTCAAACATAAATATTAGGGACAGCAAAAATACTTGGCCTGGGGCAGTAGATTTTTAAATCAGCCTCTGTTGTCAATGAACCTAGAAGCTCAGGCACTTGCCCAAAAGGTGGCACCAGGGCTGTGAATACATATACCTAAAGACTAAAGTGGCCAAGAACCACGATGATTATCTGAAGCAGATTGTTGTATTAGCCACAGGCACCAAGCTTAAAATGTTGCAAGTAAAGGCATCATCTGGCAAGCTATTTTTATAGCACCTTTAAAGAACCTTAGAAAGTCTAAAAGGAAAGGTTCTCCTACCGTTTGGCCGTACAATCAGAACCAACTCTCTTGAATGAATTTCTCGTGATGCTTTGATAAACTGAACAACCTGTATTACCATAAACCAATATATTACTAATATTTTATCTCTTTTTATTACTATTGTGTTTTGTAACCCAAAGTAGCAATGATTTCGCAGGATGTGGAAGTGTTATTATTATTATTAAATCATTACCGTTATCAGAATTATTTCTCTATCAAATGATAACCTGAATTAACAAGCATTAATTTATTACTATTTATTATTATTATTATTATTTAAGTATTTTCATATAATCTAATCTACCACGCAGGTATGTTAGTCGGCATTCATTCATAGTTGCTCGTCTGTCTATCTGGAACCCTCTACCCCCTAAAGTTCACAACTCACTTGTCAGAATACCTTTACCAGTCTGTTTGTGGTTCTGAATGTTTTCTACCATTTGGCTTCAATACACATTTCTGAGTTTGTAAGTTTAGCCTCTGATTAGGTAGTACTGTCAAAGGCAGCTTAGAAATCCGCAAACACAATACAACATAATACAATACAATTATCTAATTATAGTTGCATTGTATAGTTACAGCAACTATTGGAACAGCTTATATTGTCTTTAAACAGAACCATGAATCCTTAGATAAGACCTTATCTAAAAGATTAATGTAATCTAATTGAATTGCATCTAATCTAGTATATTTTTAGATCTAATCACCAGATTATATGTAAAAATATATCAGATCGATCAATCAGATTAGATTAGATTGTCTTTCAGTCTCTGCATGAATCCTTTGATCTAATCCAGCAGAACAGAATTGAATAAGATTAGATTATTGTCTAATTGTCCAACCTGTGCATGAGTATGTTGACTGACATCACGGCCATTGATGAAGAGAACCTGGTCGCCTTCCATCAGCCGAGGGACGCAGGTGTCCGCTGGCGTTCCACGTGCCACACGCGAGACTATAATAGGTGACAGCTGATCAGAACCACCCTGAAACACAGTTATCCAATACAATAATACAATATTATAGAAATCGTAGAATAGAATAACATGATACAAAATACAACACAATATCATCAACTGTGATAAAAAAACCAGTCTCAGGTTAGACTAAAACACCAAATGCATGGTTTATTAGCAAACACTATACACCATGTACCAATAAGAGTTGTCTCCATAGAGTGGAATTTGCAAAATGCTGACTGGAAAGGGACTCTCAAAAGTAGAGTTTGAAGACAGATGGCTTCCATTCGAGATGTCTATATTTCTTGATTCCATATGAAATGATAATTTTCAAATTCACTAATTTAAGCAACATAGCGGCCACAAAGCCAAAGTCATTCAGCAAAGACACCAATGGTTTTGTGATATGGAAAGAATACCAACTGACCAACTCCCATGCAGTGTATGTATGTATGAGCACTTGTTATAGCGCCCCTTCAAGATTTCTACTCAGAGGCGCTCCCGACTACAGCGCGGACACTGAATCGGAGTTTCACACCGAAGCGCATGAGCAACTGCAAGTGAAGGACTTGCTCAAGGTCCCTAGGCGGTGGCTTGAGGTGGATTCGAACCCGCAACCCTCCGGCTGCAAGGCACCGAACATACCTCTACACCACCGCGCCCCACAAGATGCAACACACTCAAGATGCAAAGGAAATAGAAGCATAGGAAGATGATGACCGTGCTGGACAGAAAATATAACAAGGACATAATGAGACTTGGACTAAACATGGAAACAGCACTGAATATGATAAATGACCACAAAGAACAGAGATCTTTTATTTGCACTCATCGTCGCCAAGCGCCTGGCATCAGAAAATGATGAGGAGGAACAAACAGAACAATATATAAGTCATTAGACTGTACTGGATTGAGAATTATACTAAATGATATCTTACAATATTTCATGCTTTACTGTGACTGAAAAGTAATGGCCTTGCTTGCCTTGACGTTGAATCCAAATCGGCCTTGTTCATCTGGCCTCATTTGAATCATGACGAGGCCTTGGCTGTCCTCAGTCGACAATCGACCATTCACGTTCAAGAGCTGTGGAAAATAAAGCTCAACAGTTAAAATTACAGTACACACATTTCAGAGGATTGCCCAGGTGCTACACTAAAGTGGAGTTATTATTAAACTGAAATTTGTAGCAACAACTAAGCAACAGTTTCAAGGTATGTGCAACCACCTCATAACACAAAACCAGACGAAGTTAATGTCCATGAGTTACAGTAAATGGGCCTAATGTACAAGTAAGTTACAAGTTTCTTTATACAACCAGTTATTTAGAATGCAATAATCAAATCTGTTGTTAGAGCGTTTCATGTGGCAAGACAACAATACTTAAGTCCACAAAGATCAAATGTCTTAGTGGAAGTCTTTGAAGTAATAAGATAATCACTAGTGGCAGAGCTTAATTAAAAAAGACCAAATAGAAGTCTGCTAACCAGAAACGGTTGAGACCAGAAAACAGACTGCAGACAAAGTGCAGAGCAATAGGATAGTGAACGACCATGCATAATGCCTAAGAAGAACATAAAGTTGCTACAATTGTATGTAAACGTACCGCCAAGTCGTTGTTGTATGATGCAAAATCCTGTGATGACAGAGTGCCACTTTTTGAATCGATGTTTCCACCGCTTGGCAAAATTGCTTCGTTTGGCAAATTACAGCGGAGCCTCCCTTCACTAGAACAATGTAAGCAAGAAGACACATTTGTGAGCTACATAAAAGCCCAACTATGTTACATAAATCAATTACCAGACTAGCTCCATTTGAGGTCTATTGCTGTTTATGTTGACAACTGTAGAACAAGTTTCAAATGATTATTTTTACCAAAAATGAAATGCCCAACTACAATATGTAAATTCATTATTTACAAATTGCTTAATTGGCCTCTGAGCAGCATAACGGTATTACATAAATTTTAAGTTATATTCAGGCTAATTACATGACATTTATAATGACTTTACTCATGGCAACCTGCAGCAGTCTCCCTGGTGGCTTGAGCAATCAATAGACTGATTCATTGGGTCTAAGTCCCATTTAATTTTAAATCAGCTGAGATCACTGACCGCACACGATCAGTGGAAGCTCAGGCAGTGAGGGAGAGGATCCCAGCTACAAGTAGCTATCTAATCTAGTGACTTCTATAGTGTCATCATCATAATGTAAACAGCATAAATCAGTGGTCTCTTCAAGTGAAGTGGAGAACAAATGAAACTGCAGAAGAAATCTGACCGGTCAAAGGAAACCAGAAGTCAGGCTACAGTGGGCAAGCAAGTTGACACAGAATAGTCCTAAATTTAGATCCGAACAACGTTAAAGAACAAACAGAATTCACAGAACTGGACACGGATTTCAAAGTTTCAGAACAACGATCTCCGCAGCTACCTACATCAGCTACCACTAGAGAAGTCAACATTGCTTTGGTGTGAAACACAAGTCAGTCAGTGTCCATTGATCAAGTCCAATATATTTGTTGTTCTAACAGGGTGAGTAACGAGCAGAGAGAGGTCAATCAATTTAAATGCAATACCTTAAGACCTATGAGACAGATTTTGAATTAGATTCTACACTCGGTGGGCAATTAGTGCAACAAATCCAATACCCATGTAACATGCCGATACTAATAGGTCTTTATTATGGCTTTGTTTGATATGGACACGTACTCTTCAGACGCTGGATCCGATGTGTAACAGTTGATTTTCGAGTCGCATGACTCCGACATCTTCTTCGCCAATTTTCGTTCCGTAACTCTTCGATCAAGCGACCGATAGTTTCTTGCTTCTGATCGTGACTGGTTGTTCGAGTAACAGTCCACGTTCTTCACCTTGGCGACTGGGGAAACGTGAACAGTGCAGGGCGAAAGTCGCTGCCCATTGACGACACTCGACTTTGCCCCCACCGACGATTTTGTTGCGATCTCAGTGTTTAAGCAGTCAGATGCAGACAAGCCATTTGATTTCAGTGCAGAATACTGCTGTGACGTTTTCAGGTGACTATTTTCAATGGTTTTGCGGTCGCAGTATGGAAGGCTGTTTGCAGCATCCGTAATTCGCAGTTTACTGTCCCAAGATGACACCATGCAGTCAGGAAAAGCATTTTTAGACTGGCAGAGTTTTTCACTGTTCGACCTGAAATGTGAAATGACTCAATTTAATCAACTTCAATAAGCATATGTTACATAAGTGAGCAAATAAACCAAAACCGATCCACAACTTGTGCCTCTTTGAGACATTCTTAAAAGTTGATGTTGATGAAATCCATAGATACCTAACCTTCTAGAAATATTAGAAATTTACTGGCTGGGGATCTATAGTAATACCTCTATAACACTGACTAGTTGGCTGACTGATTGACCAAATGAGACTAGAATGGCTTACCAATTAAGTGATTACAAGGCTAATTCTAAGCACTATCTGTCTTGCTGGCTGATTGATTACTTGATTAATCAGCCTGGTTGACTGATGGAGTGATTGCCTTTCAGGCTTACTGACTGATCAACCAATGTGTTACGTGACATGGTAGCAGATTAGTGTGAGCACTCATTGTGCCAGAGAGTGAGATGGCTCGAGCCCTACTGAGAGTTACTGCATGGCGACCTTGAAGCAAGTCCTTTACTCACAACTGCTCAATTGATGCTTTGTTAAAATAGCGGCACTTAATAAAAGCAAACACAATTTTTAGTTACTTAGTTGCTTATAACTATACCTTGTGAGAGTATCTTCAGGCTGCAGTTTGGATTTATCGACAGAAATTGTACTGTAATATAAAACAACCTTTTATTTCATGTACTTCACTGAAATAGAAAAGATTTCCGTAGTATGGAAACAAAGATGCTTCACTTCTAACTGCAAAAAATGCTAACTTTCCTCAAAACTTCAATAACACCATTATCATAATACACAGCATGAAATGATGGTTGTTTCTACTCAAATTGCATTCCAAAAATATAACCAGATACTTAAATACAAAACTAAATAACTAATAACATAAAAATCATCACATAATAATGATCATACACGTAACACAAAATCTAACCAAATAATTAGCAATATCCTAACATCATGATCATGATCCAACTAACTAAAATACAAATAACACCAGAATTTAATCGTCACAAAATGATCAGAACAATGTTGATCATCACTATATTTGTGTAATATTTCATGACAGCAAATGGCCCCGTTACCTGGAGACCATTGGAATTTCCTGTATAGGCTGCTGATGTTGATGGAGTGTATGCAGACAGAAGAATGTGTGATGCTCGACGCAAGACTTCCATAGGTTCTTGCATGAACGGTAGCTTGCCATGTTAAAGCCAAACAGATTTTCGATGTTGTCATCCTTTGAAAGATAAAATCAATAGCGTTGCAGTTGACTGTAACACCACTACAACACCAAAGCACTGTTGTGTTGTAAAGAGGAATGTAACAGGAGAAGGAGGAGAAAAAGAAAAGATGTCTCTTAATGCTTTAACAACGAGCTGCAGTGGATTCCCAGTCATGCTCACTGTTAAAGTGTTAAGCTAACCCAGAGAAGCAGCCATGAGTAGAGTATTATCAACTATTTCCATAGCCTCAGCTCACATAGGCAGATGGCCAGTTATCTCCCTTTTCACCAGATATTCACTCGTCTTCCTTCTACGCCCTATTGAAGACTTTTCTCTATGATCAGTGGCTCTGAGCCTCTGAGTAGCGCTATATAAATTCTATGATTGACTGATTGATTGACACCAACAGTGTATAAGCAGTGCACTCAATGGACATGAACTCCCAATTTTGGTTGAGAGATCAGCACACTGACCACTACACTACAAAACACTGCTGACTCTCGACAGAGCAAACCTGTAAATTATCTTACTTTATTTTATCTTATTTTATCATTGTGATTGTCTTTTAATGCTCTTCGATGCATTCTTAATGGACTCTACCATCATTTAGCAGTGCCTAAATAAATATCTAATTAGATAATTTTAAACACTCAAAGGTGATGCTAAATAGATCCACTCAGCCACAAAATGCAAAGATATATGCATATCGTCATAAAATAATCATTACCAATATTATCATGCTTCCATAGATTTAAAAATGATAACCATGTTTTTATGTGAACGAAATAACAAAAACTTACAGATTCTTTCCGAAGATGGATAAAGAACTGTTTTCTTTTAAATGATATTTTAACGATTTTTGACCTGTAACATTGAGGCAACATACACAAAATAAGCAACAGACAGGTTTGTTCAAAGTAGAAGTTAAAAAGAAATTACACAAACTGAGTAAGAAACTTGTTTATAATGAAGTTATAATCAAATTAAACAAAATGAATAACATACAAATTTGTTCAAACTGAAGTTACAGAAAATAAGTATAGACTGCAAAAGGTGCTAAATAACCAGATATATTTAAATAAGACCTATATGCTCAGCACTTACAGATAAGCAAGAAAGAAACTTTAAAATGTTAGTAAACTGCCATATAAATGTTCAATTACATTTACACTGCATTTGCATTATATTTACATTACATTTACAGCGATCACTGTCTGAAATCATGATTGCTTCATATAATAACTCTCAATTAAAAGACCTAATGGCCAAATAGCAAGCAGAATTGCCGCATATAGCGCCTTTAACAGCAGAAACAGAAGGTCAACTGACCAGCAAAAGGTGTTTCTTTTGAGGCTGTTCTGGAAGACAACCAGACCAAGTGAAGTAACGCCCAACTGAATCTCCTCAGCATTCGTATCCTGGTAAATGATCAAAAAATTGAATCACAAATTTATGGCGAACCATGATTCAAACATTGCTAAACACTGAAAGCAAACCTTTAACAAATGCAAGAAGTAAAAACGAAATACTTTCCACTCTTTTTTGACAATCACAAATTTGAAATTCACTTGTTTTACTGAAACAATATTAACTTATTATACTCTAGTAGCACCTTCTTAATAATCTAAGAAAATCTAACCAGAGTTGCTTTGAAGAGATCGATGCCATAACCATCGAGAGATTTGGCCGTGTCGATGTAGAGCATCTCACAAGATGCAGGACTCATCCCTCTGTTAACACAAGAATCACAAACTGTAAGGTTAGGTAAGACAAGGCAATGTAAGAAAACATCTGATCTCAAGTGGAAACATCAAGCGAGGTAAGGGACGAATGCCTAACTGCTCGACAAGGTGTACATGTACTGCATTTACCCATTTTAAAGATCAAAGGTCATATTTTGAATGCTTATAGTGGTGCATGTAATGTATCTAAACATTCACATAGTATATTTTAAATAAATGTCTAATGTGCTTCCTGCCAGCCTAAACGATGTCTGAGTTTGTTAAAAACAAGTTCACCTGCAGGAGAAATGATGCTCGAATAACTGGGAATTTCTTAATTGGCAGACCCTTGCAAACACTTATAACACGACCCATGTTCAGAGTTCCTGCTCCATGCTGCACTGAGAATAATAAAAGACACTAGGAGCTATAATAGAATGAGTACTGACTGACTGCTGCAAAGTCTTGAAAAAGCAGTTCAAGTTTTATTAAGCATCTAGTGACCTGTTCTTTTTGTGTAGTTCTTCAACCTCTCTCAGCATCTCATCTGTCTGGTGTGGCACGAAACGAAACTCTGAAAGATAGTCTGGTCCATGTTCTTCAACGTTATAATCACCGAGCTCAGCTGTTAATATTTGAAAAAACGACAGAACTTCATAACTAATGTTTATAGCATTAGCCAAAAAAAGATAATGCAAAAGCTCATACAAAAAGCTCAAGCTGAGCTTGGAACTTCAATAGTGCCATTAAAATAATGCCCAAGGCATCTGTCATTATAGACGATCATTGCTAAGGGAAATAGATAGGCAAGCCATGATCCAGGAATGATGTTTCTTTAATGTTGTGGACCATAAAGTCATAATGAACCTGAATGCTTCCCAGTTTTAGATCCTATTGCTGAAATCAATCACCTGAAGTCTGCTTTAGTACCAAGGTTTATTTACTATCATGATTACCAGGAAGTTGCTAATTTAATAACAAGCACCAGTATTGCAGTAAAATTTGACCTAAATCATTATTATTATAAATGGATTTACACTTTGTAACAAAACATGGATTGGCACACAGTGTTAGTGGTGATCCATAATCATAAATTATAAAGTATATTGATCCTAATTGAACTTAAACTTTCTTATTCAGGGTGGCCACAGAAATATGATTTCAAAATTCCCTGAGTTTTCCAGGTTTTCCAGAGTCATTTTTGAATTTTCCAGAGTACATTTTAATCGCTTTCCTATGATTACCGGCCTAAAGATTAAAAGTTTAAAAAAATTTGAGCAGGCTCCTCCCCGTATAGTCACACCTTTCCTTGCCATTTTTATATTGTTTTCCTCATAATAGTTCAGATCAATTAGTAAAAACAACTTATCGAAACATTACCATGTTCACGCACCTTTACAGATGCAAATGCAATCACTAGAGTGCAAGTCAGAAATTTAATACCAATGGCTGGAGTTGGGAGCACCTCTGAGTAGATCCCTTGAAGAGGCGCTACCCCCGAATGAATAATACATACTGTGAATGCACCTAATTGAAACTACTTTGCCCCAATGTAGACTAGTTCAGTTTCTTTAGCTCCTTCATCTCATGCTCAAGGCTTAACACAGCACTGCCTGCATCTCCAGTCCGCTTGATTTTCTTCGCTGAGATCTTTGATTTTAGCAGCTAGCTTCCTCTTCAAAGCAGATTATGCATCATCTATCGCCTTTTGCGGCTTTACTTGCAGGTGTTACTTTTTCATATCGAGGTCTAGTACCACATACATATTGTAGTTTGTAGCATTAGTTTGTCAATAGCTACTTCCATGACACCACCAGCATTGTTGATGGAATCAAAACCATTCGCTAAGCAACTAGAGTGGTTTCGTGAAGGTTTTCTACCAGTATGTCACCATTCACACTGAAACCATTCTCTACTGCCACTCTGCCATGTGACAACACTGAAATCAATTTGATGACCCACCAAAACGTCTGCATGTTCAGTTCAATTGTCTAGATACTTGAAGTAGAATTCAAGTCTGGTGGTGGGTGTGCTGAAATTCCCAAATGAAGGATTCATCTCTGTCTGTGCTAATTTTCAAAGTGCGGAATATTGCATTTTCGCCAAATTTGTAGAGAGAATGTTCCATGACTTGTAAAGACTTTCAACGAGACCAGCAAAGTTGTGTTCATCAACAATGACACAACTATTTTTTACACTCATTGCGGAAACTGGAAACTAGAAACTGGATGCAATCCATATGAAATGTAAGTTTCTTGCAATCTGACACCATGCACTGTATTAATTCAGTCTTCGTTGCAACACCAAGATCAACATCCTTGTACATTGTACAAACACCAATTTTCTTTTGTATCCACCTTTACTTTCATCAACTTTGAGAATGAGTCTGCACCAGCGACTACCTCTTTCTTGAGAAACCATATTAAGAGGCTGCACAGACAATTAAATAATAAGATACCGGGACATGTTGTAATGAGCAACGCTGCTATCTCTGTCGAAAGTTTTAGCAAGACCATCAGCAATGTTATACTCACATTCTGCTCCTAAACAATCATAGACCTCCTAATCTCTTGCACAACGAAATCACGACAAAACATGCGTTAAATAATTGATCTGAACAAATTCCCTGAGTGCTGGAGGAATTCCCTGAGTTTTCCCTGAGTTTTCCAGAGTTAAGAAATTCCCTGAGTTTTCCCTGATTTCCCTGTTTTCCAGAGTTGTGGCCACCCTGTTATTGCTGTAAGTTGAACTCAGTTTTAAAATCAATTTTAGGAATAAATTTATCAAATTATACAGAAATATACGATCTGACCAAAAGCTCTTCCTTACTTACACTGAACTATAAACTTAATATCAGAACAGCAACTTGATTAGATTAAACAATTACAGTCAGACAGCAATTTCACTTAAAATGCACCACAAAGTAACAATGATAATATAATAACAATATTTGTTATTTATTACAACCTGACAAGTACCAGTAGCAGCTCTATAAAGGGTTAATCTTTCATGCTTACACTGAACTGCATAACTGGCCATCAGAAGAGCAGTGTGATGAGATGCAACCAGCCGACCCTCAGCTAGATCCTTCGTCAACTGAAGGAAGAAATGGTATCTAACGAAAAATGACACTCAAACGATTACTAAACATTACACCCATTAACTGGCTTAATCAATAATTAGTCAAACACCAAAAATAAACTTTGGTTGTTTGATAAATTTCTCAAGAAATATCTAAAAAAAGAATAATCCACGACTACTAATAAATATCTAAAGTATTCATCAACAGCTTAAATAATTAACTAGCAAATAACAGATATACACATCAGCTTTCACCATTTGTAATGAATTCGTTGCTTAGTCCGACTAGTTCAAATAATTCAGTCCTGTCTGGCTATAGGTCACAGTAACTGTGCTTTATTACCACACAATTGATGTCCACCACTGTCCAAACTACATTAGTGTCTGATGCTTTGATAATACTTTTTAATGTAATGTGTAATGTAATGTAACCCAATCATTTCTACCTTGTGTACTCCTCATTTAAACACCTTGGGTCAGGAACGTAGAATTTGACTCGAAAGAACAACATATACGGAGGAGAGACTGAAACAAGAATCAATCATTCATATATATTCTCTTCACTGAATTTTAAAGTGCATTTATATTATCCATTTATATCACCTGTTTTGACTTGCACACCATCCATGCCTTGACTTTGAGTTACATGGACCTACCGGTATTCAGTTTTGATCAGGACACTTCAAAGCATTGTGATATTTCCTATGACTTCAATTGAAGAGAAAATCAACTGATTCTGTTATGTGTTTACCTATTAATAATTTTATTGCACTTATAATGCATTCAGTTATTAAATTTGAATTTGAGCTGGGAGGAATTGTCTGTGGTCCTTCAACAAGTCTGCTGAGACAGCTAGAACCAACATCAGTTGGTTACAGACCCAGCACACAACGGAACAGACCATAGTGTGCCACAAAACAGATGAATGTACCACACAGTGTATTATAAATTACGATAATGGCACTACAGAAGTTAATAGATTAGCTTAAGTTAGCAAGGCATCATCAGTCTATGGCACTAAGACAGAGGTCTCAAACTTATGGCCCATTCATGAGACACATCTGGTCTGTGGTGTGATTTTTGTTTTGCAATACTTTTTAAAGTATTTAATTATTTATCATTAATATATAATTTAGTACTTCATTTACTTTAAATATTTTACTGCTTGAGGACAAATATGTTAAATTAACTGTTTATAAGTCATTCTCAATATCGACTTATGATGCAACTGAGTCAAACTGGCACCAACATAACACAACTGGCAGTATATTACTGATGACTCTCAAATAAACTAGTGTACCATGCTATCAATGGAGCTCCTGTGATTTCTTCAAAGATTGTGTGGATTATCTTTTGGAAACCACACTCAGTAGCCTCAATTTGACTCCATGTAATTTCCACAGGATTCATATTATTTCACATTAAGTAGCCCTGTGTGCAACGAACTTAGAAGTCGAAGTAGTTACGGCTATTGTCGTAAAATCTTCTGCATGTACTTTCATTCATCAACTTAAGATTAATCCCAAGCATTCCAGATCTTGTTCAGAAACTGGATTGTTAATGTGAGGAATTGTTTTATCATACAGTAATCTGTATTATTAGGTGGCTAAGTTGTGGAGAAGTCTATTCAGCCTTCTTAGATAAAGTCAGATGTTGATTTCATGATTAAGGCAAGAGCTGCCAGATTAGTGGCAAAACTCTCAAATCTAAAATTAATACTGATACTAGACTTTCGTAAATTGAAACACCTGATCTTCCATCGGAAAAATAAAAAGATTTATGTGAGTAATTTGTAATTTCTTCTCTATTTTTATGTTTCATTGTGAACTGGCCCTCAAAGCAGTGTAAGAGCCCTTATCTGGTCCTTGCATTCACATGAGTTTGAGACCCCTGCACTAAGCAACTGCACAATGACAACTTATTATGTCTGTCTCAGGAGAGTAAGCAAGTGTTGCCTCTGTTAACGTGTCAAATGTCCATCAGCTGAGCAAGGAATTGTTGGCATGGATAGATTCAGCAAGTGCAACTAGGCGCAAATAGGTCTTAAGCCACTTCACGATTATGTACAGCGAAATGTTGTAATGTCAACAGACGATCAGAAGGCTTGAACACTCATACTTCTCGTTAAATGTCAGGCACTTGGCCAATCAGCTGTGTCACTGATTGAGATTATTTGACAACTTCTAATTAGATTAAAACAATATTCTGTGAAAAATATCAGCTGTAAAAACTTAGCTCTGCAAAATCCAAAAAAGTGCAAAAGCTGCCTATAATAGAAAGAATATCACTCACATTTCATCTGCTTTTTCAAGGATTTCACTGGATCAATCCATCTCTGAAAGAAGCAAGATTAAATTGAGATCCATCAGGCACAGCAGGCCATTAATCAGAAACCAACTAAATTACTGATTAATTAATTAATAATTAACTAATTAGGTTCAGAAAGCTTGCCAAATACAAATGAATAAATACCAGTTTTTGAAATTACCTTCGCTTCTATTACCATTAGTGCTACAATTGTATAAGTTTTTCATATAAATAAATCTATTGTTAATTCTGAATCCATAAGAAATTAGAGCAATAGTATTTATTTATTTATAAACTGGAAATCTTACTAAAAACATAAATTTTACAACATGAAATGAATTCTGATATAAAATTGCCAGGGACATGGACCCCAAATGAAACTCAGCTTAGGGAAGGAACACTGAACTTCAATCGTTTAAAAATAGCACTTGTCATCAAATATCCTGCATTCGAAAGGTTGAATTGTACGAACACTGACACAGCCCAATATGTTTTCTATATTGTCACTGTCTAATAGTGAAGTGCATAATAGTATAGTGATATACCCACTGGACTGTCAACCTAGTAATCAGGGGTTCAAATTCCCACCAGGCTAGAGAGATGTTTTGAGATCTCTATTCTGCCTGTGCCCTCTAGCAAACTCCACTATAAAATAAGTAAACTGTCAATGGGAAGCTCATGTGGCAAGGCAGAAGACTGGTCACGTCCTCGTTAACAGTTGAGGCTAAGAAAGTGAAGCTGTTAACACTAGTACCTATGGCTACCTGGCTACCTCTCCAGATTAGCTTGAGGGACTGTTTTCAATGTCTAATAATGAAGTTTCAAAGGTGACGCTATAAATTTAAGCATTAAGGTTCATAGTACAAACACTTAAACATTTGACAACCTACAGTATTTTACATGTTTAGACTTTTCTGATTTTCACTGTTTTAGCAAATGCAACAAAAACTCACCATAAGATCAGAAGGACAACTCTACGAGACAACAGAATAAAAAATCAAATGAATGAAATACAAACTGAACAAAACCACAAAACACAATGAATTCTTTCAAATAATAAATGTAAATAACTAAAAATTAACTTATAAATGCATAAAACCAAAATAAAAGTTAACTAGAGCATAAGAAATTTGCATAAATCTGATTAAATTTCGAAGAAAAGGGTTAATCATGTAAACAAAAACTAATTAAATAAATGAAAATTTATACAAAACAAACGTAAGAACAGTAAAGAACTCATTAAATTATAGCTCCCTCTTACCGGTTCTTCATCACATTGAGCAACGTCCGCAAACTGCAGGCCAAACAGATCCTTCTCATTTAATTCCAAATGCTGAAAAACTTTGTCAAGAAGAACTTGAGCTTTGTCTTTTTTCTGCAAAAACAGTTTTATTTCATAAAGAACTCAATTAAGTTCTCATCATGTCAATTTATGTTTTTTATAGAAATTTTTCATAGAAATGCCAGGTTCTATTAAGCTTAGCCAAACTTATTCCATTTTTAGATACTGTGTCATGATAATTTGCTAATGTATTGCTTTTCATTAATTTATTTAATTTTGTGATCATGAAACTCATGCTGAAAGCACCCGAAGTAGTTAGTTCTGCTGTGACCCGCTTAACATAGCCTGACTTTTGGTTTCCCTGGGCTGTTAGATTTTGATCTGCTTCTTCCACAGATTATGACTTTTGACTCAAAGTTCACTTTCACCTGGTCAAACTAAAGTAGGCCTTGAGAATCATCATAATGGCACTACAGATCAGATTACATGAGTAGGACCAACTGTTGAAAAGAATACAATGCAGTTCATAGCCAAACATGTATGCAACCTTTGTTACTTACTGTTACAGAGTTTTCATATTTCACATTACATTACAACAGATCACATTATACAATATACTGCATCAGACAACCTTGTTGATCAATCAATATTTTGAAGTCGTGTGTGCCATTGCAGTGGCAATATAGAAGTCCATACTGTAGAGACTCTACAGATTACTAATTTGCACATCCTCTACGTTTTAAAATAAGAAATCTGTTACAACTGACGTCCACTTCAAATGTTGCCTCCGAATTGTCGAGGAAGTGGACTGTGTACTTGACTGGTTTTGGTTGTTGGTCTCTGGCCATGGACGACATAGGGCTTAGCCTCTCAGAAAGACTAAAAATACAACGAATGTAACGAATCAAGGCAAGGTACATTAAGTAATGTAGTGTAAGAAAATGTAAAGGAATATGTTTAAGGTAACACATGAAAGGTAATGTAGGAAATAAGGTAATGTACAAACGGTCTGGCAAGTGTAGTAAAGAAAGCAAGAAAAGTGAGGTCATGATAGGCAAATTAAAACAAGGCAAGGTAAAGTTAAATTACGACAGGTCAAAGGACAAGGTAAGGAAAGTGATAACAGTTTTAGTTTACCTTTTACTTTTTGCAAAACAGCTGAGGCAAAGCAATGTAAGAAGGTGATACGCGGACCAACAGTTTAAGGTAAAACCGTAGTGTTGCCAAATTATTTTCATGTCATCAATGCTGTACTTTTCATCAATTTGGTAAGCAGGCAGTCTGCCAATGTAGATAACTGTCCTCAATCCAGCTACCATTTAAGCAAAAACTTATTTTCATCAATCAATTCTATTTAAATTCTATTTAAGATAAAAAAAAATTACTTTTCATCAATCCAACTTCTATTTAAGCAAAAAAATAATTTTTCATCAATCCCACTTCTATTTAAGCAAAGAATTATTCTCATCAATCCAACTCCTATTTACGGAAACAATTATTTTCAACAATGCAGTGTCTACTGAAGCAAAGACTTAGTTCATCAATCCAGCTTCTATATATAGAAACAATTATTTCAACCAATTCAGCTTTTATTTAAGCAAAGAATTAGTTTAATCAATCCAACTTCCATTTAGGCAAGCAATTATTTTAATCAATTCAGCTTCCATTTTAAATTGACCATATAAAATAATATGGCAAACTAAACGGCAAGCATTTAGTATCGTGGTGCATGTATTTTTCTTCCGTAATTTTAGGCGTCATGAGAGTCGGTTAGGGTCAGGTTACGCGTCGTGAGGGTCGGTTAGGGTCAGGGTTAGGGTTTGTGTCGTCTTTAGAAAACATCGTACCTTCCGCGGAGCATGACAAAAAATACCGTTCCACGCCCGAAAATACATGCACCACAATACTAAATGTTTGCCAACTAAACTACTGTTTTATCTATTTTAACCCCAAGCACATCAGCAGTCAGCTCCACATCAGCAAACATCACGGGACTTTAAGGCACCAGCCTAGAGTTAGTACTAATCCCATACATCAATGGTAGTATATCTTTCCTCTTCGTGCAACAGTTGATCCTCCTTCCAGAGCACAACCAATGTATGCATGCAGGCATAAGGCATACATCAAAAGCTAGCGCTACAAAACCTAGTCACAGGTCTAGTCCATACTAGACAGAGTGGTAGTCTTCGGCAACAAGATGCATGAGCGAACTGCATCGAGATCCACGCTTTTACAGGAAAAATCTCCGACCAGCAGCAAATTACTGCACATCCGTACAATGCTTCATTCCAGACTAGAGCTATATAAACAAAACACTCGGCACGCACTTCGACTCGGCACAGCTATAGCAATACTACGCTTGCTTAAATTACCCCTATCGCCTGTTACAGAAAATCGAAAATCAATTTCTCACACTTTACGATCTCAGTTTCATATGTTAAAAATCTATATAAATCACGAAAAATCTAAATAAATAACCAGTTTCGTAAAATATTGCATACACACAACGATTCAACAAAATGGCGAGGTCCACAACAAGGTCACGTGTCACCTTAGGCCCAATAAGAAAAGTTGATAAAATTGCATTATTCTAAACATGCTGTTTATTATTTATTTATTCAATTTTGTTTATTTATTTATTATTCAATGAAAACACTCTCCTCCAGACTGGTTTCATCAAACGCCGCTTAATTGAAACCCTACTCACTTCCATCTACAATAAACTTTTTTCTGCAATCTCCCATCAGCAAGGCTTAGTAGATCTCTTGTCTCTGCCTCATTGATATTTCAACAGCCTTCGATGTAGCCTATAGTAAATTAGCTATCATAAAATTCCAAAGACTGTCAACTTGGTTCGGACTGTATACTGACACGTACTGTTCTCCTCTGGATTCGATCCTATCTCTCTTCCCGCTGTTTCTCAGTCAAAACGTACACCGGAAGCTTCATAACAAATCATGCCCTACACTCTATTATAGGATCTGTTTTGAGCCTCTTTTGTTCATCCTTTACGTAGGCCTACACTACCCACTTAGCTCACTCATTCAAGCATCCTCGGTTGACCATCACCTATATAGGCTAGGTAGGCCTAATGCTGAAGACACAGAACTCAATTATTTTTCTCGTTCTCTACAAACAGCTTCTCCCACTTCATAGAACATTTTTTCATATGTGGTTAGGCCCTATATAATATATCTGCTCCATCTTCCGAACACACCAAAACTTCACATCTTGTTATCTCTCCACACTCAAAACTGAAAACACTGCACTTTCACAAATCCTATCCCGAAACCTTTCATTTGCCTCACCGTTTAAATTCTGAACACCACACGTGCACCTTTAATTAGTCCTCTGACTGACTGTCTGCAGCCTGTCTGAAGTATCTCTCGACACACAAACTAGGCTACTGACTATCGCGATATCGGGTCAGTATCGGTTAAACTTACCCACCGTTAATAACATAACTGAACTTCTACCGTCATCCGAACTTGAGTAATTGTCAACCGTGCAATCATACTATAAACTCTCGCAACAGCAACATTTACACGTGCGTAAGTTTGATCATCAAAACACCGAAACACAGAGATATTGCGACTGGGTGTGACAGCGCTATAAAACGTCATTGATGTTATGGCTAGCGCTGGACGTACGATGGCGGCTGCACGTGTTTTGTGTATTTGTAAACTTGTGCTGGCGTCGTTTCTTGTTTGAATATGTTGTAATAATAATTAATAGTTATAAATATGACATCTCTTGTGGGAACTGTTTGTCTGACGAACAGTTTTAGCGATGGCAGTGTTCTGTCTACTGCAGATGATGGTCAGATCGCAGTAGTTTCGGATAGGGGTGTTCATACTCTGGTGCGTAATGCTATATTAGGCTGACCAGATATTGGAAACTAAAAACCGGGACACTTCAATCACGAAATAAATTTGTCATGTTGTCAATAATAATTAATATAATATAACTTGCACAAATATCTATTTTATGCTTATTATATTGGTATAAGACTATAAGTCTATAAGACTAAGTGAAAGGTTTTATTCAAATCATGCTTTTAAATTTAAAATTAAATTCTAAATTTGTCAAATCAGTCACTCATATTTGGCGCTTGAATGTAGGCCTATGCTTGATGAAGAACTTGCTCTTGCACTCAGAGCGACCTTGTGTTTCTTAGTGGCAATGTGGTCATTGATGTCTGACCTGCCGCCGTGAGCAACCGAAATAGTTGACTCACAGATATTGCAGAATGCAGTACTACCATCAGCGCGCTGCTGGACAAGAATGAAAACTTGGCCTTCAGATCGTCGTTAAAAGAACACTTTCGTTTTGTGATTTTATAATTTTATTTTAGTAATTTAGTTTCAAATTATTATTTATGAAAATGTGTTTTATCAGAATATTATCACTACGACAATATGACGTTTAGAACCGGAAGAGGTATTATGCATGGTAATTAATAAATAAAAGTGATATTAAAAATGAATTTACTCGCCAGATGCCAGTAGTAAAATCAAGGAGACGTTGATAAAGTAAGTAAGTATATCCTTCATTTCATCACATGACAAACGCACATGAAATACATCATATATAAGATCGGAAAGTCAGGTCAGTTTTTAAAAACCGGGACATATTTAGAGTTTGGCCTACCTTTCCCGGCAGCCGGGACAGCTAGCAGAAAATCGGGACTGTCCCGGGAAAACCGGGACGTCTGGTCAGCCTATGCTATATGGACGTTTAAAAAAAAAAGATTACCGCTAATATTTAGCTATGACGCCGACTATTCACCGCCTGCGTAATCGACACTGACCTTATTTAGTCGAACGCTGTGGCTGATTTACTATAAGAGCTAACGAGGCTGTGGCCTAGGCGCGGCATATTCCAGAGGACTGCAAACTTTTAAACTTACAAAATTAAAAATTGGACAAATCTTTTGCGGCGGAAGATTCCACCACAATTTCGTGGCGGAAGACCTTTGCGCATGCACAAACCCCCCACCGCGCTTGGGCAAAGAATGCGCTTGCACATTGTTCAAAACATGCTCGAAATGGTTGAATTATGCTTAGGACAAACCTTTGATAGTCAACAATTCGTGGCATTCTATTAGTTTCATGGACCACAACTGTAGGCTAATATACAGTATCTTTGGTCCAAGCATTGTAGTGTGCCCTGATTGGTCAATATAAATGACACATGGCGATTCTCATCCGTATAAGGTATATTTTGGCCTGCTACGTGGAATGTACCATTTTTATCATGTTTTCTAATGACGACACTAACCCTAACCGACCCTCATGACGCCTAACCGACTCTCGCGATGCCTGACCAGGATTGGACGCCATAAACATTCGGTAAGTTGCGGTCCATGAAACTAATAGAATGCCCAATTCGTTACTTCCTATCATTATTGGAGTCGTTGAGGTCGTTTAGGATCGGGTTAGGCGTCGTGAGAGTCGGTTAGGGTCAGGGTTAGGGTTAGTGTTAACCCAGGCTTCTTTGGCATTAGAAAACATGCTGTGATCGACTCCCAGCGGTCCGGATTGGGTGCCTAGACAAATAGTACCAACAGAAGTTGGGAGGTTGAAAATGAGTGTTGTGATTGGATGCAATGATCATGTTTTGCACCTCAGCCAAATAATCCTCCAACCTTCAATTTAGACCATGCCTCTAAGGAGCTTCTATGAAGGCAAATAAACACGTGTGTTAGTTCTACCTTTTACCAGTTACCAGTATAAACAAATAAATGTAAATGTAAACTTTTTTATATAGTGACTGTATGGCCTCAACTGTGCTCATTTTTCAATGAATTGATTACTTTTGAAGCAGGTTTTGGAATTATTTCTTGTCAGATATCTATTGTTAATTTTGCTGTAGCTTTACAATGCCAGTCCACTACATCAACAGCCGACTTTTCATATTCAGATTGCGAAGATTGATGCTGTTAGCGACGTTTTCCTCCCAGTTTCTGATTTTAACTTTAAAGATCGTTCACAATTCGGTATGATATTTTTAGTTTTCAGTCTACAGTATTGAACAATCTTGTTTTTCTAGTAGTTTAGTTTTATCAGATTTTCTATGAAACATTGAATGGGTCATACCTGCTCTAATACAACCAGGCTTCTTTGGCAGATTATGATTTTGAGTCCTTTGATTTAAAGCAGCTGTCGATTGATGCATTGTTTGTTGTGGTAACTGTGCTGTAAAAGTCTTTAGATTAGATTGGATTAGATTGCCAATTTCAATGTGATAGTGGGATGGTGGGAACAGAAGTTTTGACTTCCTTACCAACCAACCTCACACCTTTCCACTTTGCAGCAGTTAAACAATATGAGTTTTAAAATGATTGATATGTTTAACACTTCGCATGCCACCAGTGCAAAATTGTGACATTGGAAAACTTCCACTCTTGTCACAGACACAAAACTGCAACATTATGAGTCTATCATGAGTAATATAAGTGGCTGGAAGTTAGCGAAACAGCTGTAGTTTTTCCGAAGCTGTCCAACTATATGGGTTTAAAGTATCAATGGATCAGTTCATTTAAATTATTTGTGCATTACATGCAGAGCTCATTTTGTGGTGTGGTGGCAGTGCACTCACACATCTAACACATCTGCTTTCCCTGTTTGTGACTGGTGTAAGACAGTACAGGGTTGGTATCCTAGTGGAAAGGAATATATCTAGTTTTATGTTACCCATGAGGAAAGGTTATCCAATCTTTGGATTGCACATGTATAGTAAATGGGGCATGTTGATTATGTACCTTGCCTTGCCTAGATTGGCAGTTGACGGACTGATCGACTGTCTGACTTTACCTGACCCGACCTGTCGTATGGGATCAATTGACCCTTATGCTGGTAAAGTGGTGATTCATCTACCAGCTGAGGACCTATACATCTTCAGTGCCAGTCCACATAATATTCTAGTCATTTAGGCTAGGCCTACTAGCCAGTTCCATTCCTATTTAGCATTTATATGTTACCCTAAGCATGTACATTATTATTAAACTAAATTCTAATGTGTATGGTGTTCACTTTACTTTCCACTATCGGTACATTTTCATATCGTAGTCGCCCTCTTCCATTACCAAGTACTTTAACCTCGGTGCAGACTCCTGATCATGTTTACCTCATAGAGCAAAATAAGTTTCCTTTCTGTAAATCTTGTAGATGGTGCAGCAGAGTTTATGTTGGATCACACTCTGAATGTACTCACCTCTTACAACTTTGCGGTTAAAAAGTCAGACATGAATAAGTCAGATAGCGCAGACAAATCGAGGAAAGCTGACTCTGAAACTCAGAAAACGAAGACAGAGAACAGAGGTGCACGCCAAGCAAGATGGTCACCGAGCAATGCAGACATTGTTGGAAGGTACCGTAATCTAATCTCATTTGAAAACTATTCTAGTACCGTTGTCATAATGCATGAGACTTCAGCTGATGTTGCTTGATAAAGATAAGTCCATGAATCTCCGGCGAATGATGTAACTCATATTTTTTGACAATGTTTATGAAGAGTTTTGCAGTTTTTGTGCTTGACTTTGCTTGTAAAGAGCTCTTTTACGATAGTTTGATTTCTTTTGTCTGCTTTTGAGAATAATAAAGTACTTGCTTTTGTACAGACTTACTGGAATACTGGTCTGGTATCATGGTCATCATAATTTCAGGTTTTTGATTGTGTTGTCATTGTAAGACAACCATGTTTCAGTGTGATATGCTAACTTTGCATTCATGGTTAAAATCCTAGTGCCATGATATCTGCCAGCTGCTTGAAGAATTGTTTGTTCCCTTGGGGCTGTCACGCTGAGAGTACTTCTGAATAGCTTATACTGTAAGAGACGCTTTAAAATTTTTTAAATACAATACAGTACAATCTGACATTTCAGGCAGCTTCCAAAACAACAGTTTGGGTTCATCTTATCACCAATGTTTGAGTGGCTAGCACTTGGTTTTTTGAGGCAACCATATAAATCAGGTTAGTAATTTAATGGGTAACTGTCCATTGAACACTATATTACCTGGTGTGCTTCATCCTTAATAGGTGAGTACCAATACAAGGTGAGACGTGTAAGAAGGTTTCTTGTCATTGGATTGCTGTTTCATTTGATGAATTTCTGTGGATGTATTGAGACAATTGTGCTCTTATATATTCTCAGTTGTCTGCTGGCGGTTGTTTGGTTTGACCATCGACTCATTGTTTATGGTGACTTCAAAAGAGATCGCTTGTGGCACAAGGTATTTACTTTTCCTCACCAAACAGAATCTCCTTGACACTATGCCTACGTCTCTTCTGTTTGATGTTGTAGGTTCAACCATTACTTAAATTATTAACTTCTTGTTGCATAGAGGAGCCTTTCCATTTGTCTTTGCTCATGTAATAGTTTATCCTTTGCTAGAGAAACTTTCTTTTGACCCTGGTTACCTCTCTAATTACAGGCTCATCTTTGAGTTTTGTATAGAAAATTCTTGAATGGGTCGTTCTAATTTTTATGCAATTTCAACTGTCTTGTAATTCGCTAATCCTAGCTTTCAATCTGCATGTTCAAAGCTTCATTCAATGGAATCAATGCAATTTGCTCTTCACAATGGCATCTTGACTTCTGTGAGCAAGAGTAGAGTGATATCACCCGTTCTCGACTTGTCTGCTGCTTTTACTAGTGGGGACCTTTCTCTTTTTCTCCATTGCCTTCTGCATTGGTTTGGGGTTTATGTTCTTGTACTGAATTAGCTTCCTACATACTGGTATCTCTCTCCACATGCTCGATCAGTATAATTAAACTGCAGTTATTCATCCAATTTTTTTTAATGTGTGGCATTCCTCAGGGTTTGGTGCTTGGTAGGTAGGGGTGTCCACGAATACATGGGGGAAAAGATTTTTTCTCCGATGTGAATGCACATAGGCTCATTTTGTTCCTTTTGCAATATTATATCATCTGCCAAAAAAGTTCAGCAATTAAATAACTTTTAGAGGTTGCTCAATGAGGCCAAAGTTCTAGATGTGAAGAAGGGCACCAACGCGGGGATCCAAAGGCAATGTTGACAGGATTGCAGTCTGTGTTACAGGACATAATGTAGGTAAGGAACTCGGAGTAATAAAAGTTCCTTCTATAGCACTGGACAGGCACAAGCTAAGGCTGCATTCCAGTTGTTGAATCTCTGTGATGTTGCAACAGATGTTTTAGGCATGTGCTTTGATACAACGGCGTCAAAGACAGGGACAAAGCGTAGCGCATGTACTTTGCTGGAACAGTTGATGCAGAAAACGTGTTGCACTTAGCATGTCAACACTACATGCATAAGATCATCATCGGTGAAGTCCGTGTAGTATTGCATGGCCAGTCATGGACCAAAAAACATTGCTCTTTTCAAAAGATTTTAGGAGTTTTGGCCAAACATCAACCAAGCAAACTACAAATCTTTGAATGATATCCGACTTGATTACGTGCTGCTGCAACAGCTTTGCGAGGAAGTGTGTTCATTCTTGCAAGCTTTCCTGTCAGACAGTACCTCATATTTACCACGAGAATATTACAAAGAATTGAGCAAGCTTACACATCTAATTTTGGACTGTCCCCTCTCAACTCCCAAACATTACCACTCCTGGCCGCCAGGAGCTTATCACATGGCAAGGTGGATGGCTAGTTATTTATTGCCTTAAAATCTACCTTTTGCATGATGAATTCAAGCTTACCACTAGTGAGTTGGAGAATGTGACAGAGTTTCGTATTTTGCAGCACATATCTATGTTCCTGCCTGTCAGGGACGGTATCTCATTCCACGCAGTGGGTGCCGATGCCACATTTAACGAAATGCTGCTGTTCCAAATGATCGAACAGTACTCTGACATAAACAAGGTGTGTCACAGGCTGCAATTAAAAGCTACAAACCACCTGTGGTACCTTGGACTTGTGCCACTGTCATTGTTTTCCATGAAGGTTTCCATTGAAGATGGAATGGTTCAATCAATGATCCAGAGTGGAAGTGATTGGAACATTCGCAGGATTAAAGCAACATATGACCAGCTGGAGAACAAGACATTGCATGAACTGGTGACTTCCTCTTCATCTGCTGCCTTTATATCTGTTGGAATAAGTATAGCTACTTTGTCAGTCGACGATCCAGATGCCTGGAATGAGATACCGTCACTGACACCAGCATAACAGTCGTCAAGTCCCTGAAAGTTGTTAACGACTTACATATAGCAGAGCATCCAGTGACTTTGATGAGTATAAACTCAATACATTTTACCATTCGATCACAAAATCAGAGCAAGAAATGCAGAAGTTAATACAGGTCGTTGAGGACAACAGGAAGCGAATACCAGATGCTCGAAACAACACGCTAAAGTCTTACAGTCTTCGGTAGCTTATTTACAAAATTTCACAGCATCCAGGATCTGGGAACAGTGAGGCTCTATATTACTTATTAGTTACATGACACTTTTAACTGAAAGCTATGAGCCTAGTAATCCCCCATGATTCAAACTATGATTTCATGAGAACACTTTTATTTAAAGCTTTGTTTGTGCACAGCTGCTATTAGATTGCATTAGCGATACGTTTTTATATGTTGAAACTTCAGCCTCATTGAGCAACCCCCAAATGTTGACATAGAGACTTGAAATTTTGCATACAATTTTATTTCTATATAAGCAACAATATTAGAGGGTGTGCAAATTTAAATTCCCAAAAATTTATTTTGGACACCCCTATTGGTAGGGAATGCAAACCCGGGTTACCCAAACTCGGGTAACCCGGGTTACCTGGCTTTTTTCCAAACCCGAAACCCGGGTTTGAACGCGATTGAAACCCGGGTTCGACGGGTTTGAAAATCGTAACTTTCACCGTCCTTCCCGGTGTGAAACTCACAAATGCAGAGTAATGGAAATATAACGATAATAGTGGTTGATAACGGGTTTGCGTAATACAACTTCTAACTACTTATTTATCGGCTCATTCCATATCTTTATTGGTGACTTCGTATGAGTGTGGCTTCCCATTTCACACGACCAGTGACTAATGTTGAGTGTTTTGACACATCGGCGTCGTAGCTTCTAATTCGTAAATAATAGCAGTAAACTGTTTTAATTTGAATTTAGTGATTTCAGACACAAATCCAAACAATGTCTAAATCAGCAAATGTAAAGGGTGGTGTTTGGGATCATTTCGTTCACGATTCTGAGGGCCAGACAGTTATGTAACTCGCAGCAAAAATTGCCAGTGGTGCAGCAAGAAAATTTCTTGTTGCACCGCTGGCAATTTTAATATGAATAGGCTATTCATCTCGGGTCCAAGCATAAGATCATCTTGCTGAAACACAAGGACGTTGGTGACCCTTGTCGTTCTGACGAAGCCAATGACGGTAGGCCTCTTAGTCCAAGCACAATCACAGGCAGCGATATGTCTCCAAAGCAGCATCTACTTTAGTAAGTTCTGGCTCTGCCAAATTGGGTTGCAGAGTAACGATGACTAAATTATCTTCTGAAAGCAAATGGGCAGGCACTGGAATGGCCTAAAGCTGAGATGTAGACGGTTAAGCTGTCATTTGACAATTATTTTTATAGGCCTATGCAATGTTTCTTTCAGACAGAACGCTCCGGAACGGCATTCCGTGAATTTTTTCAAGCTGCTAAAAATTATTTTATTTACTTACATTTTTAATAAAAAATTATTTAGTTAATTTAATTTGATTTCAGCGTTTTCAGTGTTTATTGGTATTCAAGATGCTATAAAATTAGAGGCTCAGGTTTAGGCCTTCGGAACCCTTGCAATGTCTTCCATAACTGTTCTGGAATTGTTCAGTTCCTGAACATTTTTTATTGAAAAACACTGCTTATATAAAAAAATATCGCGATTATCCTAAAGTTTTCTTTTTATACAAAATTTTTGACTGTTGGAGAACGTTGGACTTGTAGCTGCATACTACGACGTTGTTCTTCCGCAAGAAATAGTGCAGTAATAATTATATTTATCATGTAAAATTTGTTAACCCGTCCAAACCCGGGTTACCCGGGTTTTCACGGCGGTCAAACCCGAAACTCGGGTTTCGAAAAAAGACCCCGGGTTTGCATTCCCTAGTGCTTGGCCCTTTTCACAGTTATACAATACCATCAGGTACATAACCTAGCAGTCATGCAATGGGATATAATTTCTATGGAGATGATACTCAAATTTACATTTTATTTGACAGTTTATCTTGTAATTCATTTGTGCTGGCTTTAATGGTGGCTAACGAACTCCTTCCTAATTCATCGAAAACTGAAGTTTTTCAGTTGGGCACTCAACAACACCAAACGTTTGGGTGGTTTAAATCTTTCAGACTAGGTGACTCACATACTGGGTTGCTTGATTCTGCTTCTGAATTGGGCATTGTGTTTGACTTTACTATGTCCCCGTACTGACTTTGTTAATGGTATTTGCAAATCATCATGTACCAGTCTACATGAATATTCATGACTTACACAGGATGTCATTATGTCTGCTAGCATATCTCTGATGAATGCACTGGTCTCCAATTATCTTGGTTACTGTAACTCGCTTCTTACTGGTATTACTAAGTCAAATTTGCAAAGCCTATGGAAAATTTGAAACGCTGGCTAGAGTTATGACTAGCACATCAAAATATTGGCACATAACTGCTGCTCTCTAATCATTGCATTGGCTTCCTTTTCAACAACAAATCACTTTCAACTTGGTACTTAAGGTTAATAAAACATTGAACAGTTAACCACAGTACCTGGAAGTATTTAAAACTCAGGTATTATTGCTCAGCTTTATCACTTTAGAACAAGGTCAACTGATTGCCTTTCTCTGGTCATGCGTAAAATTGGGCAACATACTTTTTCAGTTGCTGGAACGAGATTTTGGAAATACATTCCCTGTATCTGTTGATTCTGCTAAGTCACTTGTGAACATTGTTTCTTTCTCTGCTTAAGACTTATCATTTTCAAATTGCTTATCCGCCATAGGCTGTCTCTCTGTCTTGACAAACTGATCTTCTGGATATTGAACTGATTATGGCTTAGTCATGATGCACCATCAGTTGATGCCTTGTGCATTTGACACGGGTGCTAAAGAGGTTGTTAATTAATAATAATTATAATTATAATAACAGCAATAATAATAATTAATTGCAGTTAGAATAAAAAAATGAACCGTAACTTTATAATACCTTACCTTAACACTGCAGACTTTTGGTACATTTAACAGGTAGCAGACATTTCTGAACTGTGGAAGGAAAAAGCAATTAATTGGCTCAAGAAGCCTCATCGAAAGCCAAAAGCTGTAAATAAAGAAGCCAAGCTGCCCGCACAGCTGGAGAAGCTGAGAGATGATTGTTATGCAAGAGCAACAGTTGGTAAGTCAGCAATAACTTCATTTATTTTTCATTCATTCTTTCACAGCTTTTAAGTGGCATTCCTTCAAAATATCTACTCAGAGATGCTGCTGGCCCAGCCTCAGTGAAAGAGAACCGTTTTATTTACTTAAAACTTGCTAAAAGTCAGTTAATTGGCAGCTTAGGTGTGTATGATTCCCTGGGCCAAGATGGAGTCATATTAAGAACTTCTATAGCACTACTTTGTAATAGCACTCAAGGTCAGTGGTAGCTATTAAACACCATGAGTGTACAAGCCATGGTCCAGCCAAAAGCCAAGAAAGGAATGCAAGAAGACACGGAGACAGATTATGGAGGAAATATGTCCAGACAAAGATGAGAATTTAGTTGAGATCTGAAGACCAGAACAGACTTTGTAGAGCAAACTTTTGTTAGAAGAGTGTTTCAAAGTTTAGGGTTAGCAAGCAGAAAAGGCACGCCTGCCAAGAGCTGTCCTTGACAATGAATTAATCTGCTTTCTAATTATGTGCAACTTCTGTTGGCATGCAACTATTTGTGTTTACTCATTTGCCCTACACTTTGCTAACAAACCTATCCTTTCCTTAAAATGTGATATTCAAATCAGCCAGGTATTGTATTATGTGAATGAAAATTCCACATAATTTAACCATTGATGTATAAAAGGCTCTCAGATTCAGAAAGACTTTGTGGGCCGGATGAACACACTCGATGAGTTGGGATGTGTCCACTTGCACTTCCTCCAAAAGGAAAAGTTGTACATTTCCTCCAAATAGTTGGATATCGCTGGTCTAATTGTTAAACTGGTTCAATACTTGTGCAATAATCCTGATGATATTCAATAAATGTCTCCTTCAGCTACATCACAACGTAGTTCTCAGTTGTACTTGATGACTGAGTTTAAATCATGTTCAATCTCTTGAGTTGACGTACCTCAGTTGACTGTTTCTTAAACATCTAGCTTTAACAGCTGTAATGTCCATTCTTTTTTAAATAGTCCATACTTGATTTTCATTCAAAGTAGCATCATTAGCAGTGGCATAACGAGGGGGGGCAGGGGGGCCGGGCGCAGGACAGGGGGCGCAAAATGAGGGTCTAGAAAATTTTTTTTTTAAAGAAATCAGGCAAGAATAGCTAAAAAGTACAAAAAGTAACTATTATGCAGGAGCCTGGCAGGGGCGCGGGCGCCAAGGGGGGGCGCAAAATGAGGCTTGTGACAATGTAACCACTTTTTCATGGAAAAAAACGGAAAAAAAAAAAAAAAAAAGGTCATCAGAATTTTTGGCGGAAGTAAGAAAAAATTTTCAGGAAATTCTTGCCCCGGGCGCACGAACCCTAGTAGTTACGCCACTGATCATTAGTTATCATAGTGACCAGTTTAATCATTAGCAATGTTACGTTTGGTTTTTATTTGACTTGTAGTCTGTTATTCTGTCTTATAATATATTTATCTTTCATGACTATGATACTGATTCATGAAATGGTGCTGTTTTAATTAAATTGATGATTTTACTTATATATGTACTGAAATACCTAAGCAAACAAGTTTTTGATTGGAGTGAACACTATAGTGACTCAATCATAATGGTAATCTGTTTTGGGCCTGCAGTCCAGCATGCCTACCACTAGATTGATAATGGTGCACCCTAGACATTTACAAAAAGCTCCAGTTGTTTCCTTTTTAGGCATTGCGTGGTCATCACTGTATGAGCAGATGGAGTTTGACGAAGTAGAAGAACCAGAAGAACCACCACCAGCCAAACAGCAGCCAAGCACCGACTCTTCCGTTAGATCTTGCAACAGACTTGGCACCTTACTGGCAGTTGCACTGAAAAGTGGAGACATTGTGTTGTGGAAAGTTGAACTGCCAGCTGAAAGCGAACGGTATTATGACAGATGTTGTCTTATGATTCTACATGCTTCAAGAGACTATGTATATCTGTATCAATGCAATTAATATTATTATTTATTATTACTATACACAGTCCTCTCATAACATATGTAACACTTTTTGTGATATAGTCCAGTCATTAAACAACAATTATTCATGGAGGTTCAACAAAATGTTTAGAAAAGGTTTCTCGATGGGTTTCACCTCTTTGATATGTCTATGTTAAAAGAAAAAAAGTTTCCCAAAATATGACATGGGGAACTATGTGAAAATGGGTCAAATCCAAGATGGCCGCCGTTAAAATTCAGATCAGTCATCTGAAAATAAATAGTGGGGTACGGGAGCTGAAAAATATACATCATCTGGCAACCAATTCGCCCTTTGGTTCCAGATAGTACATGGGTAGATGAGTCCAAAAATCACGGAACACAAATTTTTACGGCCCTCTAGCGGCTGTGGCAGCCATTTTACAAAATGGCCAACCGATATACATATTGTTCAATATCTCAGCTTCTCCTTCTCTTAGAATCGTGATTTTGGTGTCTAAACATACATATTTAGGGGCAAGGATTCCAATGGAACTAATTGCAAACACTTATCTGCACAAAATTGGCAGTCATTTTCCTAAATGGCCGACCCAAATGAAACTTTGTCAATATCTCAGCTTCTAATTCACTTATAATCGTGATCTTGAACTTCAACTATTTAATGACCGGACTAATATATTTCTTGCTCATTGCTAATGAGTTGGCCTTACACCTCAGCATCCAAATCGCAGTCACTCATATGGAAATGGCAATTTGTTGTCGAGTCAAAGTCCAGTATTACTGAAAATCTGTGTCAATGGCTGATTACCTGGCTTGACAAAAATGACACTGCACATCTTACTTGCTGCATAAATTTTTTAAAGAAAATGTCCAGTCATTAGTATACATTTTTTTATGAATCACACTAACGGTTATGCTTTTGTTTTAGGGATTTCCATGTCATCAGTGTCGTGGACTTTGGATACAGCCTTCCCAGCGAACTTCTATTCATTCCTGTTAATGACTCATTGGGTTAGTTAAGTAGCTTGTTAATTACTAGGTCAAATTCAAGTGGGTCTTAGTGAACACAGCAGACATTGGATGCCAGTCACCATAACCGCTTGTTAACGGACTGCTGGTTAAAAGGTCTTTACTTAAATACAGTAGTGTATGATTTACAAAAGGCTGGTGTATGATTTACAAAAGTCTTAGTGTTGCTAGAAAGCTCAAAGACAGTCTTTAGTGGTAGCTCGTCAAACATGGCCGCTCTTCTCTCCCTTTCTCCCTCTCTTCCTCTCCATGGTAAGCTTTATTGGCTGCTCACAGCAATAGCTGCCCTTCTCCCTTCCTTTGTGTACGTTGAAGTCTTTGATGCACCACCTCAACAAATGCGTCTGCTCCCTTCTCTCTCTTTCATCATCGAAGGCAACCATTATTTGCAACTCGGTAAACATTGCAGCTCTACTCACTTTTGAGACCCATGGAAGCTTCTGATGCTCCACTTAAGTAGATACATCTTCTCCCTTCTGTCGTCCATGGCAACCATTATTCATGACTTGAAGCTTTCTTTACTAAGCTCAAAACTGTACTTTTTGGCCGTGCTGGAGTCGGGAGCGCCTCTGAGTAGTCCTCTGGAAGGGGCGCTATATAAATTTATGAATGAATGAATGAATGAAGCCCATGTAAGCCTTTGATACACCGCCTTTTCTAAAAAAATTGTTGTTTCTTTTCGTTTCTCTTCTGCATTTTCAAAAGTGCATGTGTATTTGTACTTAGCAGAGCAAAGCTAAGTTCTTGAGCTAATAATGATATTATGAAATTCGCCGATTGCACACCTGTGCAAAGGTAGACAATACATGTGCATCAGTCTACCTATCTGGTAGACTCGTTAAGACACGCACGTGTAACGCGCGGTTTCGACGGTGTGCTTACGATTGGTTGGGTGTTAACAGTGTTTCCCTGTGCCGAGGTTTATGCATATGTCTGGGTATTGCATCTGTTTGTGTATATGTTATGTTATCTATAGCCATCTAATGCTTTGCTGCAATCACTTTCGAGCTTCAACAGTTCTTTGTTTTCTGGTGTTGATAGCGTACCTCTGCCAGGGAAATAGAAATGGTACAGTTGCACTTCATCCCATCCGACTGAAGAAGAATGGTCATCCTACTGACCAGATGAGTGACGACCAACCATTAGAAATCTGGTCAGATGTCGACAAAATGAGTGTCACTAGTCTCACCTGGTCAAGCAATGTCAGTATGCTACATGTATATTATTGTATTTCTTTTTCATATATTTGTTTTTAATACATAGCATATAATATACAAAGCCACTCCTTTGATGTGCTTGATGGCCATGTTTAACACTTTTGAGAGTTTGTATGTATGTGTGTATGTATGTTTGTATTTATCAAGACACTTAATATAGCTCCCTTTAAAGCAGCTTACAAAAGGTGCTTTAAAGTGCTGCCTACGTGGTTATCTGACTGATCTATACAAATTCGTAAAAGAGACTCTATGAATAGCCAGAAATTTATTATGTATGGTATGTATTTGTTACAATACACACACATGCAGACACTTGAAAACTCCTCTAAATGCAGCACCTTGTTGTTTATTTTAAAATGAAGTGTGCTAAGTGAGTCTACAGTATTAGTAGGACAGCAGTGGATGGGTCTATAGGCCAAGTGATAAAACATTTAGATATGGTCATGGAAATTTCGTACATTCTATCATCATAATTGTCATTATTATTATTGTTTTTATGATAATTGTATGTATTTATATACCATCACTATGAAATTGCAATCTGGAGGCTCTTGATTTTAATATATGCGAGTTCCAACAAAAAAGTTTTAAGATGAAACTGATATAATTAGAAAACTTGTAATTGTGTCAATGTAAAGAATTTCAATGTATCTGTGTAAATAATTTTTTTAGAAAAATATTCTTCTGGCTACAAAGGGTCAGACCGTTCTCATTTGGCATCTTGACCAGCTGGATACTGGTCATCCAGTGGTCGGTTTTGTCAAAAGTCCAGCAATTTCTTTTGAGTACAGTGTTCATGGTGAGTTCTGTTTTCTATTGAAGAAATTTGTTTAACTTTTGCCCAGGTTTTTCATTTTAATTCTGAAAGCTAGATCTGTCAAAACCAACCGGTCAGTCATTCAATTAATCAATTGATTAATCAATTAATGAGTCAATCAATATACTAATCAACCAGTCCATCAATCTGTATGTATGTGAATTTTTCTGCCTAACTGTTTAACTGGGCTATGTAAAATGAAGTCGCTAGGACTAACTATAGTTGTAATATGTTGATCCATATACTCATCAGGATGCTATCTGTGAACAGTGGATGGAAATCCATTGGTTGGGCTCCGTGTGTGTGCGTGGGCCCACCAACAGTGACTTTTCTAGTTGTTGTGCATTGTTTTTGCTAACTGATTAAACTCCAGTTCTAAAGACATTTAACGTCATATAGGCTAGTACAGAGAGTGCCTTTGATTCGTCTGCTTTTGAATTGGTGCTATATAAATGTTCAATTACAATTTCTTTGTACCATGGCTACCTCTTGGGATGGTTGAAAGGTAGAAAGCTGACTTGTTTTTCTGCTTTTCTTCTTTGTGGAAAATGAGTGATGTGCACTGGAACATTATGGGGATTATCTTTCCATATGTTATCTATTGACAGTTTTCTTTTGCATCATTTGTTTTATGTTTGTTTATAGATGTTCAGTTGTGGAACAACGAAATATTTCTGTCCGGTCTGGATGGACAGATTTACCAGACATCTTTGAATGACTTAGATAGCATGTGTGGTTCAGGTAAAAGACTCGTCTTATGAAATCTCTCGTTTTTCAACTGGTTGTAGCCAAATGATTCTGATTTTGGCTATAGTTGCATGTATTTTTTTACTGTACTACACTGAAGGATATAATTTCTTACAGTTGTTTTACTTGAAGCAAGCATGAATCAACTTGTGCGTGTTATGATGATGGTGCTATAGAAGTGATTAGATTAGGTGATTACAGGTGTAGCATGATCAATGAGCATCTCATCAAAAGGTCTTTGATTCTTTGCCTAACTCAAGACCACTGAGAAACAGATGAGTTCCTTCCCTTCATTGTAAAAGTGAAGGTAGAGGTTACAAGTTTGTTTAAATGCTTCTCTAGAAACTTCTCAGAAGCTTAAGGGTAAATTTAATCAACTTCTTCACTTACCTTATTCAAACTCTTCAGAAATATAAATGTAAACCTAACATCAGAGATGGGTACGATTAGCTAGAATTGCTAATCAATTAGAATTAGCTACTGAAATTTGCTAATCGATTAGAATTAGAATTAGCAACGTCTGCTAGCTAATTGATTAGAATTAGAATTAGTTTAAGCTAATCGATTAGCAATTAGAATTAGATTTCGATAATCGATAATTCGATACATATTATTTGCTTAATAAATTTGTCAAATTTTAATCAACGCACAGCAAGTTACTACAAGTTCTGTAGCCTATTACAAATCTACAATACCTGAAGCTGTAGTTTATTATAATACCTAAAGCTGTAGCCTATTACAACACCTAAAGCTGCACAACTGCTAATGTGAGAACAGTCCACAAACCAAACATTTCTTTGTCAACTTGAACTCACCCTAACGTGACTGACGAAGTTTGATGATACGTCAATTGGCTTCCAATTAGCATTTTTTACACCTATATCAGTTTTATCTTAATACTTTTAAAGAATGTTTTAACAATAACAAATTCTTGATAATTCTTATCATCAGTTGTCTGCACAGCCATTGTGAGAAGCATGGAGAACTAAGCGCAGAAATAAGAAGTTGTACTGTTCCCATGTTTTATAATCATGAACAGATAATTAATTGAAAGTTTGAAACAGCCTTCAGATGAATAAATACTTAACCCTTTAACCACCACAAGCCAAGAAATCCGGGCGCCGCACCATATTGGTAAAAATAACGTAATTTTTGTGGCTTATTGTTAGTTGCGTAATTATTTTTGACATTTGCTGATCACGTATAAACCAACATAACAGCACATATTTACTCAGATCTATTATTGTTCCACAGGCCATTGTCTGTCTGTAGTGTAGGTAGTCATACAACCGACAGCTGGAGTACCAGTTGTCCATGAACACTGTACGACCACTGTCCAGTAGAGGAAGTGCAAGATATATAACAATCTTCTCAGTAATGCCAAAGTTCTTGCATTCTGCCGGTAATATCACATCCATGGATGTTTGCGGGTCTTAAAACTGCTTGTAAGACTTCTTCGCTTGTAAACTTCCGTTTCGCCATTTTGTACTTTTACTATACGTCACCGGTTGCATAGCGATCAGACCGGAAGTAGCCGGGGTTAAAAAAATTTCCGTCCAAATATAGCCTATGACATCCTCTGCTAATATAATATGCGCCATACTGCATGAAATACGCCACGCCAGCACTATGCCCGAGTCATTATGTTCATGCCGGATTAATCCGGCGCTAAGGCGTGAGGATTTTTAGCTGGCGCCGGATATATCCGGCATTATGGCGGTTAAGCGGTTAAGTATATTTTTCAAACTCAATATTAATAAACCCATTCTTAATGAACGCGTTCTCTGCTTAATTTTCAAGCATCTAATCGATCAGCTAATCGATTTTCGATTAGAATTAGCTGAAAATTGCTAATCAATTAGAATTAGCATCAGACTACAGCTAATCGATTAGAATTAGAATTAGCTGTTGGTCTAATTGATTAGCTAATCGATTAGCATCTAATCGATTAGTTACCCATCTCTGCCTAACATATTTGTTTACATGCTGTTATGGAAATTCCTCTGTGTGGTCCCAAGGTCGGCCAACAATATGACCTTTCTAACCTTCTGAGCTACTCATTTAAAGACCAACAAATGATGAAAGGTCGAGTGGAAGCCAGGTGCCATGGTATTCCGTGGATGGTCAGTGGTCACCCATCCAGTTATTCCTATTGATTTGATTTATCTTAATTTCACTCTGCATGCAGACATTGTAACAACACAATCAAGTGGCTGTCACATCAATGAATTGTAGTTTGATGTTTACAGACGGCTTTCTTCCGCTGCAGTCGATTGATGTACCTTGGAACAGTCGAGACTGGAGACTCAATGGCCTGGCACGATCTGCAAATGGCATCTTTCTCTTGACGGCAACCAGTCCGGCGTCAAATTTCTGCCATCTGACTTTGCGTAAACCTTCAAAGGTGACATCTTTCATGCTGACTTGTTTCAAACATGTTGATAAAAGTCACTTCATAAACTTTCTATTCAGCTTCAATTCAATTTCCTGCCATTTATTGAATCCCAGTGCTTTATGTCTTGTGCATTATGATAACAGCACTTTGATTGGAATAGATTAGATTGGATCATCAGCAGCAATAGAAGTATATAGCAACACTGTAAGTTTGACAGTTGATGCTCAGAAGGTCACTTAAAAGGGTCACAAATCCTGCTAGAAACCAGAGTTGTATTGTCTCGAGACACTGTCTCGGTCTCGAGACAGGTTTTTGATGTCTCGGTCTCGGTCTCGGACCCCACTGTCTCGGTCTCGGTCTCGAGATCATTTCTTGACTTTTTGGAAACTGTCTCGAAGCGAATGTCTTGTCTTTTTGGAAACTGTCTCGAAGCGAAAGTCTTGTTCTCTTGTAGAAGCGGTCTCCAAAGTTCTCGTACAAACTGCATTTTGTTCAGAACTTCGTACAGTATTGCGCTATAAAATTGTCTTGTGCCGAACGGATAACTAGTTAATCGGAAGTGCCAAACAGACAGGAAGTTTTTAAAAGCGGTGTTTCTGGTATTAAGACTTAAGAGAGTTGAAAAAAGCAGTCTTAAGTTTGCACTTTCAGTCCAACATTTCCAAATATCTTATAAAGAACCTGATATAGTGAAATTTGCATTCACGCAGTTTGAAATCAATGAAAAACAAAATAAATGGCATGCCGTTCGTCGTTTGTGTAAAGCCAACATAAGCGAAACGCTTGGAACAACTTCTATAGTTTCTTAAGGTGAGTGATGTGACTTGTGTCGCTAAATCGCTAATAGGCCTAGGGCCTATATGGAATTTTGTTGGTTTAAATTTTAGAATCATTTAGAAGATTTCAGAATGGCTGAAATATTTAATTTCTTTATAGTTTATACAATTCAGGTGATCGGCTGATTTCAGTGACTTGACCCTTGTATTACACTTCAAAAGTTGAGAAAAATTGTTTCGGGACTTGGGTCCAATGTGCATTTCACTCATTTTGAACTGTCTCGAACTGTCTCGGACCTGGTGTCTCGTCTCGGTCTCGGTCTCGGACCACGGTCTCGGTCTCGGACCCCACTGTCTCGGTCTCGGTCTCGAGTTTTATGTCTCGTATACAAGTCTGCTAGAAACTGGGTTACTGTAGTACTATGATGCATCTCAGGCAGCCTTCTAAGCTAATAAGAAAAGACAGAAGTCATGGTAGGCAAGCAACCTGAAACAGATGAGTTGTAAGTTTGTACTTGAATGTCTTGAAATGCCTTGGCAGTTAACGATGTATACATATTAGCATACATAGTGATAGATTAGTGATAAAAAAACTTGCCTTGCATTACTTTGTAATTTAATGGTTCACTGTGCAAAGGTGCTATATAAAGTCTGTCATGTGATGGCTGGTAGCCACTAGCAAGTCCTCTCTGTCTGATATCCTAATAGAACTTGAGAGGAAGAACAGTACCATAGTAGTCTAGCTCTCAGTCTTGGGTACATAGTGTTAATGACTTACCTTCCTTAGCCAGTTCTCTCTCCTATTCGTGTGATCATCCTGCCAACAGTTTATGATTATTGTATTCAGTTGGAGTTGCTAGAGGGAGTCAGTGGAACGGCTTTGGTTTTGTCCTGCTGTGGATTTGAATGCCTGACTGTCTGGGTTGACAGGCCAGAATAATAATAATCTCTAGGCTGCTACTTGTTTATCTACTTATTGAATTTCTATAGTTTTCTGTTTAATTGTCTTTTTAGATTCAATGGTTGTGCATGAAGTCCGTGGAAGAAATTTCAAATATTGTTCTTAATCACACAGGTTTTGGTTTTATTACATTTATCAGCATCATCATCATCATCAAAATGTTTGTTAAAATGGATAGTGGTGTTATGTAACTATAGCCCGTAAAATAGTAGTGCTGATAAGTAGGGCTGTCAGAATTTTAGTTAAGTGCAATTTGGGTGCCCGAGTCCAATCTGGACGGGTACAGATTTCCAGAGGGGTGCAACATTCTGGCAGCCCACTGTGCACGGGTCTGATCTGAGGGGCGCCGGCATATAACCAACAGGGATAGACGGCCAACTGCTCTCCGTGCCTTTGGCTATATCCGCCACTGTCGGTGTCATGGACACCTCCCACCCAGAGACAGATTTCGCTAAAGGTTTGGAGGGTAGCTCCCCCGCACTCTTTTGGTTTTATGATGGTGTCCCTCAGACTGCATCTGTAAATGATGGACTGCTACAATGTGGTGCTCCTCTTGAAATAGCCTTCACCCAAGCAAGCAATCTTGGATACACCACTTCTCCCACCACACATGCACAGGCAACAGCCAACTGCCAATTATTATTAAATCGTTAGACCATAGTTCAGCAGTTTGCATTATGTTTAAAGCATTATGCTTCTGCGTTTGGGTTTCAGGTATTGACTTAATGGCCTGGGGCAATCGTTCAAACGGGTACCTGGGCTTCGGGGTGTCTGTCGACTGCCCTTCTTATAAGATATGATGATTAGAACTAACTCTGTCTCAGCATAAGTGTTATAAGCAGGACCAAATTTTGAATTTGATGCAGCCTTCGTCATAGAAGTTACTATTTGCTATTTCTTAGCAAGTAAATTCAGATTTAATAATTTTTTAAATAATAGGGGCTTTTGATAAAATAAGTTCTTGAATAGTTTATTATATTCTGGTATTAAAATGAATTAAATACATAATTATGGTCTTCCAGTGTTTATTTATTAGTAGATGTTAACAGTAAATAGTAATTGATCAGTAAATTGATAAATGAGTAACTGATCAATAACTGAAATGATTGAAGGATCCCTGCAGGAAGTGAGTGACGCTCTGGCCTATCTCAAGTGGGATTGGTGTATGCGGCATCAGTGGACTGATAACATCATGCAGTTGCTAAGCAACCAGGATTCCTGGTCAACCTACTCGTCTTATCAGCTCAAACTGTTACGGTATGCTTAAAGTTTAAATTGAGGGTTTTGATTAGATTTGATAATGTCTGAATTTCTTATATTGGGTGGATTAAAAATAAAGTGTTTAGAGTGAATCAGTTAGTAGTGAAATGAATTTCTTAGATTAGATTAAAATTTATGATTAGGTGACATGACCAAGCAGTGAAGTGAGGTTTTGTGATTAAATTCCCAACATGATGAATTTTAAGATTAAAGTAGATTGGCTAATCAAACCAAGTTTTACGGTTTGATTGTAGTGGTGATAAAGTACTGAATGAAGATTAGGTCTTGATGCTTATGCTTAATTATTGCCTGGCAGGTTGTGCTCCATCTTACCTCAAGGATCTTCGCATTTCAGTATCTTCCTTCCCCGGTTGCAGATTTCTGTGCTCTGCAACGACTTGGTTGTTCCACCAACCCGGACTTCCACAGTCCAGCATAGAAGTTTTTGCTGTAGTTGGCCCATCCTCCTGGAACAAGCTGCCTAAGAACCTGTGAAATGAGCTTCTCAGCCTTTCTTTGCCTCTTTTCCGCAAAGGCTTGAAGACCATTCTCATTTATCTTGGTTTTTCATTGTGTTAGGTCAGGAGTGCCTCTGATGAGTCTCTCATTGGGTGGCAGTATATATATTTGCAATTACAATATTGAACTCAGCCATAGAACACTCAGCACATACTCTCTGTGGCTAGATCAGGTGATGAGGAAGATGACTGGTCACCTGCCCTCACTTTACTTCTTTTTATATTACTTATGTTATTATTATTATTGGAATAATTTATATATTACATTATAATTAATTAATATTATTATTTTATAATTAATGTTATTGTTATATTACCCCATACTCCCATTGATATACAATAACTTCTGTCATTCAATTCTTGGTTTGTATATATAAATTTTTCATTTGTTTCTGTGTTTGAGTGTATTACCGGGTAAGCTTGCCATGTACAGTGCTGTGTGTTTGCTAGTGCTTGTCATTAAAGTCATTCTGACTTGCTTACTTACTTAGCCAGAGAAATGATGTTTTTGTGCAAGAGTAGATAAAGTACTGAATGAAGATTTGATTATCTAGAGGTCCTCTAGTAGTTTCCAAGACCCTAATTTAAATTTGTTTTTTTACAATAAAAGTTATTATAACTTTAAGTATCAAGATTTATATTTGTATTTTATATTGCAGGCTTTTGTTGCAAATACAGATCATGTATTGGAAAGAGGATTTGGATCAAAATGGAAAGGTCTATGATTTTGTCTACATTTTTGACCTTATGATGAAAAAACTTTCCCATTCATTCAGATTTGTGTTTTTAAATGTTAGCTAGCAGAAACATAATATGTGCAGAAATATTCCCCTTAATGGGTTTGTAAAGTTTTAAACTCAACTTTGGACAGTGTTTGTGGTATCCATTTACATCTGTTGTTTAAAATTTGAATAGTCATGCCTTGTTCTTAGTCATTGGCCATTTCTCTGTAGTCAAATTTCTTTATGATTAGCCAGGGACAAAAAATTATGAACCAAAGTTCAAAAGGCTCTCAAAACAAATACACTTGACAATGCAGAGGTTTAAGCTTGTTTAAAGACAATGATAATGAACACTATGAGGCTGGATGTCATCATTCACTAGAATAAAATGAGCTCATTTTTGGATTAAATTAATTTTTTTAGCTATTTATTTGTTGACACTATTTCTAATTGTGGTCAAGTTAAATAATTGTCTGGAATTTGTTTCTTTGCTTCTTCCATGACAGGAAGCTCTTGAACAGAATTTATCAACGGTCGAGGAAATGATTATTCAGAAACATGTACAGCAATCACTCGATCAGTGTTTAGATCTTGCTGCTAGAAGATCCTTAACAGTCAACGGTATGTTTGCGGTTTCATTGTGCGGTTTGACGTTTGGTTTCCACACTTATTCTATCATAGATGTGGCAATTTGAGGTGTAAGCATAAACATAGACCTACTTGCATGTATACATGTGTTACCTTGTGCTGTCAGTTCCTGGAACTCTAGCGACCTTCATGATCAAGCCTCTCCATTTCCTTCTGTCCGCCGTCGCATCTCTCAGTTCTGCCAAATTCATTCCAGTTGTTTCATGTATCTCGTCCATCCACTTTTTCCTTGGTCGTCCTTGTTTTCTCCTTCCCTCTCCATATGCTAACATCATTTCCTTTTCCAATCCATCTGATCGCATGACATGACCAAAGAACCTCAACTTTGCTCTTAGCACTGTTTGTTGTAGTGTCTCTTCATTCTCAATTCCGATACTCATGCGCACCCAATCGTTGGTCCTTTTCTCTTTCCATGATATTCTCTGCATCTTCCTCCATATCCACATTTCGCATGCGTTAATCTTTTTTTTCATTTTCTTGATCATTGTCCATGTCTCACTGCCGTATGTTACTGTTGGTATGACCAGAGCCTTCACCAATCTTTTTTTCGTGTCTATACTCACATGTTTGTCCTTCCATATTTTTTCCAGACCATTCATTGCAGTTTTTCCTATCGCTACTCTACGATTTATTTCCATATCACACTTTCCCTCTTTTTCTATTACTGATCCCAAAAACGTGAAGCTAGTTACCGTTTCTATTTCCTCTCCATCTACTACAAAACTGTCCTCCTCCTCTGTTGTCATGATCTTTGTCTTCTTTATATTGAAGTAGAGTCCTGCTTTCTCACTTTCACTCTTGAGCCTTCTTATTAGTTCTACCAAATCGGTTTTTTTTACCCGCCAATAGTGTTGTATCGTCAGCGTATCTCAGATTGTTCATTGTTCTTCCCGCTATCTTTATTCCTTCCATAGCCTCATCCATTCCCGCCTGCCTCATTATCCTTTCAGCATACATATTAAATAGGAAAGGAGACAGAATGCATCCTTGCCGCACTCCCTTCCTAATCCTGAATCTGTTAGTATCTCCATATTCAGTCCTTATCACCGCTATCTGATCTTCGTACAAACCCCTAAGATGTGTACATACATACAAACATACATGTTTACATACACTCATGCATACATACATTGTACATGCAACAGCTACGTGCACACATGCATAAATACTGGAGCGTCATCGTGTGTCAGAACGCTGTCAACTGTTGTCGCTGTACTCTCGACGCAACTTGGTCCAGAGACTCCGAACATCCATGCCATCTTCAGCTGTTGAAGGGAATCCGTTGGTTTGTTCCTTCTCGTGGTCTGCATGGGCCCGCCACTGGTGACTTTCAGCTTTAATACTATGCATTGTTTTGCTTGCTAACTGAAATAATATGTTCGTTCGTAGTTACATTTGACATTGTGTCACGCTTATAGAGACCAACTGTCAAGGCTTTATATCGCAGAGGTAGATATCTTGAAGGGGCGCTATATAAATGTTCAATTACATTACATAAGGCAAATTTTTGTAGCATAATACTTTACTTGTAGCATAATTCTTTACAAATGTTACTTCATTTATCTAATCTATGCCTACAAGCCCTCATTGAGCCGATAAGCCTGTAGTGAATGCATACTTCACAAGGCACTCGTTGATAGTTGCTTCTGGAGAAGACCAAATTGCACCTTTGTGTTTTTGGATTATGGAACTTTTCTGTTACTCGTAGTTTAAAGACTACTAGAAGGACTGTATTAATGTATGCTGATTAATTTCTGTTTGTTCTTGTATTGTCTGGCAGAGTCTCGTTTGCTGGAAGTCATGGTAAATTTCCTGAAGCAGAAGTCTCCATCGTCTGACGATTCTAATCGAATAAAAAAAATCTCTAAGAAATTTCGGCTCAAGTCTGAACTGTGCAGCATCTGTGAATCTCGTATCCTTTGTCATTATTAAAGGTGTCCATTGTGTCTTTGCTGAGCCATTGTACTAGCATTTGGCAGATGTGACAAGTATTCATACGTCCTGTATTTGTAGGCCTATATGCTACACTGCATTTCTTTGTGATGACACTTGAGGTTTCTAGTGCCTTCTTGAAGTTCTAGTGAAGCATGATATAAATGGCCATATACGTGTACTTTATCATTGAACCAGTTTACTTATCATAGTTATTTATTTATCATAGACCCTACTTGTTCTTCATGTTTCCTGATCTTGAAGATCTTTACTTATCATTGTTTGTTTTCTTATCATTGAACATGTCTATGTTTCATTTATCCCTTATCACTGAACCTCTTATTTATTATTGAACCATAATAATTACAATAATTTCATATAATTCAATCCAGTTTTTTCCCAGTTATGTATTATCTGAGACTCGTACAGTACATTTTACTTACACATCTTTTGTTTGCATTTCTTTACCTTTCATAATTTTTGTTTCATTTTTATTCACTAACTGCTGAATTCTAAGGACTATAACTGTTTGGCAAATGATTTCCAACAGTTGTTGCTCCTTAATGCTTTCTCCACCAGAGATTCCTTATATCAGTTTTCGGAAAGCGGGCTGTGAAATGGGTCACACGTTTTGTAAGTATTACAATTGTTATTATATTTTTGTTTTATTACGGACAGTGCTAGAATATCTGAGTCGTAATTCTATTGCTTTATAGCAGAGACAAGTATATATGAACAATTTGTTCAGAGATGTTACACAACATTCACCAAGCTCGAACCCAAAATGTGTGAATTATAGGCCTAGTGTCTTCCCATAGACCACCGTGCCACACTTGTACAGCCCAACAGTCAAATGATTAATAAATAATTAATTACTTCAGTGTATGTTCTTGCAGTGATGCTGCATTAATGTTTATAACATTACATCTGATTAATTTAATGGTAACATTTGTTTTCAGCCCGGTGTTGTCAGACATTGTTACTGTGTCAGGAAATTCCATATCGTGTCTGTTCCTTTTGCAAAGCATTGGCTCTTCCAAAAGATTCAAACGGTATGCTCTTCCTGTTTTATTCATATCTATTCATATCTTATCTGACTTGAGCATCAGTTTTCTTACATCAAACATGCTCTTAAACAGGCCTGGACAAATTTAGTTGCCATCAGTGGTCCAATCCTTGTGAACTCTGCTATCTTTTTTAGCTATCATTCTGTTGTAAGAACGTTTCTAACTTCAGTTGAGGTCTGTAGTTGTTGGGAAAATTGCAGCTTTTGTTTCAGAGTTATAAATTAAACACATGACTAATTTTTCAAATACATTTATTATCTTTTATTTTAACACCATCTATCATTAGCACGAAGAGCAGTTGTGCTGTACAGGTATTAAAAGTTTATGATGACTTCAGTTCATGTGGAGTTGGATTGAGGTTAAAATGAATATCCCACTTATTTCGAATGTTGGATATATCGAACTGTTGGTGATAATCCGTTGAACTTCGATATAATGGAATTTTACTGTATTATGCTTACCATATATATCTTAAATACCATGCTCTCTTGTGTAATTTTAGGTTGTTTTCGGTCAACAAACTTCACCTTGCAGTCAAACGAATGCACCTACTGTGATGGCAAACTTATCGAATAGCGATTTTAAAAGCTGCCTTTGTCTCCAGATTCTTTCACATGAAAAATTTGAATTTGAATTGCCTTTATTGAGCACCACTTAAAATCGGTTTACAGTTCCCATAACGCTTAACAGTTTGCCGTAACGACATGTACATTGGGTGTCCTAACTTCAACTGAAAGGAACAAATTGTGACTATGAATAACAATTTCCTTTATCGAAACTGCCCTTTTTAGCTGTGCTGAGTAGTAGCCTTGAAGGGGCGCTATATAAATCTTCGTAATGAATGAATGAATGAAAAAGTTCTGTGGTTTCATATATAGTCTTGCACTTTCGAAAACTTACTATAACTGGCGGAACCACAGCGTAAAAGATGATTAATGATGGGGGCTAGTTTGGCATGGTGTATGACGGATGCGTCAGGTGTTAGTAAAACCTACCTACATTACACTAATATTGGTTTACAGTTTGAATTGAGCCCTAAATCTGAAAAAGAGATTTGCCGAACATTAACAAATTCAGTTGTGCAGCGCTATTGTCAATAAGGCAGGTTCAGTGTCATCATGCCTGTTCTCATTATTATTAATAATATTATTAATTGCTCATTATTATTATTATGTATTTATTGAGCGCCACTATCTAATAACCAACCGTCAATCGATGGCACAGAGCAAATGTGAGTGAAGGACTTGCTCAAAGTCCCTACACAGTAACCGTTTCAAAGGAGGAGGTTCGAACCCGTACTCAGTGGCGGTTTTACTGGTGGGGGTTAGGGGGGCTGTAGCCCCCTAGATGGAAAGTTAGCCCCCCTAGTTTTTCTCAGCCCCCCTATGCACACTTTAGCCCCCCCAGACTCTGACTGGAGCAGCAGTGCAGAGTCTGGGGGGCTAAAGACTCTGCACTGCTGCTCCAGTCAGAGTGCTCAGATGATCAGATCCAAGCACATGTCTATCTATACACTAATTGCTTCCCTGTTACTACAGAAGGGCTGGGGTGTTCAAGAAGAGATTGAAGAACAGATTACAGCCTGAGCAGCCGAGATTAGGCCAGCCGAAAGCACTCTATGACCCTGCAGGGCCTGCACGCTGGGGTGACATCAGCTTTAGGAGGGGATAGCCAGACAGTGGCAGGCAGAATTAAGGCCTCTGCGTACTATAGTGTATGTATAGTGTAGGTGTGTGTATCTGACTATTTGTGTATACTATAACAGAGCAGTGTGTACTAGAATACGTTTGGGCACGCACATAGGTCTACACAAATTAATGGATAAATTCATTGTGAGAAGTAAAAAAAGAAAAGCTGATGAGCTACACGATGAACGTTCTACGGCATTGATAACGCTATGACAGGTATGCAAAACGAGTAGGCCTACACATGGGATGGAATCATTCATGGGAGAACTTGCCCCAGTTTGGCAGCAATATATTTACCCGCAAATACTGAGGGCGGGGATAGGTTTTCTAACCCGCAAATGGAATTGACGTGCATGCTTTGTAGTGAGGGATACAGTCTTCTCTCCACAATAAATTCAATTTTAATTTTAACAGTCAAACTGGTGCATTTTTGGACAATTATGAGATACAATGAATATTTATGCCGTCTTCAGCTGTCGATGGGAATCTGTTGGTTGGTTCATCGTGTGTGCGTGGGCCCGCCACTGGTAACTCTTTCAGCTTACCATGCATTGTTTTGCTAACTGGTGCAATAATATATTCGTCGTAATGACATTTAACATTATAATATTATAGGCTAGCGCAGAGAGCGCCTCAGACAGACTGGATTACACGATGCGGAATATGTTTTACAATTTCTGATGACTGCCCTATACTTTTCCTGATTTAAACACATTTACCAGGTTAACATTAACAAATCCTGTATCTCCAGCCAGTTCCGAAAGAAGCTTTTCAACCCTGAATAGAGTCAAAACTTGTCTCAGGTCAAACGTGTCAAAGCAGAGATTGAATCACCTTTGCATGCTTATAGTAAATAAATTTAGAAGGAACTTGGCCTTTCACTTAGTCTTTCACTACTTCAAGACACATCAGCAGTTGTTGATAAATTTGCAACCATAAACAAATGGGCATCTTAATTTGTTGCTGAAACTTAAAATATCTGGGTTTAATCTTGCTAAAACTTTGCAAAGAGGTAGAAGATGTTGCATGAACAATAAAAAGGATCTAGTCGATACAAAAATGTACTACACAGATGAAGTTTTTTCCATCAGCTTTTCTTTTTCATACGGACATAATCGTACTTTAGAGATTATTCTGTTTATCAGAACGTCGGCCAGACAATATTAAATTTCATTTAAGTAGGTTGCTGAAAGGGTAACCGGGGTCAGCACGCTCAGCGGTATGAACACATTAATGAGAAGGGGCTAATTACATTTTAGCCCCCCCAGTCCAAAAACTCTAGAACCGCCACTGCGGGCCGTACTGTCCGCGTTTCAAGGCGAGCGCTCTATTAAACCAATCGACTACCGTGTCCAAAACTTTATGTCAAAGTGGCCAGATTCGGGTAACCGTAAAGACCTACACAGCCTAGAAAACGCACACAGATACGTTGGAGTAACGTTGCCCAATTTTTCGCAATACGTGTGATCTGGCTGGTGAGCGCACGTGCTTCACGCTTAACATAGACTTGCTTCTTCACCACAGACTGTCTCAACGGACTGATCTGGATGTCGACCTGATTTAATACGGCTTGGCTTTGGTGCGCCATCGGTTGATGCCTCCTTGTGCATTATTAGACATTGACGCTGTAGAAGTTACTAATTAACATCCAAGCGATATCATTTAAGCTACGAACGAATTCATTGTGCCGCTTGAAGTATGAGATTGATCTGTTGTTAATTCGTTTTAATTATTACATACTCGCATTGTTACGTTACTTCAATTGTTGAACATATCTTTTGTTACTAAGTTTAGACTTATTATTCTATAGTGCCTAGTTTTCATAACAATTCTGCTAATATACGATCTATTGTTACGTCACTTCAATTGTGAAACAAGTCTATTGTCACTTCTAATTCAAGAAAATTATTATAGGCTAGGCCTATTCTCGCTGCAATTCGAATTCATCACTGCAATTACATACAAGTCTATTTTTAAAGTTCACTACGAGACAACAGGCGTATTGTTGCATCACTTCAATTATGAAAAGCGTCCATTATTAAAAAAAATTAATCTAGAGAATAAAGTCGCATTGTTACGTCACTTAGATTATGAAAAACATCCATTAATTTAATTATGAAACGTCTATTATTAATGATCAAAAATTAAGAGAATAAAGACCTATTGTTACGTCACTTTTATTATGAAACATGTCAATTTTTAGTAAGTTAATTTTAAATTTAGAAATGTAGAGAATAAGGGTCCATTGTTACGTCACTTCAATTATGAAACACGTCCATTGTTATTAAGGCCTATTGCTACGTCATCTCAATTATAAATAAGTTTTTTATTAGTCATTTAAAATTTTAGAGATTAAACTAAAGGCCCCTTGTTACGTAACGTCAATTGTGACAGTCTATTATTAGTAATTTTAAATTATGAGAATAAAGGCCTATTGTTACGTCATTTGAATTATGCAACACATCTATTGTTAGTAACTTTATATTATTTTCATCGGCGCTATATTTAATACATGCCACTAAACAGCATGGAGCACACTGTGGGGTATTTGCCAGGCAAAGAAGATTTACCTATGATAACAGATCAATTCGGGACCAAAATCAACATAAACCACTGCAGGGTCTAGGACGTGCTGGAGTAGAAGGCCATTTGGCCCACAGAAGAGCCTGCATGGGAAAGTATACAGGAAGGTATACCAGAATGAGCCTACATGTGCTCAGCTAACTCAGTTGTTTGAATGGGTTGGGAAACGCTGTAAGAGGGAGAGGGACGATTAGAAGGAGGTTAGGATGTTTCATGCGCCATTCCTGAAGTGTTTCCTCACAGACTGGAAGAGGCTCATCGGCGAAACAGAAAATCCTTACCTACGATAAGGCTTAGCCACGTAAAAGTTACACTCTTTGAAGCAATTCGTGTATCACACTGAAACACTGACCCATGAACGAGACGATAGCATCTACAGCCGTTGTCATGGTAACTCCGATCTCTGATCTATTTTAAATTCACGCTTCTTTGTGATGTCACAGTATGGTCTATGTTTCCATGGTTACAACAGCCTAGGAAACAGTGTTACTCTCCCATATTTAACAATAACAATGATATTATTATGTAGCATGCCAGTTGACAATCTTTGTCATAGTAATTGCATTCATTCATTGTTTCTCACGGCTTTTATGATGTCACAATTGACAAGAGATGTCATAGTAACTACAATATACGTTACTTTCAATTGTTCCTGCCAATTTTTGATCATTAATACTAATTTAATAGTAGTAACTAATAAATATATAATAGACCTATGATAGTTGACGAGCGTTACCATGTTAGATCAATTGTTCATCAAGTCTTCACGATGTCATAATTGACAAACATTGTCATGGTTACTGCGAGCTAGGCCTACTATAGACATTGTTCCTGTCATTTTGCTCATTATGACAAATGGGAATCGCTGTCATAGTTACAACGCTCTAAGATTAATTGTTCTTTGTATTTATGATGTAATCTCCCGTACTTTGTTTCTATTGTGACAACTGACAAGCGTTTTCAGATGGTGAGATGTATAGGCCTACTGCACCTCTGTTTCATGACAATATTATTTTATAAGTTGCTACCGCAGTTGCTACTTGCTACTGTGTTTGACCCGTGTTAGAATAATATTCGTCCTGTTTGCTGAGTAGCGCTTTATAAATGTTCGATTACAATTAAAATTACTATCAATAGACGGCACTGAGCATTTATGCGTGAAGTATTTGCTCAAGGTTCTTACACAAAGCCTTCTCAGAGGAGGCTCGAACCTGCACAATCCGTAAGTAAGTAAGTAGTTTATTCACCACAAAATAAAGCAAAATGACAATACACAAATTTTACAAACCGAGTGGTGTGCTACTGGTGAAGTCACACAGGACTCATCTCGCCGGTCACCCTACAAGTGTTACAAGTTGAGCGCTGAATGTAATGTAATGTAATGTAATAAAACATTTATAAAGCGCCACTTAAGAGTCTCTCAGAAGCGCTCAACACGTGGCCATCAAACAGCTGAAAAAGTGCGTCTTTAAGAGTCGAGAGAAAACCATGTAACCACATGCAGCATTAGTGGCACGCACAGATGGCGGAAGAGTATTCCAGATCCGTGGCGCCGCAATCGAGAAGTCCCGACGAGCACAGGTAGTGGTTCGAAACGAAGGTATCATCAAGTCATTTCGTGAGGCAGACCGGAGAGCCCGCCGACCAGTTTGAGTGCCAACTGGAAGGCACAGTTCAGCAATGTAGTCCGGAGCAGTGCCAGTCGTAGCCTTCCAAACCAGCGTAGCGATCTTGAAATTAACACGATCAGCAACTGGAAGCCAGTGTAGCTCACCCCGCATGTAGTCGGATATGTGTGAATATTTCGGCAGGTCAGCCAGAAGTCTGGCTGCTGCATTCTGAACGAGCTGAAGTTGACGAATGCGGAACTCAGGGAGGCCCAGGAGGACTCCATTACAGTAGTCAAGACGTGTGAGAACAAAAGAGTGTATTAGTACAAAAAGAAACCAGTCGCCTACCATGTAATTCTCTATATGAAACGATGGTGCAAGTCAAGTACTTTCGATAGCTTCTAGAATCAAGAGGTATGTATTTGTATTACGCTAGCTATTTTGGATGGCTCTGGAATCGTTCAGTTCCTTTTGTTCAGTTCCTTTTGAAAACGAGCCTATAGTTGACTTAAAGAAGCTTAGGCTAACCCTACAACTTCGAAAATTATGGAATAGACAATTTAATAGGAAGGTGTCTCCCATCTTAGACATCTGCTTGAACATATCCTCATTACCCTATCGATGCACATATCCTCATGACCCTCCTCATTACCCTATCGATGCGCCAGTGTTTCTGCTTATATGCAGCAACAATTATAAAGGACTACCTGTAGTAGGCCTTTGCCTATATATTGACATGTTGTCAACACATGCATGTCATAATTAGCTTGCCTGGTTAGCTGTTCATTGGTTAAACTTACGTCCTGGCGCTTATGTGCAAGATGAAACCAGATTGCATATCGATCGTAGCCATAGTTACGAGCTCTGTATTTCGGGCTAGCACTATCCGTACACGAGTACCTAAACTGGCATTGTGTTTCTTCAAAGGGGCAATAGTGATGGACTTCGCCCGATAAATTCACTGTAAATTAGCAAGATTGATGCCGTACGGTCGATATAGAAAAACACGTATATACATGCATGCATACGTACGTACGTAGCCTACGTACGTACATGCTAATATACATAGATACAAGTAAACATAAATGGATGCATAAAGTTATAATTGGATATTGATTTTCAAGTCACGTCTACTTTTAAAATGCTAATAATAATAATATTGATATTGTGTTCTCTTGGGAAGTTCTTTGTCGCCTTCGCTGTTTAATGTTTTTGTTATATAAGTTCATCGTGGATACAAAAGCAGCAGGCCTAGGTTGTTGTATTAACAAGTCCTGGCTTGGTTGCATCATGTATGCAGATGATATCATTTTGTTATCGGCTTCGGTAATAGGGCTTCAGGCCTTACTAGATAATTGTGATGTCGTTAGTAGTCAGTTAGGCCTGACGTTTAATTGTACTAAATCTTGGTGCTTAGCATTCGGACCTCGATTCAAGGCTTCCCTACCAGATATGTTCCTAGGTCACAAAAAGGTTGAGTGGTCAGAGCAGATTAAATACTTGGGAATCATCTTTTGTGCTGGTAGTAAACTGATTTGTGATGTAGACTGCATAATGCGCAATTTTTATGCAGCTTCCAATAATATTTTCAATAACTCTTCAAGTTTGTCGGAGTTAATGCAGCTTTACTTACAGCAGACTTATAGCTTACCAGTTTTAAGATATGGCTCAGTTGCTGTGAGATTTTCTCAATCTCAGCTGAGTAAACTAAATGCTTGTTGGAATAATGTTTATCGTAAAATATTTGGTTTTCACAAATGGGAATCAGTAAGAGAATTTATTGCAGGTTTAGGCAGTTTGGACTTTAAATCTATGAGAGTTATTGCTATGTTTAAATTTCTTAAAGACATGCTAACGGTGGATAACTAAATATGCTGTCATTGACATTCAGTTATGGCCATGAGCATATTAATTTAGTTTCTTTTTATGGTTTGTCTGTAAAAGACAACATGTATTATGTAAGATCGCGGGTTCACTACGTTTATGCTTCGAGAGGAGCAATAGTTTGAGTTGTCTCCCAGTCTGTTTGGGAAGGAGTTCTTGTATTTTTGTATTTCTGTTCTAGTCTGCTTAGTTTGCTTAGTTTCTCTGTTCTGCTTTGTGCGAAATAAAGTATATATAGACCTCTAATTAACTAATACATACAATTTTCTCAGTTTTGTTAATATCTGTAGAGGTATGTTGTCATTGTTGTTGCTGTTGTTGTTGTTGCTACTGTTGTACCTCTCATCCTCTTCTTTTTTGCACTTTTTCTTTATGCCGTCGCCGTTGTTGTTCGTTTCAAGTTGGAGGCTGGACCCATGTCAAACGACACACACACGCACACACACAGGCCTATATCCAGTATAATTATAGATCTGGGGTTCACTGTGCATACACATTATGGTACCGATTCGATGCAATCACTGGTGGGAAGATGCCGGAATCTTGTGTTAATGCGCTTCACTGTGGAACAATACTTCCGATTTGGATGGATGACGTCCACCCGACCAGCAGGAGTGTTTGCATGCCTAGCACCATATCTTAAAGTATGAAGGCAAACGTTGACTAGATTAATACAATGTCTCTAATAGAGCATGACCATGGCTTGACCACGTACGTGTTAAGACACAGCCCTATTGCTAGGTAGTTAGGCCTATAAAAGGTGCTACACGTATTAAGTTTCTGTGCACCTGAAGCCTTTCGATCGTTCCAGTTAGCAACCTGTTACAAATCAGACTCCAACCAATTAAACGCCGCCCACGTTTCTGAAGTCGAGAATAAAAGGACCTGATGAGACGAAAATAGTCTCTTATGCAATTCATGATTTCAGCCGGATACTATTTTCCCGTTACACCGGTTTCTTTCTATTCTTCGAGACGCTCATTCACGGACTACGGTCTACTATTGCTGGTTCCACATGATAAAGAGCATCAAGTGATCCAGGTCCAGTTAGGCTACAAGGGCCTTACAGAAGCTGATTCCTGTTAGGAAGGAAATCAAGAAATTTTGGCATTCATCGGGTGAGAAGTTGGAAAGTTAAAATGTGTGGTATCTTTGGATTGCTGCGATCGTGCATGCGCCTCAGCCGAATGATCTTCGACATTGTTACAAACCTTCTGAGGAACTTTAGTAGCGGCGTGTAAAAGTGCGTGTCACCTTGTTATAGGGACTTTTGCCATTTACACGTGCGCCTTCGAGGTAGCCTACTACAATGCATCTTCTGAACTCATTAAACTGAACTCTTACAACAAGCGATCGCATCATTAAACCTACAAATATTTTAATCCAAGTTTTCGAGCTTTGCGTAGGTTGATATTCCAGCGGTCAATCCTGGCCCGAAGTCTGTGAAGGTTATCGCTCCTTCGTATTGGGTGGCGGAAGTCAACTGCTGCGATTGGACAGAAAGAATTAAAGTTCTTTGGTGTCAGGACAAGACCACGCATCAGGAGTAGCCTACTTCGTTTACCCGCTGAAGAAACCCCCGATGGCTTATTGTGCTGGAAATGGACTCGCTGGCAGCAAAGACAGCTACTGGAATGGAGTCACGAAGGACTGTTCATGTTTGTTACGCTTGTGTAATTACATGAATAGACCAGCATTCGAAGCATTATGTTTTAGAGGCGAAAGCTCCGAAAGCATGCATCGTGTGCATTAACAGCAGTCAATGGGGAATGATCTAAGTTTTGGTGCGAGGGAAGCTTTGCGTTTATCTACAAATAACACATTGATTGTAAGTGCAATTCTTTGCAATTCTTTGTACCAACGTCTTCCAAAGGACTTTTACTGAAGCCGATCAACGCTTACCGAAATCCATTCATGCAAACCTGCCAATATATACCAGCCACGTGTAGGTCTATTAACTCTGTAACATCAGAAAACTCCTAGAACAACAATTCCACTATCACTCGTGAAAGAAAATATGTTTCGAATATTTTGGTAACACAAGGTCCAGCCTATCCTGTCAAGACTGCTCCGATCTTAGAACAACCTAGATCAGCAAATGGAAAGACACAAGTTCGGAAGGCCGATCCACCTGAAAAGCTATTTTCTATCCGACGAGGTTCGTCGTAGACTGTGTCATCGGATATCTTCAGCAACAGACTGATTATGGAGCAAGATCTATGTCATCTTTGAAGCCTGCTTCCGGAATGGAATCGCGAAAGACTGGTCATCTGGGTTATGCTTATGCGATCTGTACATTACGCGTTTCACGGCCAATTCTCATTCTGCAATTATGCACGGCCAATGGTAAAGATTCATCCAAAGACGCCACTGGATCAATTATCCACTGGAGCTATTATCCAGTGGCGTCTTTGGATGAATCTTCTCTCATCGGATACATAGGACGCACGGTATAAGACATAGGATTTCTACAGAAAGTCACATCATATACAATCGTTTCGCTGTAACTTAAGGAGTCGTACTTCATGCGATATAATTGATATAAAATGCAGGAAGATTCAGACTTTGGTTGAATATTGGTGTTTGGAATATTCTTTGGATATTAAGTCTACAATATTAATTAAACAGTTGGAGAATTTATTTCGCAGTTGCTTGTTCAATATCGTTTCTCGAAACTAATTGCAGAAATAAGAAACTTGTACAGCTGTAAATTCTGCAATATGTTGAAGTTAAATGGAAAGAATTGATTTGGTAACAGACGATCAATGTCTACACGTGTAATTAAAACCTTTGCAGGCAGACAGGCGCACAGACAGGCGGACAAACGGATGGACAAAGAAGACAGATAGGCAGACGGTCAAGCAAACAGAAAGAGTGAAACAGACAACGGCTAAGGATGAGTTTTAGACACCTGTGTGTGTTTGTGTGAGCACATTTATTTTTGTCAGAACTATAGGGAGTCTACTAATTACAGTCTATTTACAGACTAAGTTATATTAATCACAGGCAGTGCAGGAAATCAGTCCGTGTTTAATTGGCAATTCTGCTCTTGCATAGGAAAAAGTGTATTTTACCCTCTTATTAATCTCAAACCTCGAAACAGATTAGCTTGAAATTCGTATGGTTGAGTACTTCACTGAGATCTGCGTAGTTATAGACTTACTTAGTTCTTTTTGTATGTTGTGCGACCTGAGGTCGGACTAAAGGTCACTGGTGTCGACCAATTTTTAATAACCAATTGTTTTCATTTTGTCTTTTTTTATCAGAAGTAAGTTTAATCTCTCAGGAACCAAAAAATTACGCTAGTAATAATTAGGCTATCATTTTTGTTGTCGTCGTTGTCTTTGCTGTTGTATTTATTATCCAAAGTAAATAATAATCAATGTAATCAATTCATTCATTCGTTCATTTCAGGAATTTGATATAGCGCCCCTTCAAGAAACCTACTCAGAAGCGCTCCCAGCCCAACCACGGCAGTAAATATTACACTTAAGCAACGTCTGACGATCATTAAAATCTGTCCAGCTCATATCATTTCGGCCATTCTGGTCGGTAATTGAGTACCAGCACAATTTGTGAGATGACAAAGGTGTCTAATATGTCGTTGGAGTGCTCTGACAGTGTGTTTGTTTCAGCCGAATATTCGGATCAAGAATTGCACCAATATAATATTGCTCTCATTACGAATCTGCGCCTCAGTCTGACCTCGGGAATTATAGGTCTACTATGCTTCGAAATAGTTTCTACAGAAATGTGTAAAGAAGTCCGTTACATACATCTTTACCTTCAATGTGGGTCCAAACTCCCACAGTTGGGCATTAATCAAAGAACTAATAGATGGTTGCTGATTATAAGCTAAATCCTATAGGCAGACATCAGTCTTCATTTAGCGGATCTAATGACACCATTTAGGTCTTGCTTCCGTCATCTGAGTTTAGAAGACGTGTAAGTGTACATGGATGAAAATAGAGGCACTTAAATTATTTCCCCTCTTCCTCAACTTCCCCACATTCTCTGATTACCCCATGTTTCCGTCCAATTGATCCAGACGTCTTTCAGAAAATGCTCTGCGTAGGTCTTGCAGTGCAGCGAGGTTGTCTTCAAAAGATGTTTTACCTGGTCGCAGCCACAATCCCTGCTGCAGTGGCTGCAGACAGGTAATTTGCTTCCGTGCGGTTAGACATGGCAAACGCTGCAGTCGAATACACCTGCACAGGCAATTTCCGTTCAGACGACTTCCCACACCCTCCCCCACACCCTTTCACTTGTCTGGCTGTGTGCGCCTCTCCGTCTTTCTCGTTCTTTTCGTCTCTCTGTCTGTGCGCCTGTCATTGTATTGTGTGTGCGTTTTCATCAACTGTTTGCCTGTCGCTTTATATCTGCCGCTTTCTCTGTGCGTTTCTCCTATCTAATCACACTCTGTACTTCGTCCTCTCTATCTCTACATAAATTCCTGCTCCCTGTCCATTTTGTCCCTCCTAACTCGATCTCTATCTCTCTGTCTCCCTCTCTCACACCCTCCCTCCCTCCTAAGACCTTCTTCCTTATTTTTTTGTTCCGTGCTCTCGCTGTCTCTGTCTTTCTCTCTCTCTCTCCGTCTGTCTCTCAGTTTCCTTCCCTGTGTCAGCTACCTGTTTATTCTTCCTTCCCGATGGCGTGCTGTCAGACAATCCGACTCTGAGGGCGCTGGGAGGAGACAGGTGCGGCTCTACCTGTCCCTAGTTACACCTGTTCCTGTTCATATGAAGCCACCTGAACCGCAAGCCCTAATCGATAGAGCGAACAAGATTGCGGCTGCTTGCAGCACCGTTCGAGTTGGTCGGAGAATTAGCAGTGCGTCATTAGATATCTCGGCATGGACCCAGCACCACCCAAATTTTTAAAATTTTCATTCAATTATTTCATTGTTTATTTTATTTATCTATAGTTATTCGTTTGTTTGTTATTTATTTTTGATATTTTCATATATTTATTTTTTTATTTAGACTTATGTACTACATTTTCATACGCGATTGTGTCAAGTGCTCAAAGCTGTCGTAAATTCATCCAGAAGAGTAGAAAATGGATTATTTTAATCAAGCTCTTTAGTTAGTTTCTTCATATTGTTTACATATTTCCATATCGCAACTGTATCAATTAAGTGATGATAAAACGGAGGAAACGAGAGAGCAGAGCTTAGAGCCTTAGAGGATCATTTCTATGCCTCGGATCCACATTTCTGTTCAACTCCGCGCGTTATAAATGTTCGTAATACAGTGCAAAATGTAATAATAGGAATAGTAGCAGCAGAAATAGCCGTAGTAGAAGTAGTAATAGTAGTAGAAGGAGGAGGATGAAGAGGAGGAAGAAGAAGAAGAGAAAGAGAAAGAGAAAAAGGAGGAGTAATAGTAGTAGCAGGGTATAGAGAAAAGTGATGGAAGGAGAGGAAAGAAAGAAAGAAAGTTAGAAAGCTAGCTAGCTGGATAGATAGATAGATAGATAGATGGATGGATTGATTGATGGATGGATGGACGGACGGACGGACGGACAGACAGACAGATAAATAGATAGATAGATAGATGCAGAGACAGATATAGAGACAGAAAAAAGACAAGATGTGATTGGTTTAGAAAGAAAGACAGACATGTATACAGACATATTAGACAATCTGACTCTCAGAGCGCTGTGAGACAGGTGCGTCTCTACAGACAGTGAGATAAACAGTTAGGGTAAAAGAGAGACAGAGACAGACAGACAGACCGAGACAGAGAGAGAGAGCCAGAGACAAACAGATAGAGACAACAGACAGACAGAAAGAGAGAGAAAAAGATAGATAGATAGATAGATAGATAGATAGATAGATAGATAGATAGATAGATAGATAGATAGATAGATAGATAGATAGATAGATAGATAGATAGATAGAGAGAAAGAAAGAAAGAAAGAAAGAAAAGAGAGAAAGATAGACAGACAGACAGACAGAGAGGAATGTGAAGCATAGACGCCGTCAACCGGGCGCCATATCGTCAATATCACGACCATCACCGCCGCCACCACCACCACCAGCAGCGGCGGTCGTGGCATCGTTCGTCCAATCAACTGGCGCCTCCAAGTGACAACATTGCTAGGATGCATCTTTCTGCATCTAAGCGACGACGACCATAAGAACAACGATGCGCACAGCCTCCGCAACCAGTCGCATAACAATGGCCTGGTCATCGCCATGGCCAGTGCTGGTCAGTCTTGTAGTCCTATCGCTGACCACTTCGTCCGTCTTCGTCGGGGCCAGTTGTCTTCAGGAACCGCGGCTCTGCTGCGACGGAAAGAATAACACCTGTCGTCGCGAGGGAGCCAGGATCACGAACAATGACAGCTTCACCTGCTTCTGCGACTCCGTCTGCTTCCAGCTCGGAGACTGCTGCGTCGATTATAGGTCCACCTGTCAAGGTAGGAGGAGATGCTGAATCGTCTGATCAAGGGTGGTTAAGATCTAAGACAACACCTGAGTCCTGGCCAAGGTTACATGTAGGTAAGACAAGGCTGGGAAAAGGTAAGGTAAGTTTGGATAAAGTGAGGTGAGGCAAAATATGCTTTGATCAAATAACGTAAGGTTAGTTAAGGTAAGACAACGCCTGACAAAGGTTAGGTAAGACAATGCCTGACCAAGGTTGAGTAAGACAAGGCTGCGAAAAGGTACGGTAGGTTTGGATTAGGTAAGGTGAGGCTAAATATGCTTTTATTAAGTAACACAAGGCGGGGATCTGTTGGGACCAGAACGCACCGGAACGACGTTCCGGTTCTTTTTTGACGACCGGAACGCCGTACCGGTATATATTTCTAGATTAGCATGGCGCCTGAAGCCGGCATTCCGGTTCTTTTTGTTTAGGACGGGATCACTGACGTAAGGTTAGTTAAGGTAAGGCATGGGGGAGGTGTGGTAATGTTGAGTATAAGGGAAGGAAAGGTTGGGTAAGTTAGGGTTGGATAAGGTTGGGTGGTGTAAGGTTTGATTGGGTAAATAAACACACGGTTTGTTTAGACAGGGTAAGATTGGCCAAGGGAAGAGAAGCTTGAGTTGAGTATATGCTTTGTCTGTTATTATATTCGTGGTGTGTTTGTTGAATTGACCTTTTATTGCATCAGCAGACTTCTGGTTTCTCACAATCTGTCGCTGGCTGCATTTTTTCCTAACTATTTGATGCTATTACCTCTTTTACTACAATTCTCCTTACCATTGTTCCTTTTCTGTACACTGTCACTTGTATGAATGCTATCTCTCCAACTATCACTTATATTACTGTCGTTATTCGACGTAAAATCCTCCATTTTATTTTCATTATCCATCTGACTTCTACTCCTTTACTTATTTCAACCGATCATGTCTAAAATACCCAAAGGCTTCATATAAACAGTTCTGTCCCTTCACCATCCTCCAGTTTATCAAAATCTACAACTGGGTCAAAAATTCATCGGAATTACATGTACCTACCGTCGGCGCAATAAAAATAACTAATTCCACCCAGGTCTAATATTCCTTTCTATCTTTTACATGACATACAGATTCTACCAATGCTTCAAGCTCGTGACCAAGGTGTGACTCTTGATTAAAGGTTGCCACTTGAATCTCGTGTAACCAATATTAAACGATCCTCTTGCCTTAACCAGAGGCAGTAAGCATCTTGAGTTAGAAACCTATTCGCCAGTGCGGCCAGTCTGTAATTCAGGATGATGTTCGTGCTTTTGTCCGTTAACATGTCTTACTGTCTTAGCCTACCACGCCTGGACTATGGCAATTCAATACTCGGTTCTTTTTTCGTGGCCTTTATGACTTCTGACATTCGGTTCGGCTAGCCTTTTTCTTTCTTTGGCCTTGGAGGAAGGTCAAAGAAAAGGCTAGCCGAACCGAATGTCAGGAGTCATAAAGGCCACGAAAAAAAGAACAGAGTATTGAATTGTCTTCAATGCAGACCTTACATATTACGCTGGCTATTTCTTTCAGCTAGGGTCTACTATAAAGTTCCAATCCTTAAATTCAAATCTCTTCATGGTCTAGCAACAAGCTACCGTACAGACTTATGCATTTCACTCACTTTATCCCAGTTAGGACAAAGTTAAAATCAACTGGAAGATTGGAGGAAATGTTCCTGCTTGGAGGGGGGAGGGGAAGAGATAGCTCTGTCTGAAGTGTGGGAGGAGGTCTGTTTCAACCTGGGACGTGGGAGGTCTTCTCATGGGGTGCTGAAGAAATTGTTTCTACCTGGAGTGCTGGAAAAGATGTTTTCATGGTGAACTGAAACCGATGTTTCTCCCTGGAGTGGAAGGGGAGGGTTTCACCTGGAGTTTGAGCGGAGGTCTTTAAGCCTTGAGAGAGGATAGAGTCGTTTACACCTGGAGAGTGAGAGGAGTTGTTCTACACCATGCCGGGTGTTGAAGGAGTTGTTTGCGTCTAAGTAGCTTGCTATTAGTAATAATAATGACAATTTATATGGCGCCTTAACGCGGCCATACCGCTACATGGGCGCCTATTGATGATGCTATAGAAATTGTCGTAGTTACAAATACAATTGCAATTACCTGGGGTGTTGAAAAAGATGTTTCTGATTGTGGTGTGGAAGGAGTTGCTTTACCAGGAATGCCACCCTATGTTTACGTCCGTCTTTCTGTTCGTCCGTACGTCTCTCAGTCATTTTGTCTCTCTCTGACTTGTGTCTGTCTTCGGGGTCCATTTTTTACTAGACTTTCTTTCATTCTGTTTTGCTTTCTGTGGGGTTTGATGGGTGAATCTCAGATGTTCTGTGGATGTTTCTTGGCTGTAGCTGTTGACTGTGTCCTGGACGACAAGTGGACAGACTGGAGCCCTTGCGACGTCACCTGTGGCACTGGCTTCCGCCGCAGGTCACGGAAGGTCATCCACGAGGCCCTCAATGGAGGCAGGGACTGTGATCCGATCACTGAAAGGGTGCCCTGCCACGCCACCACCCTCTGCCAGCAGCAACCCAAGGAAGAGGAGGGAAAGGAAACGGAGGAAAAGTATCTGGATGATGACAATATTGCTGCAGGTAAGTTCAGAGCCAGCTCACATACGTTGGCACACTCTTGAACACCGTTAAGACAACATTGCACAAATCCATTGGAGCAATTAATGATGTTCCAACGTTGTCACAATGTGTTGGTTGGGTCGAATCATCTATTTTGGTAATTATTGCTATTTAGGATATTTGGGCAATTGTTACTATTTATTCGGAGGATTAATATTATTCATGAGGCAATTAAATTATTTTATAATTAAAGAGACCTACTGCTATTTATTCGAATAATTATTGCTATCTATATCGATAATTAATTATTGCCATTTAGTTGGGTAAGTATTGATATTTATTTGGTTATTATTGTTGCTTCTGGTGTCCATTATTGCTATGTAATCGGATAATTACACCTATTGCCATTTACTGAGGCATTTAGGCCTATTGCTGTTTTAGCGATTATTGCTATTTATTCAGATAATTATTGCTATTTATTTGGGTAATTAATTTGTATTTTAGTTGAGTAGTCTTTTTATATTTGAAAGGTTATTGCTAATTAATTAAGTACGCATTGGCATTTGAGTGATTATTGTCATTTGTTAGAGTATTTAGCCTGCTGCTATTTATTCGGGTGCTTATACAAGTTCAGGGTAATTATTGTTATTTATTCGGGTAATTTTTGCGATGTATTCGGGTAATTGTTGTGATTTATACTCTTAATTACTGGTCTGTCGTGCCAGTGGACCGTAAAGGTGCTGCTGGAACGTGCGCTAAATAATTTATTAGCTCTGAAACTGCCCTCTGGCGTTTATTCTGCGCGTTAGTCAACCTTCGTTTTTGGTTGATCCGAGGCCGTTGATGTGTTGCAGTCTGCTATGCTGCATTTGGCTGACGGGAGCCAGAACCTGCGTAGTATAGGTAAAGTAAAGGTAATGCATTTTGCGATGTATTATGTCGCGCTTCTTCTTTCCTCCCTTCTTCACATTACTCAAAGGATTCTTCTTCGCTGCATTCTTTCTTCTTTGTCACATTGTTCTTGCTTTTCGCATTCTTCTTCTTCCTCTTTTTCCTCTTCAACAACAACAACAACAACAACAACAACAACCACAACTACTACTGCTGCTGCTGCTGCCGCCGCCGCCGTCGTCGCCACCGCCGCCGCCACCCCTATAACAACAACAACTGCAACAACAAATGGATAAGGTAACACAAGTGTATTGTAGGCCTATTGAAAACTAGCAAAGCACCTCTTACAGTGTAAGTTTATCAGATTCGCTGTCAGCATGGGAGCCCCGAGGGAATAGGAAAGTCTTTTAGCAGTGAATAGGAATGGAAGAGGTCCCGGTCTATATCTTACCACGGATAGAAGGTCGAGGTCATGAAGCAGGACCCACACTAGCGAGAGCACGATGTTGGGCCATAGCGGTCCTTGCCCGAGGGCAAGACGATCAGCCGAAGGAAGGGACCGGAGGGAGACGGCGGAGGAAGGCCTACGCATAAGATCACAGAGGTACTTAGGTGCCGGTCCCATCTGGGTGCTGGAGACCAAGAGAAAGATAGCTGCAAAATCTTGTATCAAATTCGAGAGGTAACATAGAGCCAACGTAGTTCACTCATCACATAGGTTGAGATGTGTGAAAAGCGAGGAAGACGGGCAATTGAGCCTAGATGCAGCGGTCAGGAGCGATTGTGTACCTGATTTATACGGCGTCCTTTGAGAGCCTCTCGAAGGTGCTGAAGCATGGTAAAAGCAGATCTGAAGATAAGCTGAGCATGTTTCTGGAGCCACTGTTTACGATCGGATGTTCAGTGGGAGATTATTCGAGAAACTCAGCGTGTGCACTGGAAAACTCATCGAAAAGCGGAAGAGGATACTTCTTACTTTATGAAAAGCAGAACGAGCTTTGCTGGTCTCTCTTGTGACATTGCAGACCGTAAAATTAATATGATTTAATAAGTTTCATTTTGCTGAGACGCTACTGAGATTGACATTGTCAAAAGAATCTGATTCAAAGTCTTATATGCCTCTAATTCCATAGATGAAATGTATTTAAGCAGCCCTGTCGGAGAGTGATCCAAACTTTCTCCATTAAGTCTTGCTCTTTTGATGGAAGCGATCATAGCCACGTGCAAGGGCGTAGCCAGGAAACAATTTTGGGGGGTTTCCATTTCGGAGGAGTTTTCATTGGACATGGTCGCAAAGTACGGGATCAGTTTTGAAAATTTTCGGCAATTATTCATCTGGAGATTGAACCCATAACCTTCCTAAATACGCCCATGTCCACGTAACTACGTGGAGATAATCGCCTCAGTTCCAATCCATGCAACTCCTTTGAATAATGCTGTTCAAGATTGATACATGCACTTTTAAGATCGATGTGTTGTCCTAGACGTTAAGGATCCTACTGATTCATCAAAGCATCAGCATTGCAAAGAAACGAAAGCGACTTTCAAATACTCGTAATTGTGAAAACGATTGGAAATTTCAACTTCAATTTGGTAAAGAATTTCTCTCAGAGAACGAAGCATTTCTTTCTTGCGCAGTTAATCCAGCCTCCGATTCATTTTCACCAGGCATGGAACGGGTTTCCTTCTAATTCGTCTGCTTATTATCACGCCACATTCGCTGCACCAGTTCCTGGCATCACTGATGGATGTTGCACAGAAGACGTTTTTCCAATTTACAGTTAGATCCATCAATGTTCCCACGTGATTCATGATACAGAACCTGGATGAACAGTTGTTTCTTTAGCCTGGATAGATTTCTGAATTTGATCAATGGAAGACAGAACTTCTAACCTAAAGAACAACAAAGCTACAAAATCAAATTTTTCAGTTTAATTGAGAATTAGGACTGCATCATGACGGATGTCCAGCGTCTCAGTCACAGCAGTTTAAGTGCAGCCATCATGTTTTCAAGCTGACTTGAAATGGCTCTCACTGCATCTGCTTTTGAGCTACACCTAGTGTCAGAGTGGCCTTTTACTGTAATGTTAGCAAAATCCTTCAGAACTTCCCATCGGTTAGTCGAACAATTTTTTTAAATATTCAACAGTACCAAAAATGTCATAATTATAGATCTGTGCATTTGCACGAGCAACATCAACGCTATCAAAATTGAAAGAGTCGTTGTTGCAGGGACTGAAAATTGCCAATGGATTCAAATCCAACATTCGTTTCTGAACACCAGAATGAATATCAGCCATGGTCGCTTGATTGTCATATGACAGGCCCCAGCAGTTTTCAAGAGTGAACCTATCTTTTCCAATTTCTTTGTTATCTCCGCTGTTATTGCTTCGGCAGTTTTCAGATCAATTGGAATGAAATCGATGAAAGCTTCTCTGATGGTCACCGAGTCCCGATGGGATCAAATGTGGCTTCACCAGCTTTACAAAATATCCTGGGTTAGGAGTAATTCACAATGACCTCGAAAAAGAAGATTCTATTGAGCAAGGGCCTGAATAGTTCAAGAATTTCTCTACACTGTTCAGCTGCTTGAGCAATTTGTTGTTGGAGATGATCATCAATAAATCCACCTTTGTTCAATTCACATTCCAACTTTCATTCCATGGTAGAAATGCAGAACGGTTGTATTTCATATGACTACGATTATAATCAAAGGCGCAGATGAAAAATGTCTTTAAAGTTTCATTTTGTAGCCCATTTTGCGTCCCCTGGAGAGTGCCAAATGGGGCGGCCGCACCACTCGCCCCCTAGCTACATGTATGCAACTGGGCGCAATGTAAATGCTGTCCTGCATTATATGTTTACATTACAGAGTTAGCCAAGGTAATTCCGGCAGCTGCCGACCTGACCTGGAATCGAACCCATTCGCTCGATACTCGCAATCCTGCCACTCTACCACGATACAAAGACAACAGCGCTTGGAGCAACGAGGACAACAGCAACAGCCAGGACAACAATGACAACAGCAGAACAGCGACACACGACTACAAACAGTAAGAATTAAAACGATGAATCGTTGGTCAGGAATTCGAATCTCGCCATAGATAGAATTCACTTAAATATTGTGACACACTAGGGTTCGAACCAGGCCATAGTGGTCTTAATCTAATCTACCCTAGTCTAATCTAATCTGATTTGATCTCATCTAATCTAATTCATTGGTAGATCGAGGAGTTCAGAATGGAAGCGGATCCAGAGATTGCTCATTTGGATCCGCTATTGATCCAATCTAACATAATTCTAGTCTAATCTAAAGCAATTCAGCCAGCCTATCATTCATTCATTGATTCAGCCAGTCAGTCAGTCAGTCAGTCAGTCAGTCAGTCAGTCAGTCAATCAATCAATCAGTCAGCCAGTCAGACTGTCAGTCAGTTTGTTGGACATTTCGATTGATAAAATTGAAGCTTTAATGTTATCATCGGATGAAAGTAGTGCAGTGGGTGAGGTTATTTGAATTAGAGCCATACTTAAGTAAAAGTAAGTAAGTATATCCTTTATTGATCCAATTGTTAACCGCACTTTGGTGTGCATTATGAAGTATATAATCACGAATAAATCATCCTAATAATAAATGTTTTGTATGCCAGACTGTCTGCAACAGGTAGAATTCTGCCATGTTTACGTGCATATACTACAGTTTTAATTGTAAGCGACCGGCGACCCTGGTAAGTGGACAGACACAAATTACTTTAAAATGCAAGCTAAACTTCCCTAAAGGAACACAAGGGCAGAAATTCTTGAGTGCAAGAGTTGCAGACATGTGTAATGGCTTGATAGTAGTACTGTCTCTGTGGACATTATCACAGCCATTAAGAGGAAGCTACGAAGAAAGGATGGACAGTACTGTATTGGTCATTTTCAGTGTCACTAACGCCGATCAAATGTCTTATGAACCATTTAATTAAAACTCATGTCATGTTATGTTACGTAACGCTGTGTTAATCTGATGTTCTGTTAATCTGTCTGTCTCCTTCTTGTGTCTGTCTGTCTCCTGTCTTGTGTCTGTCTGTCTCCTACTTGTGTCTGTCTGTCTCCTTCTTGTGACTTTCTACCTCCTACTTGTGTCTGTCTGTCTCCTTCTTGTGTCTGTCTGTCTCCTACTGTCTGTCTCCTTCTTGTCTGTCTGTCTCCTTCTTGTGTCTGTCTGTCTCCTTCTTGTGTCTGTCTGTCTCCTTCTTGTGTCTGTCTGTCTCCTACTTGTGTCTGTCTGTCTCCTTCTTGTGTCTGTCTGTCTCCTTCTTGTGTCTGTCTCTCTCTTCTTGCGTCTGTCTCCTTCTTATGCCACGCTCCATCCGTTTACAAACGTGTTGTTCACGTCATCTTGCCGTATTTATGAATACTTAAGCAGGCGTCATCTAGATATAGACTATCACATAGATAAATAAACATAAGCACGAAATATATGCATATATATACACATTAAACATGTATGTAATGTATGCATGTATATATACGCATCATATACCCAGATAGTTACATGTATTGAATGGACAAAGCATAAGCCATAAATATATATATCTATTCTTCATCATCATTGTTATCGCCGGCGTCCAGGCTGCGATGATTCTGCTGCCTCATCTTTGAAATCTGCCTCAGCGCCCTGTCCCTCTGCCTGTATGTCTGTGCATCTGTCCGTCTGCGTGTCCGTGTGCGTGAGTGAAGGGTATTTGAGATATTGGCGGGTGCACCGTCCGTCGATGGATGTTTGTTAATAGCAGTCGATGGTTAAATGGACCGTCGTGTATTTATGGACCAGACGGCTATTCTTCCGCTGCCTCCGTTGCCGCCATCGCAAGGGGGCAGTCAACCACAGGTCATTTATGGCCATTACATACTATAATAAATATTATCCATATACGCGCGTATGCGTGCATTCAGTCGTCTAAATATATCTGCTTGACTCTGTATATTCTATGTATATATATGCGATGTTATGCGTAGATATCTGCCTATCCAGAATATAATACGTCTTTCTATTCTGAATATCTATCTATATATTATATATATATATATAGGCCTATATTGTATATTTACATAGGCGCTTTATAGTTAAGGAAGAGGAAGAGGTATACGGAGGAGGAAGAGGAGAGGAGGAGGAGGAGGAGGAGGAGGAGGAGGAGGAGGGGAGGAGGAGGAGACATATACATTACGCATTATTTGCATGTCTATTGTTGTTTCCATGAAGATGTAGATTATTGTGTGAAGTGTATATAAATGTATTACAATTATGAAGGCCTATAATTATGTAAGTGATTTATAGGAAACACGTATTTTATTTCCGTATGCAATTCATATCATTGTATGCACCAGGGTCCTCTATGTTTAAATCTACTGTGCCAGAGTGCCCATGCGGAGCCCATATGGTACCCATATTCAAGTATAGGACCCGTATTATAGAGCCCATATTATGGAATCGTATATAATGCTCATGGAAATGCTTGCAGGGTCATATACAGGGTTATATATTTCGGCACATGAGAGGAAAAGGACAAGGAGGAGATGGCAGTGGAGGAGCAAGAAAATGGAGATGAAAAGGAAGAAGAGGATGAGGGAGGGAGGTGAGGAGGAGGTAGAGGAAAATAGGAAGGGAAAATGAAGGAAGAGGACGAGGAGGAAGAGAATATGAAAAGAAGGAAGACTAAGAAGAGTTGCTTGAAGAGAAGGTGGAAACAAGAAAGAGAGAAGTCAAAGGAAGAGGAGGAAGAGGGGAAGTCCGTGGAATCGACTTCCGCTACTATAGTTTTCGCGGTCAATCTGAGTCTTAAGCCGATCACACGCAGACCGGATTCTGTGGATTGCGAAGATGGGAGACCAGATCACGTGCACTCTTGCATTGTATTTGTATCTATACGTGTCCGTTTTGGCTTGTAGGCATGAATGTATGTATATGTGTACGTTTAAATATAATATATTAAAACGTATATAATATATTAAAACGTACAAATATACATACATTCATGCCTACATACAAGCCACATTATTATGCACATATGCGTATACATGTATAAATATGCGTGTGTCGCGGTGTGTGGATATTAAACTTTATGTATAAACTTACTTGTGCAGTAGTATGTGGGCCTATGTATGTAGGTACGCACTATGTTGTATGTACAACGTTGTCCGTACGTACAATATATATATTTTGTATGTATGTCTGTAAGTGTGTATGTATATATGTGTACTTGCTTGTATGTATCAGAACTATCTCCCTCTGTTCCTGACTACATCTCTCTCTGTCTTTCCCTGTCTCTGTTTGTCTGTCACTCGCTCTTCCTTTATCTTTCAATTTTTCTCTGTTCATCTCCGCCTTTCTCTGTCTATCGCCCTGCCCTTCATCCATCTCTCTGTCTCTGTCTCTCTGTCTCTGTCTCTCTGTCTCTGTCTCTGTGTCTCTGTCTCTCTGTCTCTGTCTCTGTCTCTGTCTCTGTCTCTGTCTCTGTCTCTGTCTCTGTCTCTGTCTCTGTCTCTGTCTCTGTCTCTGTCTCTGTCTCTGTCTCTGTCTCTGTCTCTGTCTCTGTCTCTGTCTCTGTCTCTGTCTCTCTCTCTCTCTCTCTCTCTCTGTCTGTCTGTCTCTCTCTCTTAGGCAAACTAGACTCGATCGGTGGGTGTGTTATGCTCTTCATTCTGTCTCTGTCTCTGTCTCTCTCCTTTTCCCTCTGCCATCCTCTGACGTCGACCGGACGTCACGGATGACGCTGATTAATGACACCGGCCAAGTCATGCATGACGTCTATAGGATTCGTTCGTCTGCTCCGGTTGTCGAAGCCACATAAAGTGACGTCATTTCCGCTTCGCTGGTCACGTGGCAACTAGCTAAAAGCAAACTGCTACTAATTTTATAGCCTACTGAATGGACCGGCGGCTGAAATGGTGGCGTTTTATATAGCGCTCTCATTTCCTGTGCGTACATAGTGTCTGATATTTAAGTTTTATCATAAATATATATATATATATATATATATATGCTTAGATGTGACAGACCGGCTTAAAGACTAAGCGCAGGATATAATTTTAAGTCTTTAAGTATTAAATGAATCATATAATAGTATGATATTTGAGGTGTTCGGCTTTTAGTTTACTTCTAACATTTTAATTAATTATTTTTTAATTCAATTTGTTATTAATTCATTCATATCATGAATTTGTATATCGCCCCTTCAAGAAGCCTATTATACAGTGGGGCTCCCAGTCCAACCACGGATATACAAATTTATCTGTTTTCTTTTCAACCCCTTAGTGGCGTCGGTTAAGCCAGACCATTAGAGGCAAACAGAGCGAAGGCCGCTCAATACAGAGTTGGACTGATGGGGCCATTTGGGGGCCTTGCCATTTCTATCCTGCAATGGGTCCCATGCAAGCTTTCGGAGTTTCCATTTTTAGAGTACGGTATTTGTGTATTGACGTATGATTAATTCCTTTCTGTCTTTGGGCCACGCTGAAATCAGAGGACCCCCATAAGACCCACATGGTTTGGTACACGGACATAATGGCTAGGCCGTCATTGGATGAATATAGCCTGTCGCACGCTGCAAAGCTCTATTATTATACATCGGAAGAGATGGCGGAAACCTAAGGATAGAGTGCAGAGAACGCCATCGGTAAAAAGGTACAGTTGGATTCGTGGACCCGATGAATTGATAGGCCTACCGATTCGGGAAGTGGGCCTGTCCCGGAGTGTGTCGGCCCAAGTGCAGAGAGACAGACAGACAGAGACGAGACAGACAGACAGAGACAGACAGACAGACAGACAGAGACAGACAGAGACAGACAGACAGACAGACAGACAGACAGAAAGAGAGAGAGAGAGAGCGAAAGAGAGAGAGAGAGAGAGAGAGAGAGAGAGAGAGAGAGAGAGAGACTAGTCAGCGTTACGTAAGACAGACCGATAGTGCGAGTCTGTGTATTAATAGACATTAATAGACTGTCGAAACAGATGGTCGCGTATAGACCTAATCAACTTGTAAGGAACTTTCCTGTGGTATAAAATATTTATTGTCCAAACGACATCTACAATTACATCTGACAAACAGTCAAAAAGATAGCTAATTAAGCCTATACGCCGCGCTATGCGCTTAAGCCAGCATCATAATTAAGCTAGTTTTATTTCTCTGCTATACTTCCCTCCGCGGTTGCATAATTATGACTTAAACTCGCAGATCGTGTACGGAAAATTCTGAACCGTTGCCTATAAAGGCAGTCAACTATTCGTTTGTCCTCCCGTCGGATTTCCAATAGTTGTCTGTGATGAACGTACGGTACTGAATCTCCAGCCCCTCTCACCAAAGGCCCCCTCTCATCAAAGGCTATCCTTCACGGCTTCTCAGTTTCACCAAATGACTGATTCTTATGTCCTTCAGCGTCAAATAACAAACTCTTTAATCGAATGTCAACACCTCATGAAAATTTCCTCGGACTCAACGAATGTCTCTTTACGAATGTCAGTATACATGCATTAACAAATATCTGAACTATCAAACTTAGTCCTCTGCACCATCAATAAACGCCCCTCGAAGTACTATGGCATTGTAGCGCTGGATACAGATGAAAATGCGCTGGAAAAAGGAAATTAACCTCAGTCGACTCCCCAGAGATGGTCTGTAAATGCGAGACCAATCTGACGGATGAAATCGACCGCAGCTGAGTTAACCTGACGCAGTCTGGTCGAAGCGAGTGACGGAAGAGTCGAAATTAATGTATGTGACTCTGTGCTGGCCAGAACATTAGTAGATTGTGTACGCAACTCGTTAGTTCATTCATTCATTCGTTCATTAGTTCATTTGTTCGTCAATCCATCAGTTAAATTCGCAAGATTCGGCGCTTCTCGAATTTTACTTGGTTTCTTCGCTCTACCAAATGTGAAGTTAAGTCTCTTGGCTCAATTTTACAAATATTGCATCACTTTGATGGCTTTGTTTCAGTCGTGGTTATATTCTGATCAATCTGGTAATGGTTTGAGAAAATCGTCGACATTCACGAGCATTGCTTGTTCTGACTAAAAAACATGTGCGACAAGTATACTTACAGCAGATTTTGACTGGTTGCAATTGCTCTGTGCTGCCTCAGTAAATACACCTTCGTTTTTGTACCTTTTCTTCCAAGTTGCCAAATAGTATATATATATATATATATATATATATATATTATGTGTATAGTAAATATACACAACTCCACCACTGTTTGCACTCTGACAGTGCCAGTCCCAAGCCTGGATAAAGGAGGAGGGCGGCGCTAATCATCTTTGTTATGACAGTGTCGTTAAACAGCAACTAACAACATTAAATATACACATATGTGTATATTATAATCTACATTTATATTCGCGTGATCACATGTATGCCTGCATATATACACGTGATTATATGCACATATGTATTACATTTATATATAATTTATGCAGATTAGCCGAACGCGTGCTGTAGGCTTATAAAGAAATATTTTCTGCTTCTGGAGTCTGTCTATAAGCCAGTTTCGCGCTCGTCTAAGGCATTTATTTATATATAGGTGTACTTTCTAAGCACTCGATATCTACAATATGTATCTGTATCATGTATACATGCATATAAATGCATGTATGTATCTTTTATATATAGTGCATGTATATAATATGTAAGCTGCTTGGGCCGAAGGCAAAAGAAGGGAAGAAAGGGAAATCGAATTAGAGAATCATCGTATGACATATTCCCATTCTGATCGATCGTCACTCTTATCGATCCAGACGACGTTCGACGTCGACTGACGACGACGACGACGCTCTGTCTTCAATCCACTCTCACAAGCATCGCCTGATTGCAGCTCTCCCTCTTCCCTTCCCTCGCAACCCTTCCCTTCCCTTGCAGCACATCCCTTCCCTCGCAACTCTTCCCTTCCCTCGCAACTCTTCCCTTCCCTTGCAACATTTCCCTTCCCTCGCAACTCTTCCCTTCCCTAGCAACCCTTCCCTTCGCTCGCAACCTTTCTCTTCCCTCGCAACCCTTCCTTCCCTCGGAACTCTTCCCTTCCATAGCAACCCTTCCCTCGCAACCCTCCCCTTCCCTCGGAACTCTCCCCTTCCCTGGCAACTCTTCCCTTCCCTGGCAACTCTTCCCTACCACCGCAACATTTCCCTTCCTTCGCAACCCTTCCCATCCCTTGCAACACTTCCCTTCCTTCACAACACTTCCCTTCCCTCGCAACATTTCCCTTCCTTCGCAACACTTCCCTTCCCTCGAAACCCTTCTCTTCCCTCGCAACACTTCCCTTCCCTCGAAACGCTTCCCTTCTCTTCCCTCGCAACCCTTCCCTTCCCTCGCAATTCTTCTCTTCCTTCGCAACACTTTCCTTCCCTCGCAACCCTTCCCTTCTCTTCCCTTGCAACACTTCCCTTCTCTCGCAACCCTTCCTTTCACTCGCAACCTTCCTTTCCATCGCAACATTTCCCTTCCTTTGCAACACTTCCCTTCCCTCGCAACACTTCCCTTCCTTCGCAACACTTCCTTTCCATCGCAACATTTCCCTTCCTTTGCAACACTTCCCTTCCCTCGCAACACTTCCCTTCCTTCGCAACCCTTCCTTTCCATCGCAACATTTCCCTTCCTTTGCAACACTTCCCTTCCCTCGCAACACTTCCCTTCCTTCGCAACACTTCCTTTCCATCGCAACATTTCCCTTCCTTTGAAACACTTCCCTTCCCTCGCAACACTTCCCTTCCTTCGCAACACTTCCTTTCCATCGCAACATTTCCCTTCCTTCGCAACACTTCCCTTCCCTCGCAACATTTCCCGTCCTTCGCAACACTTCCCTTCCCTCGCAACATTTCCTTTCCCTGGCAACTCTTCCCCTTCGCTCGCAACATTCCCTCCCTCGAAACCCTCCCCTTCCCTCGCAGCACTTCCCTTTCCTCGCAACCCTTCCCTTCCCTCGCAACCCTTCCCTTCCCTCGCAACCATTCCTTTCCATCGCAACACTTCCCTTCCGTCGCAACCCTTCCTTTCCCTCGCAACCCTTCCCTTCCATTGCAGCCCTTCCCTTTCCTGTTTTCTCTGTCTTTAAATCTCTCGGCGTCTAATTTACAATTGGTCTTTCTGTATGTCTCTAAGGCAATAAATCTCTGTCTCTCAATCCGTATTATGTCTTAGTGATATTACTTATGTCTGTAAATATGTCTTAGTGATAGTACTTATGTCTATAAATATGTCTTAGTGATATTGGTTATGTCTGTATCTTTCTACCTGTCGCCTTTCCTGTCTGCTGCCCAGCTCAAGGCGACCCCTCCTTTTGTCTGACTTTGGCTCTGTTTCACTATGCCTCTCTGTCCCTGTGCCTCAACCCTTCATCTGTCTTTATCCCTCTGTCTCTCTGCCTCTCTAAGTGACTCTAACTTCCTTTCTTCATCCCTTTGCTGTCACCATCTTAGCATCTTTGTCGATCTCTGCCTCCCTTCGTCTTTATCTGTCTGCGGCTGGTGGTCGGCTGCTGAAGCAAATTAAAGATGCACCACTAGGGCCATCTGGTGCCAGCGCTTCTTCTTCTTCTTCATCGTCGTCGTCGTCGTCGTCGTCTTCAGAGCATTCTGCGCGACATTCGATTGTAGCGGCGAAAGACTCGGCGTGTTCTGTTTTGGCCAATATGCAGTAGCAGGGAAAGATAAATGGGATTGAAGGGTGGGGAAGGGAACGGGAAGGACTGGAGAGGGAATAGAAGGGATTGGGGAGGGAATGAGAGGGACTGAAGCAAGACTGGGCGGGAGTGTAATGAGACTGGGAGGGATTGGAGGGAGTATACGACAGGAGAAATTGGAGAGATAATAAGGAACTGGAGAGTGAATATTAGGGATTAGAGAGATAATAAAAGGAAGTGGAAAGTAATTGGAGAGAATATGTGGAACTGGAAAGGGAATGAGAGGGGTTGGAGTGAGAATGGGAGGATTGGAGAAAAAATATAGGAGAAATTGGAGAGATAGTAAGGGAGTGGTGACAGAATAGGAGAGATTGGAGAGAGATTATTAGGAACTGCATGGAAAGAGAAGAGTATAGACATTGGAGAGAGAATATGAGGAACTGGAGAGGAAATTAAAGGGATTGAAGAGAGAATGGGAGGGACTGGAGAGAGAAAAGGAGATTTTGAAGATAGAAATAGGAGGGACTTTTGATTAGAGGAATTGGATGGAGAAAGAATGGGTGTGACTGCATGGATAAAGATTAGGATAGGACGGATTGGAGAGAAAATAGGTGCGAATGGTGAGGGAATAAGAGGGATAGGAGAGAGTAGGAGGAACTGGAGATGCAATGTTATGGATTGGAGAAAGAATGGATGGGAGGGATTGGAGAGAGAATAGGAGAAATTGAAGAGAAAAGGAGGTGCTGGATTTTAGAGAGAATAGGACAAATTGAAGAAAGTATTATGATAGGAGGGCTTGGATAAAAAAATAGGTGAAACTGGAGAGGGAATTAGAGGGATTTGAGATAGAATGGAAGGACTGGAAAGGGATTGAGACGAATTGGATACAAAGCGGGAGGAACTGTAGATGGGTTGAGATGGATTTGGAGGGGAAATAGGAAGAATTACAGAGAGAAAATGAGAGGAATTGGAGAGAATGAGAAGGACTGCAAAGAAAGTTGGAGGGACGAGGAGAGGGAATGAGAGGGATCGGAGTGGGAATGAGATGGATTGGAGAAGAAAATTGGAGGGATTGGAGAGTTAAAGAAAATGGAATATAAGAGAAGAAATGTCGATAGATTTAAGAATGGAAAAAGAGATGGCAAGGAAAAACAAATAGAATGGAAAGAGATTGAAGGAACTGGAATGGAAGTGAAACGGAATGATAGAGTAATGGAGGGATTGGAACAACGTCTAATACTAGTTGTGCGTGCATAAATGTTGATGTATAGCCTACGCCGCATGTGTACGTGACCATGTTGTCATCTTTCATGCGTCTAGCATGTTTCGGACAATCGATGGTTAGTCGTTTGCCTGCCTCAGCAGCCCAGAAGGCAGAAACGCCAGACACGCAAACAATTGGACAGGTATTGGCGCCGACGGGCATCTGCTGGGCGGCACGACGACAGACGACTGCAGCGGATAATGATGCCCAGAAACCAACATGAATACAGGGCGACAATCCGCCTTAATAAAGACAGATAGACAGGGAGGCAGGCAGAGAGGCAGGGCAGAGAAACACATGAACATACAGACACACTGAAGGGCAAGGCAGACAAACATAGAGATTGGACAGGCGGACCGTGTGTATGTATGCCTCTACGGCAGACAAAAAGGCAGGCAGACAGATGAACGGGCAGACGTATACGTACGTGCATGTATGTACACAAGCATACGTACAGCTATACAATTCATACGTAGACATAGTCAAAGATACGGACGAGCAGCAATACAAGCATGCGTAGAAACATACATAGACATAGTCAAAGACACAGACAAACAGCGGTAGCCGCAGCACCTGTCTTCCATCAGATGCCTTAAGAATACTTAGCGTGTTGAGTAAGCAGACGATGGTGGCTCCGTCGTCGGTCGTCTTTCGTGGACGCTATTCGATCTGAAGTGACAGATGACAAATCTTCTTGGATCAGCTGCTGCGGGGCATAGGGTCGTTACTGTGAAACATGTGTCTGACCGACCGACGCGATGCCATGGAATGTGCAACAGCAGTCTGACCTACTGTGATTGGGCGGCACGGTAGTCGTCTATTCGGTAGTGCCATGGGTGTGTGGTACAGCGATTGAGGGTTCGAATCTGATGAGCGGTCTCTGCGAAACAACTATGGACTCAAATGGCTCAAGCACAATTGTCTTGCACCTCAGACTATTAAGACTCATAATAATATGTTAAATAAATAAATAAATAATATAAATCCTGCAGCGGCAGACTGCTAATATAGGCCTAATGGTATTTTATAGGTGGTACGCCTATAAGACACTCCTCGTCAGCCTAAACGATGATGATATTAAGGGTTTCGTTGCGTGTACTTTACCGACAGTCTTGGATTCGCGTCTCGGTACATGGTGTAGGCTATAGAACCATATCCCACCCGTATTGCATTCATCCAATGGATGTTCATCAAGGAAAAAATCCAGTTTTGAAGTCCTAAAGTTGAAACGCGATTATATTTAAATCCGTCCAGCTACATTTTGCTCCTTATCATCTCTGATCTTGTACCTTGTACCTTGTACCTTGTACCTTGTACAAAGACAGTGTTTTGCTCTCGGTGCAGAATATCAGGAATTCACTGCCCAATTCTGTCCGTTATGTAAAGTGCTCAAAACCATTCAGTCTAAATTTAGACTCAACTATTTCAGAGAGACGCTGAGAGAGAAGAGAGAGAGAGAGAGAGAGAGAGAGAGAGAGAGAGAGAGAAAGAGAGAGAGAGAGAGAGAGACAGAGAGAGAGAGAGAGAGAGAGAGAGAGAGAGAGAGAGAGAGAGAGAGAGAGAGAGAGAGAGAGAGAGAGAGAGAGAGAGAGAGAGAGAGAGAGAGAGAGCCAGGAACATCCGATTTCTACCTAGATCAAGCTTATCCAACGATTCATCACTTTTGCCTAGACTTTCACCCGACGAAGCGACGATCCAATGAGTTCTTGTGCATTATCATGACGACGTTTTAGAAGTAATTAAATTAGATTAAATTCAAGTGGTGTACATTTATCACAGCCTTGACTCTGCACTTGTTTTCAATCAGTTTGGGGTTGATTCATCGCTGTTTAAATGAACATCACCCATTTTCGGTTCCCATGCACGGAGCGTGTCAGCCCGAGATCCAATCTCTGGTATTATTAAGTAACGATCGGTATGCGCTGTGGCTTGCTCGTGCAGCACTGCAGAGACGTAGAGACGCAAAGCAAGCCAAAGACTATTGACACTGGCATCTGCAAAGGCTTCATACGCATACGCCAGGTTTCTGACTCGTAAAGCCGTGCAAAGCACAGGTCAAACAATCTCAGTGCACGGTGTAAACGTCGCCATTCGTCATCCGCAAAGTGCAATATTTATTTTATTTAGTGCACTATTGAGAGCACAATGTAGGTAAACCACGAGACGAGACTCTGTGGGATGACCACTTCTCCAGAGTCGTTATTATACGGAGTCCCTTCAAAGGGCTCGAACCTGCAATCGTTGGATTACAGACTATAGTGCACTATCGATTAGGTCAATTACGTGCCGCAAAAATACAGACCAGGAACTCCGAACACATCTGATTGGCTAGATCTGTTTGTTCCTAGGACTAAGACTGCCTTGGCTCAACGCCGGGTATTTGCTGTGGTTGGTCCATCATTAAGGGCTAAACTAATGACTAGTTTTCCTCTTTGGTCTCTCGTTCTTTAAAGACGTTTCTTTTCCCCAGGGGTTTTCGTGCTGAGAGCGCTTCTGAATAGTTATTCTGAGAGAGGCGCTATATAAATCTTTAGATACAATACAATCTGTCAAGCTTCATGAGAATCCGATGGTCGACTCTGCCAGCATTTTCATGGGCATTAGATGGAACCTAAATGGAATCAATGCGGGTTTCATGTGGGAATATGGGTCCTATACGAGCTCCATGTTGACATGCTGGCAGGGATACGCGAACGAGGGACTCTGCCAGCAGGAACTATTTCCAGATGTTTGAGCAGCACTCACCTACGGTTGAACTCGTCGAGTAAAAACCCCAAACAACATCAGTTAGACTGACAAGGAGCGTGTTAGAGACGTGCTACATATAAAAACCATTATACTATAATATGTTACGTTACATCACATCGCAATGCATCTCATTGCTCGCATTACATAATTATACTGACGCACAGAAATACCGCTTCTGAGAGTCTAAAAAGGCGCCATATAAATGTAGCCTCACATAACTCTATTTAGAGCTGACATTGCGCATATTTGCCAAAACAAGGTGCGTATATATATACATATACAAGCGAAAATCGCTCAACTGAAGCTTATAGGAACCAGAGAACACAGAAACGTATACGCAAGCTAACGGACAGACAGACGGACGGATGGACGGACAGATGGATGGAATGACAGACGGACGAATGAAATGACAGGCAAAGCAGAGGAAATGATGTCTAAGCCGAGTGAATCTTGTCTGCTAATAAAGCGACGACGGTAGCAACGCCAGTGAATCAATAAAGTCTTCTCTTCTCTCCTCTTCTCTTCTCTTCGCTTCTCTTCTCTCCTCTTCTCTTCTCTTCGCTTCTCTTCTCTCCTCTTCTCTTCTCTTCGCTGTTGTCATCGACTGTTTCGTCGAAATTGTTTGAGTTGTGAGCGAACAAAGACTTAGATTCCATCTCAGTCATTCAGCATTATTTGCCAATTGATTGTCCCTTATGCAGGAATTATTTCCAGCTACTCTCATCAGTCAGTCAGTCAGTCAGTCAGTCGGTAACTAAATAAATGAATTTGTAAATATAAAAGTAGGCAAGTAAGTAAAATTAGCCAGTCAGCGAATCAGTCATTGGATAGATAAGTCAGTCCGTTAGTAAGTTATTGAGGCAATTGTTATACACGATTGTCAGTGGAATAAGTCTTTCGGTCGGTCAGTGACTGAGTATATAAGAATAAATGGATAGATGGATGGATGGATGGATGGACGGGACGGACGGACGGACGGACGGACGGACGGACGGACGGACGGACGGACGGACGGACGGATGGATGGATGGATGGATGGATGGATGGATGGATGGATGGATGGATGGATGGATTGATGGATTGATGGATGGATGGATGGATGGATGGATGGATGGATGGATGGATGGATGGATGGATGGATGGATGGATGGATGGATGGATGGATGGATGGATGGATGGATGGATGGATGGATGGATGGATGATGGATGGATGGATGGATGGATAAACTGCTTGAATTGCATGAATTGACAGACGGACCAAGAACAGCGCATTGAGACATAAAACGATCAGCTACATAGATAGTAAGTAAGTAAGTAAGTGAGCACGTAATAAAATCTTATTTGCATTTGACAAGCGCAGGTGTATTACGCTGTATGGCAGGGATGGGCAAATTACTTGGAAAAATGTAATTGAGTTACAAATTACAAATTGCTTTGGGACATGAAATGTAATTTGAAATTACAAAATACATGGGAAATGTAATTGAATTACAAATTAACAAATTACAAATTGCTCAATTTCAAGTAATTTCAATTACGTAATTTCAATTACTGCCCATCCCGTTGTATGGAACATTACTTACTTATTTATAGTTAGATAAAACAGGAACAGATAATATAGATGTATGTGCACAGGAAAATATAACTAGAGATTCATAAAAATACTTTTAAACAGCTTAGGTATAACGACAGGTAGCATGAAAGGACGTCCTCTCTTGCGAAGGGAGTAATAGCCCTCACGAAGAGGTGACCAGAGCTTATTAATGCATTGGCCGGGAAACTGCGATTTCTGGAAGAGCTTCCTAGTATAGTTGTCTCCTCCATTAATTAGCTCTTTTGCGGCGTAGTCCTTCCGACACATGTGCCTTTTGCTAACCCTCATGCATTGTTTGTACACACCTACATCTACATCTATGGCGCTTTATAAATGTCAAATTACAATGTATTGTTTCTGTTGCAGATACTACGGACTGTATGAGCTGACGGATGTCCGAAACGCCTGTTTCCTGTCCAGTCAGTGGTCACGTCGCATGACCAACGGACTGACCATCTGCGCTGACTGCCGGGCACTGGCCATGCGTCGTAGGCTGGCTGGGCACTGTAAGGGTCACGGCGTGCCTCTGAGGGAGACACGCTTCGTGGCCGTCACCATACCCGGCTGTCACGGCAGATGGAGGCTGAAGGGTCTGCACGCCCAAGGCACGTGCAACAGGTCCGGCAATCACCTCGACCTGCTATTCGTCTAAGGAAGTATACCACCAATACTACCAGCTCGACGCAGTACAACAAAGTACTATCTATCGACTGACTAACTTGTGTACTGGATACTACCAGTTTACGTCGGGGGTTGAGTACTGCAATGACGAGGGTGCGATTTGTGGGGTCGTCGGGAAAGCTACCCTCCCCTCAATGGTTCTGACCATCCCTCATAGGAGATATGTATTCCCCATTCCTACCCATATGTGTTTGCTTCGTCTGGTTCAAACTATTCTAACTTGAGATGCACCTTCACGCACATTTTTCTCCTACCCATCGTCTTTCCACCCATTGCAGCTACCCCAAATTGCACCATGTCAAATTGACTCTGTCATTATACCAGCAAGCTTACTGAGAGTCGCTGCTTCCGAAAGCATACTTAGCTGCAGTGCCACCAATTGCAATAATTAAACCCGATCTTATTCTATGTACTCGCTGTATCGAACGTACTGTTTTGAATACTTTAAATGTAGGCATACTTGACCGACGGGGATTTTAGCGATTATTTAATTATAAAGAACATGATAATCTCGCGCAATCTAAACGCACCATAATGAGTTTGGAAATAAAGTACTGGGAAGAAAATTGGAACGAAATTTAGAAAAATTTAAACCATTTTAGAACAGAAATTCGAACAGAAATCGAACATTTGGACCTAACTATTTCTTCACAATGAAGAAAACGAAAATATATTTCTTTTCTGCTCTGGTAAGTTTTTGTCATAACTCATCGGTGATTTATGACTCTTCTGCTCGCATGAATCAGTGATCGAATGCTAGGAAGAAGAAGCATTCAAATGAGGAGGAGAGGAAGGAACATGGACAAGAAAAAGGTTGAGGAAAAGAAAGTAAAGCTATATGAAGGAGAAGAGGAAGAGGAAGGGATAATAGGAGGAAGGAGGGGGAAGAAGTGGAAGAAAAGGACGAACATGGAGGAGCAAGAAGAAGAGGAAGAAGAAAAGGAGATAGAGAAAAAAGTAACAGAGATGCAGTAGGAATTAGAAGATGGAGGAGTAGGAAGAGTGAGAGGATGAAAAACATGAAAAAGAATAGTCTGATAAGCCAACCCTAAGAGGCAGCCATTGGTACGAAGTGGAAGCGACTTCATTTTCATGACCTCGGCAACTGAAGGCGGGTGGCAGCAAACGACTGTGTGACGAGGAGTTCCTTACGGTTATATTTTGGGTCCACTATACTATAATTCATGAGATAGTCCAATGAAAATGACATAGCCAATACATCCAGTTCATTTCATTCTCTTTGCCGACAACATCAATAATATTTCTCTCAGAATAAGTCAATTGCTGAACTTATCCGCTGTCGTAAACTTTAAGAAACAATCTCCGAATTGTTCAAAGCAGGAAAATATCACTGAAGTTAACGAAAAATAAGACAGCCCTGATAACAGGCTTTAAGATAGCATTGATGGCAATGCTACTTCTCAGGTAACTTAAAATATGCATTAGGCCTATATATTATAGATATATAATGCATATTATATAGACCAGGATCTCACTTAGAAGGATAATGCAGATCATACTAACAACCTTGGTGTTAAATCTCGCGTCTACATCGTACAATAAATAATAGTTTTATTTAGCTATATTACTCACTAATATACACCTGCCATCTATTCATTCAACTTTAATGTTACCTGGGTTTCCAACTCTGGCTAATGATTCAAACCTTTAGAAACGCTACAAAACTGGGCATTAGCACAGTCTACAGCCACAGTATGGAGTAGTTCAGGTGCGTTTTCCTAGATACTTTGCATTGCATTTATAAACTACAATTCAACCATGTATTTTTTCATACATAATCTACGATCGCCTTCTTTGGCGTCTTCTGTACCTCTGCATACGTACTCCGTGATCACTACACTCTTTCATCAAGAAAACTGTGTGAGTATACTTTGGCCGAGATAACACTATTAATATTTCTCCATTAACATCGCACCGACGATGTGCACGTTCTTACATACATACAGTAATTTTAAAAATCTACTATTCACAAGTTTGAATAAAAAAATCCAAAATATGACTTTCATCATTGTATAAAATGATGCGAATCGCTTCTGGTCTGATAAGTTGCACTTAAACTGCAAATTTGAATCATTTTAACATTGAAACAAGTCTTAAATCACATCAGTAATCTCATCTTCGATTCGTCCAATCGTCTTCCAATTCATCCTCCTGTCTTTCTTCTTCCTCCTTCTCTTCTCAGATCTTTATCCTAATCGATTTCTGCTTCCTTTAAATTGATATTCCTCCTTGCTGGTCGTTACATTCCTCAATCATCTTTTCATTTTCCTCCAGTCCTCTTTCCGGTCCTTCTTCTCTTCTTTCTTCTTCTACTTCTCTTTCCTTTGTATGCCTCCATCATACCTCCTTCTTTATCGTTAACCTCTTCTTCCTCTTCCTCCTCTTCAACTTCTTTCTCTTCAACTTCCCCTACAAGCCTTTTTTTCTTATTATCTTCCCTCCTAATCCTCTTATGCCTCTTCCTCCTTATCTTCCTTCTCCTCATCGTCCTCTCTAATCCTCTTATTTTCTCTCTTATTCTCTTTCTATTCGTACTCTTCGTCTTCCACCTCTACCTTTTCCTCTTCCTCTTCCATCGCCCTCTGTCTTCCTCCACGTTCTTCCAGTTCCCCTTCTTCTTTATCTTTCTGCTCCTTTTCTTCCAGCGCCTGTTCTGTAATCTTGTTCGCGACCACTCACAGAGACGACGTTCAAAGCCAATGACGACTACTGTGGTCACTTTGATGCGCCGAATGTCTCGTCTCTCATGCTGCCTTCATTTATCATCTCTTCCTCCTCCTCCTCTTCTTTTTCTTCCTCTCCTCCTGCTCCTGCTCCTGCTCCTGCTCCTGCTCCTGCTCCTCCTGCTCCTCCTGCTCCTCCTGCTCCTCTTCTTCTCTTCTTTTTCTTCTTTTTCCTATTCTTCTTCTTGCTCCTCCTCCTGTTCTTCTTCCTCTTCTTTCCAAAGAGGTAGTAGTATCTGCAATAATGCACTCAGAAACAAAATTGACCATCGAATCTTTCAAATGACTGTAGGTTATGATAAAATATGCAGGTGTCGCCTTTCAAAAAGTCAAGACGGTCTCATTGTGGCTTGGAAGTTACTCTCGGAACAGCCTTCTATTCTAATACTAACTGTTTCCCTTATCTCTGTTCAGAATTCATCTTCCTCCTACGTTCAAATTTCCACAGCAGCACCTTTGAGAGGCACTTTTAAAATGCTGTGCCAAGTAACTTCGCATACATTACATTAGTTACATTACACACACCTGCACATTAATTGCCTATAGTAGTAGGCCTACTATAGTCGCCTCTTGAAGAACGCCTTGGCGCAGGTCCGTTTTGAACAATGGGTGCATGCTCAGAATAGATCTGCAAATCTTTCCGGACAAGTATGTTTTGATGACAGGATTTAGGATGACGACATTGATGGGTGATCTAATCTAATCTAATATGATTTAATCTAATATGATCTTATTTAATATGATCTAATATAATCTCATCTGATATAATATGATCTAAAATAATATGATCTAATATGATCTAATCTAATATGATCTAATCTAATATGTTCTAATATGATCTTATTTAATATGATCTAATATAATCTCATCTGATATAATATGATCTAAAATAATATGATCTAATATGATCTAATCTAATATGATCTAATCTAATATGTTCTAATATGATCTTATTTAATATGATCGAATCTAATCTCATCTGATCTAATATGACCTGATGTAATCTAACTGGAAAACTTCTGTAGTGACGTTATCGTAATACACAATTCAGGCTGTAATCAATGGTCGCTACTAAACATATCAAATCCTCCATCTATAACACTAGGAGGTGATCATTAGACAGTATTAGACGAGAGAGTCAAAGAGGCTGAGACTGAGACCGAACAACAGGCTACATGCCATAAACAATCCGATAAAGACGAGACATTTTAGATAACATATTTATTCCTTTGTGTAAAGTACACACTTATTTTATAGTATATTGTATTGTATTGTATTTGATCATTTATAAAGCGCTTCTCATAGCATAAGCCTTTCAGAAGCGCTCCCAGTGCGAGGTACTCCGAGGAAAAAGGAAGGTTTTAAGGTGAGAGAAAGAGGTAGAGATGCTACTATAGAGAGGATTGTAGAGCGTAGAGAAGGCGGAAGTCGATTCCATAGAGAGGGACCTATGCACACAAAGGAACTGGATTGAGCCATTGTGGTCCTAACACGGGGAACAAAAAGGTCAAGCCTGTGAAATTGTAAAAGAAATTAATGAAATGCAAAGAAACTGTTAATTATTCTACTCTACAGTAGCTTGACTAAAACTCTGCATTTGAATGATAATCCTGGAAGCATGGCACCACACAGAGTGCAGGCTTACAAGCACATGTGCCACAAATAAAATGTAGGAATGGTTAGTGTGCGAAAGTGAGGCTCGGGGTTCAAATCCTGCAGGATAGAATATTCTAAGTTTCTGTTCCACTAACGTCCTTGTACGAACTCGGCTATAAAAACTGAGTCTCCTGATCTATAACAGGAGGATCAGATAGTGACGAACGAAACTCACCGGACATTATATGCTGTGGCTAGGGAAATGAAGTTCCTAGCACTTAGTATACAAATGGCTGTCTCTGGAATTAAGGAACTGCTCTCTTTATTTTACAGCCTATAACCACATATTTTTCTAATGTTTCCACAAAGGTATCTCATAGTAGGCCACACTTGTACCGAGCAAGACTGTTTATGCCTTCGTGAGGCTCTTCCAAGATGCTATATAGATATCCAGTGACATGTCTATAGGCACTAGAGCCATCTAAGAACCAGAATTCTCGTATACATAAGCTGTTCATGAATACCAAGAAGACATTTATATAGAGCCGTGAAAAAGAGATTTAAGAAGCCCTATATAAATGTCCAGATACATACACGCATAGGCTCACACTCCTAAAGGCAATGTCTAATCAGATCAGACACTAGTGTCGTAAGAACAATCTCAAAACACAAACGGATGTCAAAGAACATTAATTGTCGCCTCCGTTTAGACCTCTTACATATAGATAGCCATGTTTAACGTCTTATGAGGCCCCCTAACAGGCGCTATACAAATATCCAAATATTTGCATCCATGCATCCATACATACACGAAAAGACAAACAGACACGTATACATACTGTACATACACAAATGTATACATACATACATACATACATACATACATACATACACAGACATGTATGTATGTATGCATGTATGTATGTGTGTATGTATATATTATATATGCATGAATATATATGTCGAACTAGCGCACTCCTGCGCCCATACATCATGCATACACACATACACGAAAACACAAACATACATTATACACTATTATACAGACTGTACATTGTACATACACAAATATATACATACACACATTTATATTATATATACATGTACATATACATATACATGTATGTATATATACATGCATATATATGTAGTACTTACTTGCGCACGCCTACACCCATGCATCATGCATAGTGCATACATACTGTCAGAAAGCCTTTCTTTTGAAACTAGCATCTTCTGTTTCGAGACATTTCTTTTAAAGCGTCACTTCTCTCCTGATCTACGATCTTCCTGCGTTCCTTATCTATTGTTCCCATCGGATAAGACGTACGACGTAGAAGCCGCAATGTCTAGGGATCGAGGCCGATGCAAACGACCACACCTCCGCAAGACATTTGAGCGCCAGACTATATGGCACCGGATGGAGTCAGATCCAGGTTTGCGGTTAATGGTGGGATGAGAGTTGGATTCGTGCTAGAGGGCGGTGTACTTGTCTGATAGGCTATTGGTTGCGCGTTTGTATTCGATGAGGCAGAGAAGTGGATGCGGAGGAAGAGGAGGATGAAGAGAAGGAAGGGGGAGAGAAGGAAGGAGATAACGAGGACAAACGATAAGGAAGAAAAGAAAGTTGCAACGAGGATGAGTACGAGAAAGAGGGAGGGAGGAAGAGAAGCGGAAGGATGCGGAGAGGAGGAGGAGGAGGAGGAGGAGGAGAAGGAGGAGGAGAATGAGGAAAAGGGAGATGCTGAAAGATGAATATGAATAGGATGAGGAAGAAGACTGGGAAGAGGCGGGCATGGAGGAAGAAGAGGAAGAGGATGTGAATAAAGACCATTTATGAACGTCAGAATGAATGGAAGGAAAAGAAGGTGGAAAATGCTTACATTCCTAAAGGAAAGAATAAATTGATTTAGAAAGGCGCGCTGGAAAGAAAGGAAGAAAGGTCAGATGGATGTATGGACGAAAGCAAAGGAGAATCCGTGAATGATCTGACGCTGGGTGACGGGACCTGTTGCGATTCGTCGATCTGTTGATCCTTGCATGGAGCCGGACGGCGGACGACGTAACCGAGGTCTATGAGACCCTTGAGATCCGTCCGTTCCTGTCCAATTCCGAAGACGTGCCCAGCATGCACGCCTAGCAGCGTCCGGGCAACAAAAAGCACCACATCAATTTGCACAATACATTACGAAAAGTCTCCAATACATTACATTACAGTAAGATTGTATACTATGAAGGTCTCCATTGCATTGCATTAGACAAAGTAGATAATTACGTTACAAAGTTTCCATTATGCTTAAATACATTACCTTATGATCGTCATTAGACTACACTACATTTTATAAGTCAGGGAGAAGGAAAGAGGAGAGAAGCGAAAGAAGAAGAGAATAAGGATGAGAAGAAAGAAAGAAGAAAGTCAAGAAGAACAAAGAACGATAAAGGAAGAAGAGAAGAAATAAAAACGAGAGAAGACTGAAGGAAGGAAGGAAGGAAGGAAGGAAGAAAGGAAGGAAGGAAGGAAGGAAGGAAGGAAGGAAGGAAGGAAGGAAGGAAGGAAGGAAGGAAGGAAGGAAGGAAGGAAGGAAGGAAGGAAGAAGGAGAATGAAGGAAAGAGAGAAGGAAGGAAGGACAGGAAGGAAGGAAGGAAGGAAGGAAGGAAGGAAGGAAGGAAGGAAGGAAGGAAGGAAGGAAGGAAGGAAGGAAGGAAGGAAGGAAGGAAGGAAGGAAGGAAGGAAGGAAGGAAGGAAGGAAGGAAAGGAAGGAAGGAAGGAAGGAAGGAAGGAAGGAAGGAAGGAAGGAAGGAAGGAAGGAAGGAAGAAGGAAGGAAGGAAGGAAGGAAGGAAGGAAGGAAGGAAGGAAGGAAGGAAGGAAGGAAGGAAGGAAGGAAGGAAAGGAAGGAAGGAAGGAAGGAAGGAAGAAGAGAGAAATTGCTATTGCGCTATTACGTTTGCATATCAAAGTATTGCTATTGTTCCTTTTCGGAAACTTACAAATGTAATCTAATTCAGCTGATGATTTATTTAGCGCCTGTTAGGAAGTTCCAGGAAATCACGCAGCCACGAAGAGACACACATCGTCTGCTGAATCGTGTCAAAAACTGTGTACACATGTATGCAAATATGTACACAAATGTACGCATACGCGCATTCTTGATCTCCAGTATACATACATATTATGCATCTAACATTAATATAGCGCTTCTACTATGAGCGCATACAATCATATACATGTATACACATATGTACACCTATATACATAAACGTATACACATATACACGTCTATAAATATGCACACATCCATGCATAGTATTCATGCCTGGTAGTGGATTGTGTCTTTCCTGCACAGTCTTCAGTCCATTGTTTTTCACACGCAAACATACGTTATCTGAAATAGCGTCCCTCTACCCTACGAATATGTGCAAATAGATCCGGGAGTTGGTTGGGGGTGGAGCCACCCTCAGAAGCTCTTTCGCGACTGGGATGATTCAGTGTCCGACTGGATAGTCATGGACGTCGACGACATGAGACTCGACGTCGTTGCGGCTGCCGGCCTCGCCTGCGCCGGCGCCGGCGGGGCTGCTACCGCCGCTCCCGGTCCAGCCACCGTCACGTCCACGGCCGCCGTCGCACGGTGTGGATCGATGGCGCTCTCTGCTGTCGTCCGCTTCACTTCCCGTTGTGGCCGCGATGAAAAGGGAATGATCCTGTTGCAAGTTGCGGCCAGTTTCCGGTAGCTGATGGCGACGCCGATGACGACGACGATGCTGAGGGAAGCGACCCCGATGCAGACGTAGAGGGCCATCCACGACCGATCTATGCAGGAAAAAGAGTAATAAGAGTTTAGTGCAGCTATTTCCGGCTTCTGTTTATCCGCTGCTTAGAGGACAGGGAGACAGAAACACAGATACAGAGGAAGAGACTGAGTGAGACGAAGAGAGAGCGTTGAAAGAGGATAGAGCGAGACAGAGACATGGAGAGACACACAGACAGATATAGACAAAGATATAGAGACATAGAGCTAATGCGGGAGATTGAGAAATTCAGAAAAACAAGAAGGCGACAACGTTGTCTTCATCATCATCTTCTTCTTCATCTTCTTCGCATTCTTCTTCGCATTCTTCTTCTTAGACTTAACTTACTTTTCCTCACCTTGACCTTCAGTTTTATGCCTACTTTCGGGCGCGTAAGTAAATAAAAATAAATTAGTTGACATGAAGAATATAAAAAATAAAAAAAATTGATGATAATAAATAAATAAAAATAAATTAATGAAAATAAGTACATGCATAGCAAAATAAAACAAATATTAGCAAAGAAAAAAATGAAAATGACTGAAAATGACTGGATTGAAATAAGTAGGGTATCCTTCTGCTACCTGTTGTGGGGTCAGGGTCTTCCGGAGCCTTGTGATTGACAGCGCGCATAGATAGACGCAACGTAGCGGCGTCGGCGATATGCAATGGACGAATTGCCATTCCATGCGATCCATCCTCACGAATCACTACACAACGAAGGAAAGCCATGCTCAGATGCTATCCTTACCCTACGCTTATGTATCATACCCTTACCTCATCATGTACACTCAACTTTCATTCATTCATTCTGAACATTTATATAGCGCCTCTTCAAGATACCTACTCAGAGCGCTCTCTGCGCTAGCCTAAGATTATGCTAAGTGTCATTACGAAAGAAAATATTACACCAGTTAGCAAAATAATGCACAGTAAGCTAGAAGATTCACTATTGGCGGGCCCAAGCACACACGTGGAACCAGCCAACGGATCCCCGTCGAAAGCTGACAGATGGCATGGATGTTCAGAGTCTCTGAGCCAAGTTGCGTCGGTATGTTCGCTGCATACGCAAACTTATAGCACCGAATTCACCCTTATAGGTGTAGCCTACAGGGCCTATGTGACCAGTTCGAAAAACTTTTGGCCACTTTTCTCCCTCAGCTTGGACCCCGTCTCCACCCACACCTTTATTAATTTAATAACTCTTCTGTTTGCAACTTAGGCCTATGTGTGATTTTCGATCAACTCGATCTTATCTTTAGCTTCGTGCATAACTGTTACTTTCACTCGTACGCTCAATTTCAAAACCGTAGGTATACCATCGTAGCCACATCCATAGTCCATGTTAACTTAGACTATACTGCGATTCACATTTCGTCCCAGAACTAACCGAACTCTACCATACCATGCATTATCTGTTTTAAGTTGCGGTTGTATCAATTCGAATTTCTTATTAATAAACGAATATTTGATGATGACTAATCTTACAGACACCACAAAAGCCGCCTTCAAAAGTCATCCAGAATTATGTCCCTTGTGCTGTCAATAAATACCACCACATCACTCCTCTTCTCAAGTCGTCTCACTTGGTACAATACCCGATGCGAGTCCTAGCATGAAGCTCACTCCAATCCTTCCAACACACCTATTTCCGTCAGTTATTTACCATCAAACTTCAGACAATAAGCTCTTCTTCCAACCTACCAAATCTCCTTTTCGTCACATCATCTTTAATTTTAACAATCGCTTTATAGATCAATTTGCTGAGACCCTCTAGAATAAGCCCCCATTATAATTATAATATTTTATCTGACCCAGCCTATGAAATCACCAAACTTACCCTTGTCAGTTTTGCTATTTCACCGCAGGTCTCTTTTATGCAAACTCGAAGAGCATTTCTCCCCCACAAATCCTACCTTGATTGCTCTTTAGCTTTACCTCTCTGACTTCTATGGCGAACAAAACATCGTTCGATGGGCGCTAAAGAAATCTGGAGATAATGATTACGGTGAATAGATTACCTATGACGGTCATGATGTAGGCTTCGTTCTTGTCGACATCAAGGAATGCTCCGACCTTCACAATGATCTGTCTGTTCTTGTTCCCCGACACGGAATTCGCTTTCCAGTCGAAGTCCACGATGGTGTTATTGTACGCGGCTGGCTGGACGCTCCAGACGTAGCTCAGAGCCTCCACCGCTTCGCAATTGGAACAGTCTGCGGTCAGGGCGAAGGGCAGCAGAGGGTTGAGGTACTCGGCGCAGTTGGCGATGCACGAGATCGTGACGACAGGACGCGCTCCTATGACGACCGTAACCATGACGACGTCGACAATGACGTAGGTGGAGCTGCCGTTGCTGACGTGGACGATGACGTAGAGGAAGTACGACTGCGGCAGGAAGCGGAAGCGGAAGTGACGGACGGGCGTCTGGAAGAGTGGATCTGTGGTTCCAGCGCTGTGTTCATGGTCGGAGGAGAAGCACTCATCTGTAGCTGAAGGTAAGCAATCAATCAATCAATATTCGTTTATTCTGAATAACTTGTTACAATGAGAAAACTGATTCTTAGTTTAACAGGGATTCAAGTACGTTTACAGTCGGAGTTTGGATAAGATGCCAATTTAGATTAATTAATAAGCGTTCCAATACAGGACTCTGGAGACAAAGTTTCGATCGTCTTTAAGGGGAAGTTTGAAGTCATGCAGTCGGGCGCGAAGGTTATAATTTTTTAGGTTGTATCTTTGCTGAAAATAGGCTTCGAAGAACATGGCTTGGGTCTGAACCTATGGCGGAGAACAAGCGGTCATCGGCAGCCCTTGCCATTACCTCGGAGCTCGGGGTCGAAGGAGGAAGAAACCCACTGCGTTTCATTCTGCCAAGCAACTTCTCCGTACTTTCCCAAGGATGCTTTTTTATCTGTCAGTGTACGTGTCCGTGTGCTTGCCCGTGTGTATGTGTGTTTTTGTATAAGTAACTGTCAGTCAGCCAGTCGGTCGGTAACTTTTTGAATAAGTGAGGAAGTGAGTAAGCCAGTTAACCAGCCGGTCAGTCAACATGTCTCACTTAAGTTTCATGCATCATACAACACACACATGTGCACACACGCATGTTTGCACACATTATTATTATATTCGTTTATTGGTTCAAAATCAGATAGACACACCGCTATCAGTTACGCATACATAGAGAGCTATCACCAAACCAGTCCAGGCAATGTCGTTGGGCATCAGAAACAAAATGGTGCGACACAGGGTAAAGAGAGGTTTTACCGCATCTAAAATGTATGACTTTTGACAAATGACTGTATTTAGTTAGCCTTTAACTTATATTGCGTTAAAGATGAATTTCTACATAGGACACGTACACAGACATTCATAAAGCGACACATGCTCGCGCAGCACTCGAAGAGCATAAAGACATGTGCATCATCTCTTTATGCTCTTCGAGTGTTGCGCGAGCACGGACTACAAGGTCCGGCCTTACATCTAACTACTCGTGCCACAACTCTGGCGCGTTTACTGTATGCGTCTCCGGCCTGGTGGGGCCTGATGAGCTCGAGTGAAGTCGATCGCGTCGAGGGGCTCATGAGACGGGTCAAGAGGGCTGGCTTTCTACCTCAGGATGCCCCGACCGCGACCCAAATGGCTGAAGCCGCTGACGCAGCCCTCTTCTCTGCTATCATCCAAGATAACAACCATGTCCTCCGCAGGCTCTTTCCAACTCGGTCTGTTAGCAACTATAACCTACGCCCTAGGCCTCACCCCTTCGAACTTACAACAAAGAACAATAAGATCTTCGTTCCACGCATGCTTTTCAAAAACGTCTATTAGATGAAAAACTGCCACTCTCAATAACTCATGTATTCTGTTGCGTTTTGTCGACAGTTTTGTGTTAAATAAACGAATATGATGATGATGACCACATGCATACACAAACATACACACACACACACATGCAAACAGACAGAATGTAAGTTACCGCTGGTTGTGTAGTAGTGAAAGTTGGTGGCGTTGATTTCTGTTTCGTTCTTGAGGCAGATCCATTGGAAGGAAACGTCGGATGCTGGGTTCGAGGTCTGCTCCGAGATCAGATAGGCTTCGGCATCAACCGTCAGCGTCTCTAGAAGTGCTTCAAAGCCAACACTCCAAGGGATCAGCATTTCAAAACAATTTTACGAACGAACATTCCACGTATACAATCAAAGCTATCATCTATATATAGACTGTGAGTCTGTTTAATTGTAAGCTTCTGTATGCTTTTCATAAATTTTTTACATTTTTGCATCTTCAGCTCATTCAGGTTAATAAATAAATTAAATATATATACATTTAAATAAGTAAGTGTTATTAAACCAACTGCCTATCAGTACTTTGGTGAAAATGCATTAGTTAAAACATTCTAATTATGAACGATTTTCGGGTTAGATTAAAATCTAAATAGACAAACCTACATACACACAAGTATATAATATATATATATACATCTGTTGAGCGAAATTTAAGGAAGAAACGGAGGCAGGTGAATGACTCCAGTCATAGACCCCAGAGGTCTAAACCAAAAGGCGTCAAATAATGGCCACGCCGGGGTGACCAGCTTATTCACCGACGCTAACACGTTCAAGGAGGAAGTCACCGTCAGCTTGGAGCAGTTGCAGAAGAGACGAGCCATAGGGAATTGGTAGGATTAGTTAGGACACATGCCCTGCATGTTTGCTCTACGAGCATTCAAGAACAGTCAAATTTGCGGAGTTGTTGGCTTGTTCCTAGAATACGAAATCCAGTTTTAGAAGAATTAAGCAAAGATTTATTTCTAGCATCCAAGATAGAACATCGCCAAAAAGCAGCAACTACCAACTGGAGCGCAGAACTGGACGTTTAACTACAAAACTAAACGAATCTCCGCGTATCATCAGCATGCAAGCGGTAGGTAAGAGCGCTGTTGGTAAGCAGTGAACCGAGTGTATAGCGCTATAATAATTATGAACCTGAGCGGGACCAATTATACTCAACCTTGTGGGCTTGTGGCATACCGCAATTCATGAAAGTGAGCGCACAAATTTTTTTATTTTAATGCGTCTGTACAGAACCTTTAGCCACACAGTTATTTTAGCCATCATCTCTTCCTTTTTTGTCTTTTACCCTTACCTTGTTACCTTTGACCAGTCTGGTAATGCGCTGCCAATTACCGTCGAAACACAGGAGCGCGTCGCATGGCAACACGCTAGGTGAACGACCGTCATCAGTCCCTGACGACGTCCATCTTCAAGCATCTCGAGAATTTAGCTACGTAATGTCTTTTTAGTCGTAGATCCGTCTATCTTGCAAATAGCCTGCCTTTTTCTCTACGTGTCCTTCTGGCCAGGTTGGCTACCACTATCTTTCATCTACACCTGCAAACAGTTCTCTTTCGCTGGAGTTGGCAGCGTCCCTAAGTAGAAGGAGCGCCATATAAATGCTCTGAATTAATGAATGAAGTGAATGACAATCGTCAGGTATAATATACGAGAAAAGTGGATAAAGTGCAGACTAACTGAACGTCTTCTTGGCGATTCGAAGTTGAGACTCGAGCGGTCTTATGATCGTCGGAGGACGAGGGATTGCAGTCTGCGGAACTGTTCTTATTTCCGCAGATAATTCCAAAGAAACACAAAACGCGCATTAGAAGCATCATCAATTTGTCATACATCGTTGTCAACTACCCGACTTATAGTAAGTGCCTTAACGTTGGTCTAGTTTTATTCCAACTTAATGCAATGCAATGCAATTAAAGGCAGAACAAAGTGCACTCTTGAATAGTGTCTTAATGTACACTCCTGAAGTGTCTTAAATATCTTGAAGGAGCAGACATGTTCGTGCACTCAACGGTCTGGCAGTGTAACAACTAACAAGCATAACTGTAAACTTTCAGATCAGTCAGAGAAATTATCTGGCTGCAGAAGTCAGAGACATCAGCTGATAACTTGGAAAAGACGTTCACATTCTCCCTTCTTAATATAAATGTACGCGTTTTTCTATAGGGACCGTATGTCCTCAACCATGTCCATTTTTTCAATGAATTGATCGGGTGAGATCCTTCACCACCGCTGCCTGTTTGAATGGGCCCAGGCCCCCCCACGTCATTTAAGGTCCCCGGGTACAAACCGTGCTTAAATCTATGAAACATGCCAGCATTAGGAACTTTGGTGTTTATTCCCCAATCATGTCGCTCACGCCAAGAGATCGTTCTCAACCACTAGACTATACATTTCCTTATTCATTCTGCTCATTTATACCACTTGCTCAGCACTCATGCCGAGAAAAATCGCAGTCGATCAACGAGTAGGCCTATACTACATTGACTCTTGTGCGACGCAGCAGGACAGTGTTGGTTGGGCTTTCGAGCGTTCTCCGTGATTGGTCCCAAGTTTTGCAATTCATAAGCGCAGTTCTCTGCCTTAATTCTGCTAGTTGTTTAACATCATTCAGGTCCAAACTTATGAGTTATGACTCATATTCGTTTCAACTTGCTTACTTACCACAGCCTGCAGGCTGCATTCCGTGACCTTCTAGCTACTCCAACGGACGATATCTCAGGTTTAAGCGACCATCGAAAGATGTCTTGTTCGCAATAGAAGCAGGGACGTAACTAGCGTTGGGCTTGGGGGCTTAATAAGCCCCCCAAACGAAGCTGAAGGCCCCCCAAATGACTCAAGCCCCCGGCTCTACTATAGGCTCGGCTACGGGACTCGCTATGTTCAGGGCTTAAACCCCCCCCCCAACGAAAAGCCCTAGTTACGTCACTGAATAGAAGGCGTGGATGTCTTTTCACTCATCTATTGCTTTCATCTACAAACTACAATCGTCGTTCATGATACTTCCCCTCGAAGAAATGCTCACCTCTCGTGGGCTTAGCCCTTCTGAGACGACCTTTGGATTGTTCGAGACTGCCTAGGGTCAGATGACCCCCGAAGATAACGACAGAAACTAAGCCAACACGAAGTACAATAGACATGACCGATATAATCGACATTTTGCATTCAACTCTTAAAATTAATCAATTCAATCGATTTCCATCAACAACTTTGCCTAAGGCACTTACTAACAGAAGCATATGTTGCTATGGATACCGCGTTTGTTGACGTAACGCTATTATTAGTAAATATTACTAAATCTTGTTACCCAAAATAATAGAACTCGTTTCTATGGAAATTTACCAGACGACTAAGACAATTAGAGTCGGTCACGTGAGGGCCGCAACGGTGTCGATGTGGTTTACAGAGAGGGAGGGACCTTCAGCGGAGGCCAAGACCGACTCATTGTCCAGTCTGACTCGGCAAGAGGTGATAGGGAGAGCCAGAAACTAGTCGCCGGCTTGCGGACAGCACCCGCTTTGGGGCGTGCCTGATGGAGTAGGTCTGGGAGCCTGGCGAATAGGTGGGAAATGATTTTATCGGTCAAAGATTTCCTATAAGTTGATAGGCTGTAAGTAAGACTAAGACTACTGTTCAGCAGCATTCAATTGGTCTTCAGCGAGCAGGACAGCATCGCTACATATTGTGGATCGGTAATTTTTTTTTTTTCCACGCCCGAGGTAGAAATGATCCCTCAGGCTCTTATATCCTATCCGAAGAGTTGTTTTTGTTCTGGAGTTAGCCGTCCTTATTATTATTATTATTATTATTATTATTATTATTATTATTATTATTATTATTATTATTATTATTATTATTATTATTATTATTATTATCATTATCATTATCATTATCATTGTCATTATCATTGTCATTGTCATTGTCATTGTCATTGTCATTGTTATTATTATTGTTGTTATTGTTGTTGTTATAATCATCATCATTATCATCATTATCATCATCATCATCATCATCATCATCATCATCATCATCATCATCATCATCATCATCATCATCATCATCATCACCACCACCACCACCACCACCACCACCATCATCATCATCATCATCATCATCATCATCATCATCATCATCATCATCATCATCATCATAACCATCATCATCACCATCATCATTACGAGTGCTTTCAACGCGCCAAAGTCATTTAGAAATATGAATCCTCGAATAGGCGCGGTAATCAGCTGCCTAATTATAGACGTTTGAAGCCGATAATAAACAGTGAGTTTTGGGGCGTGTCTCGAAGGAAGGAAGTCTTCCTAGCATTGAAAACACATTAGTAATGAGCAGCGGCGTTGAATGCACGACAGCCCACGATGCATCATGACTCAGCCAAAAGACCTGCAGTAGCAGAGGCTCCTCACAGGTTACAGGGATGATAATATATCAGGAGAGATTATTCGGTTGGGCGTCAATAAGATAACATCTGATTAGAAGTAGAAGTGTCTTCCCTCGAATGGGATTGGCCAGTGTGTGTGTTTATACAGCTGTTTCCTTTAGACGTTATCAGACAGTGCCGATCAATGACGAAACTTCGCGCCAATGATTCGAAACCTGATTGTTTGACAGCTTCGAAAGGTCGTCGGCAGATGGTCGACAGAAAGTTCATAATCATAACATTGATGGCTTTCAATAAGTCGACACTAAATGCTACCCTTTGAAAAACGGTCAAAATCAAGTTTATTTGAGCTAATTTTATACACAATGCTAATTAAAACTCTCGGTTTCCTAGAGAAACAATTAATTTTAAGGTTCTTTTGGGTACCTATAATGTTTTAAAGATATGTTAAAGCTTGAATTTGATGAAAACTAAATTTGCGTATAAGAGCAAATATTCGCAGTTTTTGGCTTGTTGCTCGTAAATTAACGTTGCCGACAAGAGCCTAGTTTTGGGATGGCGGGTCACATTATTATGCTTGTCGTAAAGCAAAATTGCCGTTGCAACTTCGCCACTACCCTGCCTGTGGTAGTGCCAGTCCCAAGACTGGAGAAAGGAGGAGGGCGACGCTAATCATCTTTGTTGTGACACAGTGTCGTTAAACAGCAATTAAGCAACCGTTGCGCTTACTCAGTCAGCTAGTCTGAGTCATAGAGTGTTGCATCAGAAAGGTCAGAACCAGTAAACAGGACAGGAGAGAAGAGACAGGAGCACACAGAAAGGCACACAGATGCAGATAATCCAAACAGGAAGACAGATGGTAACCATTGAAAAGGTTGATGGTGCGTGGGAGGTATAAAAACCAGACAGAAAGACAGATAGACAGACTCACGGACACACATGCAGATATTCCAAGAGAAAGAAAAATTGTAAGCGTTGAACTTTATGCAGTGTGCGAAAATAAACGAGACAAACAAACAGACAGGCAGACTAACAAATGGACAGATGGACAGGCAGACGTGTGGACGGACAAAGTAAACACACACAGACATGAAGATACAAGCAGCATTGTTGTTTTTATCTCTGAGCTGGGCACTTATATGTAGAGACCTTTGTACCACTGCGCGATGGTGCGCGTTGAGTGGGTCAGGTTCTGGTGGGCTTCGCTTGCCATCTCATCTCTGAGGCCAGCGCCTGCCGACTCAGTGCCGAGCACCCGGCCTCTAAGGGAAGCCGCAACTTGACGCGTGGGGGAGCCTTGGCCGCCGCACAAGCGCTTTGGATGTATAGGCTGGCATCAGCAGCGCTGCCAGCTGCTGCAACAGGCGATGGAAGACTGGTGTGTATGAGTTATGGATAGGGCGCCTGTAGGTCAAGAAGCTCACAGCACAGCACAGTGAACTGGAGAGAAAAACATCCTAGAGAAAGGTAACCGTTCCTATGATTTCTAAAGACTTTGAACTTTTGTGCAACGTGAAGAAGACGACTGTAAGTAGTACTGTCTACTTCTTCTACTACTGGTATTGCTACGTCTACTATCGTAGTCGTAATCTCGAAATGTCTACAGCGCCCACAAAAGCGAAGTCGCGGGAACCAGCTTATTCACAGGCGCTTAATCAAAACAGAATCGATAGGGGCAGAGATCCAAAGGGTCAGGCAGGCAGTCAGACAGACGGCTAAGGTGGGTAGTGTTTAGAGATGAAACGGCGAGGGAGGTCAAGCCGAGGAGACAGCATGGTGTTATGGTGGAATCGTTGATTATGGTGGTCATGGGTGGTGCAGGAGTTGGGTCAGAAGAGGATAGCTTGAAGAGTTCGGTTTTGAGTCGCGAGAGTAAAGCTGCAGAAAAGAGGGCAAGCGGAGAAGAGGTGAGATTATCAGACGAGATTTTCTTCTTTCTCTCTCTCTCTGAGGAGGATGAGTTAACTAATTAGCGGTAATCTTTGGAATTTCGTTCCAAATAGATGATGCAACGTAGATTAAGGAGCGGTTGCAGAATTTCAGAGAAGAGGAGACTGGAGGCCGAGATAGAGAAAGGTGTGATGAGGATCGAGTTGATCTGGCGGTTGGATAGTGAATATCTGGCGAATGTAAGAGTGTTGGGACTTGGGAGTTTTGAAGGGCATTATTGCAGTAGGTAAGAGATACAACTTTGTAACGGATGCGCTGAAGGACTCTTAGCCAATGATGTGATTTGAGAACTGAGTTTATGTAGTGCAGTTAGAGAATCTGAATCTGAACAGCGTCTGAATGTTAGAAGATAGGGTGAGGCAAAGGCAAGAGTGAAACACTGGAGAGTGATTTAAATGGTGATAGCGAGTTTTGATAAATCCGTTCTTTTGTGGTAATCGATACTAAATGCGAGGGGAGCAGCAACTGAAAGCACGTGGCCACTAAATCGTCCTGTAATTGGCTCTCACAACAAGCCACTACATCAGATGAATGCATCAGCTTATAAGATGACTGTACGAAAATTCAATACTGAGTTCATATGTGATCTAGTTTTCCTGAGAAAGCAGATGCTACGGATCTTCGTGTTTCATTTCGTACTTATTTAGGACATTTACCGCACAAAGGACAACTCTGGACAATAGGTAAATATGGAAGTCAACACTAGGCCCTGTATGAAATTTTCTACATATTAAAACAAACTTACCTTTTTGACCAGACTGGAGTTGGGAGCGCTTCTGAGTAGTTACCTTGAAGGGGCGCTATATAAATTTTTGAATGAATGAATGCATGAATAAGAAACCGTCAAAGGTTCTTTACACAGCAGACACATAATTATCTATAAAGTAAAGGTAGCGGTTAATTCATTAGGAGCCTCTATCTACAGCAGTCCTCTGAGTCATATGGGCTCATTTGGCTTAAGAGCAAACGTGGCAACAACGATCATGACACCAGACAACCTCTCCTACCGTGTTTATAGCAAGAGGAGTGAAATAATGAAATTCACATGACGCACTCGGATTCACATGTGAAAGGCAAAACGCACGAACCAGAGCTGCTTTTATTCGGCCCATTAGGTGCACATGTTGCCAAAAGGTCAGGGTTCAACTGGAATACTCATTTCCGGCGATTCTCTGACGCCCAACAGCATGTCGTAAACCAGAGGCGTGTCCTTTCCGCTCCACGGATGCGCTCACAGGCTGCTTTCCCCAACCTACAAGACTTGCAGAGCATGAAGACAGGAAGTGACCAAGCGAGGCAACTTCAGCTCAAAGAACCCCAGTTTCCGTTCAGCTGCACACAGGAAGCTGACATGAGTAACCCATCTACCACCAGCTAACATCACCGGTGTTGTACAGGGTCAATGAGCAACCGAAAATCCGAAATCATTCGGCGATGAGCCAAGTGTAGACCAGAGGGCGTGTAATCGAGTAATTTAATTGGCTCAACATGTATCATAATGCATGCAGTGTTTTTTTAGACGGAACACTATTGGAAATAATTTAGTTGATTTAATTTAATTTAAATGTTTTCAGTGTTCATTGATATATATATATATATATATATATATATATATATATATATATATATATATATATATAATGAAACCATTAGCATAAAATATGCCCCTATATGGTCTACCGACCTTCGATACATTGTACCTCAGATTTCATTTGACATCGTTAAATTAATTCATTTCCAGTCTGCGTCATCTGTATTTGTTCAGTTCCAGAACTTTATGTATGTATGTATGTATGTATGTATGTAGACCTATATGTATGTATGTATGTATGTATGTATGTATGTATGTATGTATGTATGTATGTATGTATGTATGTATGTATGTATGTATGTATGTATGTATGTATGTATGCATGTATGTATGTATGTATGTGTATATGTATGTATGTATACATGCATGTATATATGCATGCCTGTATGTATCACAGTATGTGTGTATGTAGGTGTCTATGTGTGAACATGTTTTCTGAGATCATTGGCGTTGATTTGAGTTGGTGAGTGTGTTCTATAATGCATCAGTGTATGTATGCGCTTGGCTGAACAGGTGTTGAGTATTAAGCCTTTCATGTTTGATTAGCTGTCCGAACAGGTGTTTGTATGAGTTGCACGTGTGGCGCGAAAGAAGAACAGTATTGAAGTTTAGTTATACACAGATAGAGTTGTGTTGAGCGAATGTATGAAGAGACAGCTGAAGTGTATTATTGGTTTTCTTGTGTGTTGAATTGCAAGAAGAAATATTTTAAAAGTTCTCGGACTGTGTTTGTGTGAATTTGACAGCCACGCAGTATACCATAGTTGAGATACCTTTAGGTAGAGATAAAATAGAAGAAAGTACAGTTAAAGTAGGTCAGAGAGAGAAGGGAAATGACTGTACGTATGTATGTATGTATGTATGTATGTATGTATGTATGTATGTGTATTTGCATGTAAGTATGCATACATATATGAACTGAAACAGCTGAACAGTGCTTGTATATGCAAGAGGTTACTGACTGTTTCAAAAGGATACAGTCCGACACAGTATAGAAGGAGGTATAGAGGGGCTTTGATGTGCGAAAGGATGCACCAACACATCTGCTCATCTGTGTCTGGCTGTAACTGTCTGTCTACTTGCTGAAGATTTGTTGACCTGTCACGGTCTAACTGGCCTCAGATTTTTTGGCTCCAGTGCACGCCCCGAGCGAATTGGTTGTTTTATGTGAACGCACCTGAACAAAGTCCAATCGAATATACTTCCTGTAGAGCTAATCTTCTGACTGTGGACGCTCCCAATGTCTCTTCTGTCAACGTCTGAAACTGCTTTCTTCTGCCACTGTTCGGGTTCTGGTCAGACATCTTGAGATGCACGTAATTAATACGATGCCCTTTCTATGCAAATCTACACGTTGGTTATAGCGCAGTATATCAGTTCATTGTTGTCCATCGCCAGTTCTTTGCTTCTTCCCAAAACATCAGCAGACAATTTCATTGGATTTTTAGCGATGTCTTTAGTTATTTGCATTTATCTATTCAAAGCACCACTACGCGCCCAGTCAGTTAATCTGAAGCTGAAACGCACCAGAAGAAAACAGTGGGTTCTCACAAGTGAGGTAAAAGAAGACAGGGGTATATAAGTCAGGCATTTTGTGGCACACGATTCGAAGGGGGGGGCGATCAACTGAAACACCCGACTCCACAAATTTCTTACCCTATGGGATCTTGCAACAGGTCTGTATCAGGAGAGGTCGATTTGGAGCTAACAATGTACGAAGAGAAGTAAAGGATCCAATGACCATCGCTCATAGGGACCAATAGAGCCTTTCACTCAGGAGCATCGCTCACACGCAGCCTGTAATTAAGCATTCAGTGAATTTCCTTGCAATAAGCAAGTTTTGTTTAATTAAGCTAGCAATTAGGTTCTCCGATACAGTTTTAAGCTCAGTTTTGAGATTTCAATATTCTAGAAGAATTAAATAGGACAGAAAGTCCACGGAGTTTCATAGGTTAAAGGAGTGAACGCTGCAGTTTTCAGTCTACCACCAGTAGACCCTATGTCAAAACTGCATAGGTAACTGAATTAATATTTGTACATACAATAATTGAATCAACATCTGTTACACATCTGATACTCGTACATTGCAACTTTGACTCAATTATTACACATCCTATTTGAAACGAGTTGAAATTGCCTCCGTCGTGTATTAAGTAGGCCTAATTAGCCTAATGTTGTTGGAAGTTTGCCATAATTGCTGGCTGTGTATGAGCGATGGTCCTATGAGCGAAAGGCCCTGTGAGCGATTGTCCTATATGAGTTATAGTCCTACGAGCGATGGTCCTATGAGAGATAGTATATGCTGGTGTTCTGGGATTCAAGATAGGAAAAAGTTTCCTTAAGGTTTAATATTTTATGTACTTCTTCCTTGGGGATCCAGTTCATTACTTTCTTGAATAATACTCTACCTTTTCCTAACGACAACACGTTTCCCGTCCACTCGAGTCTTCCATCTTTTATGAGAAGCAAATACTTTTCTAATTACTCTTGTCCCGTCTCCTTTCTGTTAATTTTCATGTCTTCTCACAGCATGACGTGTGTAGAATTTTTCTTTACCTACTAATTTAAGAGGCTGATTTAAAATTTATTTGAATGGATGAATGTGTGTTTGTGCTGAACACCATTTAAGGGAATGTGAATGTTTGTGTGAACGGTGAGGCGTATTGAATGGGGTTCCGGCGAATTGCAGGCCTTCTGTAACAGAAGACTGCCCTGCTATTGACAGGCCTTAACAAAAGGTCTATCTGGGTCATGCCCACGCAAACACATAACGGTCCCCCAGTTACAAAGTTTGCCGCCATCTTACACACGATTTATGCATCATTATTGCACGCAGCGCATTTCTGAACTGCTTAAAATAGCGCTGTATTGAAATGACGTGATAAATACATGCTAACATATATGCATGCATAGATATATATATAAATGCATATATACAAGGATACAAACAAGCACGCACATGCACACATACACACTTACATACACGCATACATATACTGTATACATACACGTATACATGTATAGGCCTACATACATCAATACATACGTTTTTATTCGCATGCCTGCACACCTAAATGCATTATACATACCAGTACATACATACATACAAACACGCATGCATACGACTGTTACATCTTTATTCCATGACAAACCAACAACATGTGTAGGCCTATAGGCTTAATTTATGGCCTTGCAACTACACTTGGCCTACACATAGGCTAGCATGACTCTCCTCATCGAGTCTATTTTTAGCACCAGCAGTGAATCAACGTTTGCTGACGCATGCGTTCTGCGCTCGTAATATTCGCCCTTTTATAGCACCTTTATATTTTTTGATAAATAATAAAGGCGCTATGGCTGACAACTAATGCCTTTAACGTCTACTTCTCGGGTTCGAATCCCTGTAAAATATTGGTAATAAGCTGCTGTCAAGTAATTATCCCGAAAGGAAAGTTGTTCGGTTGTTCGTTTAATTATTGCCGTCGTGTGTGCACTTCAGCCGAAATATCTTTCGACTATTGTAATGAGTGTACGCGTCTACCGCATACCAGACCCTAGACCTTCTCATGACGTTCATGACCCTATCTTATCTCACCTTATCATTTTTTACATTCACCAATCCATTCTGAACTTCCCGTTAGTTTAGCTTATCTACGCCTACTTACCTATCCTTGTCTTGCTTTAGGTATGCAGATAGCTAGATAGGAACTGAGGCTTAGCCTCTTAGGCTACTGGCTTCAACATGAACAGGAACTCCACCTTACATAGGCTCACCTCTGCTTGTCTTAACTTACCTTACATCACCTCACCTTACCTTAGGATACCTTAGGTTACCCTATTCTATGTTGATCATTAACGTTTCAGTGTGATCTTGTGCGTGGTATCTGAATATTTGTAGAGCACTTTTCGGATCATATGAAAATCCCTCAAAGGGTATAGTACCTTAGCTATCTGTCTATCTATCTATCTGTCTATCCATCTGTCCGTTCATCCATCCATCCATCCGTCCGTCCGTCCGTCCATCCATCCATCCATCCATCCATCCATCCATCATCATCCATCCATCCATCCATCCATCCATCCATCCATCCATCCATCCATCCATCCATCCATCCATCCACCATCATCCATCCATCTATCTGTCTAACTATCTGTCTATCCGTCTAGCTATCTGTCCGTCCGTCTGTCTGTCCCTCCGTTCATCCATCCATCTGTCTCCCCTTCTCGTCTCCCTCCCCTTCCACGTGTCTCGCACATAGTCATGCGTGGGCATATTTTAGGCCTGCACAGCGCCGCGTCGAATAGCCTACGGCCGCCTTATATCTTATATGAATAAATGCATATTCATTATTCGGGCAAAACATATACGTACATGGAAAATGCCTTTTATATAGTCATCGTGCACTTCAAGATTAATTGACGTAAACAAGTTGTTGTTACGCTTGAATTCCGCAACGCCTGGCTGACTCAGGAAAGGCCTCAGCGTAGGGTATTTAAGACATGCAGTTAAGAGGTACTTGCAATGGAAATCGATGAAGTTATATCGTGAATGTTAATCTTGATCTGTTGATAAGATATTCTCCTTTAAAAGCGATCTCAGTGACTGTTGTCGTTCAGTAACGAGTGAGTGTAAGTTACTCTGCTTTCTTCGATAGTTATACACGTATATAATTATATGTACATACATATATATATATATATATATATATATATATATATATATATATATATAATTATATATGCATGTGGAGTCTTGTGGACGTTTTTTGAAATTTATATAACGCCTTAAGGAGTCGTTGTGACCAGATGTCTACCGATGCTGATGCACATTTATTGTGCTATAAGAGTAATCAATAATTATCGCATGGTTCTACTTTGTTAAATGGTTGGCACAATGTCTTCAATTATTTTATTTTATTTCTTAGTTTGTTTGCTTGTTTACCTAAAGCATTTGTTACGTGCAATTTAAGCCAATCAATCTGAACATGAGGCGTGGTTGAATGTTTGCTACTGTCCACAACGGATTCGTGTAGAGGCCAGAGTCAGACTGCAGTGGGTCTGGACTTGGGACTTAAATGCTGATTGCGAGTTGGCAAGTCGGGTCTTTAGCGGCAGGAGATTCCAAGAACACTAATTTATAATATAATGGGCAAATGAAAGCGCGTGACTCCACAATAAATTGTCCTGAATCTATATTCTTGTATCAAGTCAGTATGAGAAGGATGAAACAGTATTAAAGGGTAATATACTGAATCAATGTTTGAAGGTACGACGGAAGCTTGGTACGGAGGGCTTCAGAAGTAAAGCATGTTGCTTGTAAGCGGCTTATGTTGGTCTAGTGTTTATATATAGTCCGTGTTCTTGTTTATTTTTAGGCAAGAAGCAAGCAACGAGAGTAGCACTTCAAACCCAGTGAGAATCAGAACAGTGCCAAGGAGTGCCCCAGATCTTTTACTTGTCCGCCATTTTGGCTCCATTCCCGCTGATAAGGATTTTTCGCAGTCGACCATCTTTGCCCATTCGTAACCGAACTCTTCCGTTTCCTTTGAAATCTGAAGTTTCCAGTTCAAGATGGCAGACCAGATCGAAGAGAAATCAGCCAACCACATCGAGCTTTTCGTCAAGGCTGGCGTCGACGGTTCCAGTATCGGTGGATGTCCAGTGTGCCAGCGCATCTTCATGATCCTCCTGGTCAAGCGTGACGCCGGGAAGCTGACCTTCACCCTGACCACGGTCAGCATGGCCCGGCCACCATCCATCTTCAAGAAGGTGGCCAGTCGTCTACCGGCGCTCGTTCACGGTGAGGAGATCATCTCGGATCCGGACGAGATCATCTCTTACATCGATTTGCACTTTCCAGATCCAAAGATGGCATACGACAACGTCCAAGCGCACAACGCCTGCATCGACGTCTTCTCCAAGTTCTCCTTCTACGTCAAGGACGTCGCCCACTCCTCGGCCGCCCTGGTGGCCGAGCTGCAGAAGCTGAACAGCTACCTGGAGGACTCGCCTCACCGTTTCCTGTGCCGAGATGGAGTTCCGGATCACCTGGACTGCTTGATGCTGCCAAAGCTCCAGCACATCCGCGTCATCGCCAAGGCCTTCAAGGACTTCGAGATACCATCGAACCTCAAGGGCCTCTGGAGGTACCTGAAGAACGCCTACGAGACACCGGTCTTTGCGCACACCTGTCCCTCTGACCAGGAGATCATGCGTCACTGGCTCGACAAGAAGGAGTGCGAGAATCTGATCAGGGAAAAGAAGATCATGTTCGTACTTGAAGGCCCCGTCTGCCACTCCTTCAGCTGCCCGTAGAAGCAGCCAATTCGCACGGGAGTCATGGTGCTCGGACTACTTACGGATTCACAGACGCCTACTTTTCATGTCTAGTAATTATTTGCATTTTTGGCGACTAACATTATATTTTATAACGGAAGCTTATCTCCCATTTGAAGCATTATCCCTTGCTCTTAAATCTCACAGTATCTCTGTCTTTCTGTCCTATTATCTCTTCTTTTTTATCTCCTTCTAGCTCGACCTATGTTTCTGTCTCTCCCTCTGCCTCTATCCCTCTGCCTCTAGATCTCCCATATCCCTTCCCCAACCTCTCTTTCTGGTTCTTCCTAGCTCTTTCCCTAGCTCTTTCTCGTTCTTTGTACTCCTCCCATCTTCATCCCCTTTTGTCTCACTCGTTTCATCGCTCAAACTGGTGCCTGATATATTCTCCTGTTGATGTCGCTTTGTTTATTTAATTCGCATTTTTAATGAAACACTGGCATTTAATTAGTAGCAGTTGAATATTGGTCGAGACCGGAGCATAGGCTGCTAGTATTAATGCGAGCGTCGTATGTACTTTCTCAAGCGTAAAGCTAACGTGTACCTAGATTAGACAAGTTTTCTATAAATTGTTATTGTGAACTTTCTAGTCACCGTCTAAAATAACTTACTAATTTATTTCAGAGAACTGTAGATTAAAAATTATCTAGGTTTTATGTAATCGATATATTTATCTTTAAAATGACTCGTGCTAGCTATAAAATAGATGGACGTTGCCAACTGAGGTGGGCTAAAGGCCTAGTTTAGAATCGTAATCGTAAAACGATCTTTAAATTGTAATCAGATTAAAAACTGTTACTTGTGAAAATTGCAATGATATCTGTTTTAAAATATTTCTGAATTAAATTAAATGAGTTTACAAGCTTACTTCAGCTGAAGGTTTTCATCTTTGATCTGTCCGAGTAGACTGTTCCAATGTTTCCAGATCTTTGGGTACATCTTGATTGGTTTCGATTGGACTCACCCAAAAAATTCTAGCACGCCTTCTATGCTACTTGGACTGAGGATTGGAAATGAAATTGTGCCTTTGAAAGAAATCGAAGAACTGAATGCAGAAGTTTGTGTCTGAGGCAATTTGAAAATGGAGGATAGAATTGTTTATGTAAGACTAATTTGTAAGACTAATTGAGGAATGGAGGAGAGAGTTGAGCGTGTAGATTATACTATTTCAGTTAACTGACTCTCTAGGTATTGACCTGATTTAGGCTTCATGTTGATGTGCCATCGGATGATGCCTTGTTCATTAAACATGGGCGCCATAGAAGTTGCTAGTTAGTTAATTAATTGGTATACAGATATCTGGTTTAGAGTATGAAAACAGAACTACAAGAAAATTAGGGGGAGGCAGGCAGAGAGATTAAAAAGAAAGAGTCAAAGAGACTGACTGTTTGTGTATGTGTGTGAGATAGGAGATAGAAACAGAAGAAGAGAGATAGAGTGAAATAAAGGAAAGAGAACGAAGAAAGAAGGAATGAATGTAGGTACCAAGGAAAGCAAGAAAGAAGGAAAGACAGAGGAAGAAAAAAAGGTAGAGAAAAAGAAAGAACAGTGAAAGAAAATAAAACAAAGAGAAGGTGAGAGAGGGAAACAGAGACAGACAGGCAGACAGACAGACAGTCAGACAGACAGACAGAGAGTGAGTGAGTGAGTGAGTGAATGAGTGAGTGAGTGAGTGAGTGAGTGAGTGAGTGAGTGAGTGAGTGAGTGAGTGAGTGGGTGGGTGAGTGGGTGAGTGAGTGAGTGAGAGTGAGTGAGTGAGTGAGTGAGTGAGTGAGTGAGTGGGTGGGTGGGTGGGTGGGTGAGTGAGTGAGTGAGTGAGTGAGTGAGTGAGTGAGTGAGTGAGTGAGTGAGTGAGTGAGTGAGTGAGTGAGTGAGTGGAGTGAGTGAGTGAGTGAGTGAGTGAGTGAGTGAGTGAGTGAGTGAGTGAGTGAGTGAGTGAGTGAGTGAGTGAGTGAGTGAGTGAGTGAGTGAGTGAGTGAGTGAGTGAGTGGTGAGTGAGTGAGTGAGTGAGTGAGAATACGTAAAGAAGTAGCGACATAATAATAGATGTTATATTTTGCCGTAACACGTCGTGCACTCTACAGTTTAATACGGCAACTAGATGATAACAACTTCTAATAAATTAATTTTCAGTAAATACCTATCATAATCTAAGTCATTTCATGCAGTTTCTGTACATCGGTAGTAAACCTGGAAAGAAGCGATCAAGTGATTGTAATCTTGCATTTCATTGACAAAACTGAATATTTGTTGCATAAAAGTCATTCTTATTTACTCAACGTTCAACTTTACAATTATCGACACTTTGAACCAGATTTACAAACTTTTGGAGGAAGCGTTCAATTCACGGAAATTTGTACGTCTGCAACTCTTCTTACAAATCCTGGGAAGAAAATGTACGTGTCCGCAGCAGATAAAAGATTCAGAACTGTATCAGCCTGAAAATGATTTTTCTGACAAATTATTACGTAGGCCTATCTATGCTGTGAAAATCACACGAGACAATTTTGCAAAGATATCCTAAGTTTCAAAAGTCGTTTCGAGTCATATTTGAACATTTTTTGCATTCAGTTGTGAAATTCTGGAGTTTTCAGTTGATGCTTGGAGTAATTTCCGAATTCCTGGATGCAAATGGAGACGAACGGACAGGTTTCTCTGACCATCAGAATTGTAACGGCAGCGGCAGAGAAGTTTCGAAGAATTGATATGCTGGTTAAAAAATATCAAAGAAATCACTATGCATATTAATCAGTCAATCCAAACTTATATAGCGCCCTTTCAAGACTCATGCTCAGAGGCACTCCCGACCCAGGCTAAGCGAAAGAAGTTAGTCTTGAGTAACTGAAGGAATGAGTGAGTGGGTGAGTGAGTGAGTGGGTGAGTGAGTGGGTGAGTGAGTGGTGGACGTGAGTGAGTGAGTGAGTGAGTGAGTGAGTGAGTGAGTGAGTGAGTGAGTGAGTGAGTGAGTGAGTGAGTGAGTGAGTGAGTGAGTGAGTGAGTGAGTGAGTGAGTGAGTGAGTGAGTGAGTGAGTGAGTGAGTGAGTGAGTGAGTGAGTGAGTGAGTGAGTGAGTGAGTGAGTGAGTGAGTGAGTGAGTGAGTGAGTGAGTGAGTGAGTGACAAACGTCATAAAGACCCCCCTATCAGTTCGCTCATCCCTTCTTCTTGTCTGTCAGTCATTCGTCTGAGCACTCATCCGATTGTCCTCTCTTGTGCAGCGTTTCACTCGAGACAGAAAAACCAAACTATTCAAGCTATCCTATCCTACCTCCGCTACTGCGCCATTCCGATGGCACGATCATCACCTACGAATCCCACAGTCCCTGCTCTCATTTCTATGGGCATTAGCTAGGACATGTATGGATTCCATAGGGTTCCATATGGGCTCCTTGTGTATGCAGAGGTAGTACTATGTTGTATTCCAGCTTGACCACTTCCTCAGAATCGGTTATTCCTAGGCAGCCGTGCCGGAGCCGCGCAGCGCCCTGGCGAGTCACACTAAAAGCGCTATATATATAATTATAAGTGTTCTGATACATATAGCCTATACATCTGAACTGGCACCAAAATGAAGAAAATTACTTGCATTGTGTTGCTAACTGTTGCTAATTCGTTCGTAGTGACATTATGATTTATGGTAAAGATGTGAGTACGTTTGTCCAATGAGGCGCGTATATAAATGAGCGTTCTCTTAATCTGCTTTACCTTAGAGAATGACACATAGGCCTACACCCACGTTTGGTCATATTTGCAACTTTATCAAATTATTGAACATAGAACGAGAAACAGAGACAAAACAGAGTCAACGGGACAAACACATCAGAAAAGAGAGAACGTGGGAGAAACACAAGGAGAAACTAGACAGAGGGTGATAGAGACATGAACAAGGAACCATAGAGATAAGACGACAGAGAAAAGAAGTAGATTAAAGAGAAAGAGAGAATCAATGAAAGAGATAGATATAGCACAGAGGAATGCATGCTATTAAGGGGTTTAGGAACTATAGATATATGTAACTCAAACAGGACTTAACATTGCAAAGCGTCTCATAAGAGCCTCCCAAAGTAAACCTTACCAGTTCCAGATGGACATGAAGTTGGAATCGGATTAATTTCTTCAATGCTTTCTCGGTTCTGGTCTATTGGCTGACGCACGATGTTTAGAATCACGTCCTCGTTTATCTAGGCCTCCAAAAGCACTTGCTCCACCTATCGAGTCGAATGCTTTCTTGTCGAGTCCTCCAAATGCACTTGATCCACCAATAGAATCGAAGGCTCTCTTTTCTAGTCCTCCAAATGAACTGGCCCCGCCGATAGAATCAAAAGCTTTCTTTTCTAATCCCCCAAATGCACTTGATCCACCAATAGAATCGAAGGCTCTCTTTTCTAAGCCTCCAAATGAACTAGCTCCACCGATGGAATCAAAAGCTTTCTTTTCTAGTCCTCCAAATGCACTTGATCCACCAATAGAATCGAAGGATTTCTTTTCTAGTCCTCCAAATGCACTTGATCCACCAATAGAATCGAAAGCTTTCTTTTCTAATCCCCCAAATGCACTTGATCCACCAATAGAATCGAAGGCTCTCTTTTCTAGTCCTCCAAATGAACTAGCTCCACCGATGGAATCGAAAGCTTTCTTTTCTAGTCCCCCAAATGCACTTGATCCACCAATAGAATCGAAAGCTTTCTTTTCTAATCCCCCAAATGCACTTGATCCACCAATAGAATCGAAGGCTCTCTTTTCTAGTCCTCCAAATGAACTAGCTCCACCGATGGAATCAAAAGCTTTCTTTTCTAGTCCCCCAAATGCACTTGATCCACCAATAGAATCAAAAGCTTTCTTTTCTAGTCCCCCAAATGCACTTGATCCACCAATAGAATCGAAGGATTTCTTTTCTAGTCCCCCAAATGCACTTGCTCCACCAATAGAATCAAAGGATTTCTTTTCTAGTCCTCCAAATGCACTTGATCCACCAATAGAATCGAAAGCTTTCTTTTCTAATCCCCCAAATGCACTTGATCCACCAATCGAATCGAAAGCTTTCTTTTCTAATCCCCCAAATGCACTTGATCCACCAATAGAATCGAAGGCTCTCTTTTCTAGTCCTCCAAATGAACTAGCTCCACCGATGGAATCGAAGGCCCTCTTTTCTAGTCCTCCAAATGCACTTGCTCCACCTATGGAATCGAAGGCCTTCTTGTCGAGGCCACCGAAACCCGAATGATGGCCGATAGAATCGAAGGATTTCTTATCCAGTCCCCCAAATGCACTTGCTCCACCGATGGAATCAAAAGCTCTCTTTTCTAGTCCTCCAAATGCACTTGATCCACCAATAGAATCGAAGGCTCTCTTTTCTAGTCCCCCAAATGAACTAGCTCCACCGATGGAATCAAAAGCTCTCTTTTCTAGTCCTCCAAATGCACTTGATCCACCAATAGAATCGAAAGCTTTCTTTTCTAGTCCCCCAAATGCACTTGATCCACCAATAGAATCAAAGGATTTCTTTTCTAGTCCTCCAAATGCACTTGATCCACCAATAGAATCAAAGGATTTCTTTTCTAGTCCCCCAAATGCACTTGCTCCACCGATAGAATCGAAGGCCCTCTTATCTAGTCCTCCAAATGAACTGGCTCCACCGATGGAATCGAAGGCCTTCTTGTCGAGGCCACCGAAACCCGAATGATGGCCGATGGAATCGAAGGACTTTTTATGTAGTTTTCCAAAACTGGAGCGGTGATTGATCGATTCGAGTGCTCTCCTTAAATCGTCGTCTCCGACTGTCCTCACTTTGTGGTAGTTCGCCTCTGTTCTCTAAAATTAAAATAAGAACGGTTGTAGACAATCAAAAACTGGCTTGCTGTCGCTATGTGGCTTATTCTGTCTCTAGGCTATAGGCCTTTTTCTGTCTCCTACAGCCTCTGTCTCGTTGTCTATTTCTCCTGGAATAATCACTACATGCATCACATAGAACGCATTGCATCGCATTGAGTTTATTTGTCTCGGCTGATATTTTCTGATTTTGTCTGATTTTCTCCTGTTTTTAAGCATTGTGTTTCTCTTTCGTATTTTTCTCCTTCTCTCGTCTTTTCTAATTATTTTCTTTTTCTTACATTCTCTCATTTGGTTTCGTCATCTTTTCGCTTTCACTCATCTCTTCTCGCATCATTTCGATTTAGACAATTCGTCTCTCCTTGTCTTCTCTTGTATCATCTTGCCTCGTGCATTGTCTAATATTATCTTACTTCTATCGTTTAGTCTCGTCTTTTCTCGCATTGTTTCTCTCGTGTTTCCTTTTCAGTCTCGTATTTTCTTGCTGTCTTGCATCGTCTCATTTTTTGTTTTGTTTCGTCTCATCTTGTCTCAGTGATGGACACTAAACTAATTTCTTAGTTAAACTTCAACAATTTTCAACTAAAATAAAACAGTTTACCTAAAGTTGTCAACTGATTTTGTAAATAAGTTAACTAAACAAAAAACAATTTGTTAAATTTTTTCAAACTTTTTAACAAACTTTTTTTACAAACAATATCACAATAACAGCGGTTAAGTCTCTGAATAGTCTATGCTGAGAGAGGCGCTCTACAAATTTTTAGATACGATACGAAAAAAAGTGAACTCTAATAACGCACAGCGTCAATGACAATTTCACTTTCAAACACTATGATGTGTACTAGAATAATACTCCTACTACAGTTCTACCAGAAAATAATGAAGACAGTTGCTAATGCAAGCGATGATGCAGTGATGGGCAAAGGTTAGGCCTAACTAAACGTTTTAAACTTTTTAGTTAACCTTCGCCCATCACTGTCTTGACTTGATACATTTCTTTGTATATCTTAGAATCGGAACATTTAAGAAAAGTAACCACATTCAAAACTGCCGGAGCAGCAAGAGAATCCATCTTCACAAGACGATAACACTGAGATTGAAGAGGAAAGAAATGGACCAAAATGCATTAATTACCCTAAGCAAATGATTTTTCTCGAAGCAATTACGTCGGCGTAAAAAGTACTTGACGATGGATGATAAGCAAGCAGCTAAAGAACAATTAATTGCAGACCTGCAGTTGAGATGAACTCAAGTTGTATGTGCCCTTCACGTTTTGTCTGTGCGTGTGTATTATTGTTTTCTTATGTCCACTTCTGTATTTGCCTATCTCAGCCTAGTAATCTGTCTGGGTTTGTCTCCTTGTGTCTTATTCTATTGCTGCCTGTCTCGTTTGAGCTCTGTCTCTCCCCTTCTGTCTTGTCTCTTTCTGAGTGTATCTTTATGCGTAGACTGTTCCATCTTCTTTCTGTTTCTCTTTACTTAATATGTCTATATCCCTGTGTTTATTTACGCAACAGTCTGTCCATCTTTCTCTGTGTGCTTTTTCTGTCAGGTATACATGATAAACACACACGCACGCACGTACACACGTATAGACGTATAGATATATTTATATATATATATATATATATATATATATATATATATATATATATATATGGACCAAGAGATACGTAGATCAGGCTTGCGGCTGTTGCAGAGCAATTCTTAAGAGCCGTAGCCGAAATAATGTTTAACTTAAGTGATGGATGGACTGACAAGAGATGAGTAACGATCGAGAGAGAAGGGGCGAGGAGTCGACGGATGGACGAATTCCCACGGGGGAAGGGGGGCAGACGACGACGACGACGACGAAAGCCCCGTTCGAAGAGGATGACGCCGCCGCCGAAGAAAAAGCGGAAAAATATCTTACGAGAAACTGATGTTTGGTTTGCTTAGTCGACGACAGGGAAGGAGGCGAGTGGGGTGGGGGGGGGGGGGGGCACGATGCTCACCCGTCTGGAAAATGCGCTGCTGCTGCTCCTCAAGTATTAATGCACGTCTAAGTTCGTGCACACTGATAATGACACGGGTGAGGAGGCTGAGAAGGGAAAAGAGCGAAAGAGCAGGACCATTGGAGTTGGTTGAACCAAGAGACGACTTCAAGGGTGTGCATTTCTGAATTTGTGTAATGAGTCAAAAGAGTTGAATGAACTCTTCTGAGAAAAAATTACTTCTTAATTCTAATTGTAGTAATGAGCCAATGGAGAGTGATGAACCATACTAGGGATTTTATTTGATTTAGTTAGCGCACTTATTTCGCGTGCAAGGTCGGTAAATTTGAATCAGAGGCTATGAAGAGGCATAAAATACGAATTTTACAAGAACAATATTTGTCCAGTGTTAGGTTGAAGTAATACATGAATGCAAATAAAACATTTTCAGTCGACATTCGAGGAAGAGTTTCCGAAAAGGATCTACAATTCTAGACACGCACATACACAGTTAAAACACATATACACACATACATACAGAAGTTTTCTGAAACCGTGGCACTGAAAGAGCTCTACGCCATAATTAATGTTCCAAAAATTTAAAGTTTCATGTTAATTTTTTTTCAAATTTCCGACAAGTCTGTATACTTTCATATATAGTTATTGAATTTCTTACATTTATAACAAGCAATATGTCATCTTGCTCCTTACTGCGTGTGCCTGTCTTCTTTCTAATGCTCACTCTCGTGCTTTGAATGTCTGGTCAATCAGATTTCCGTCGGTAAACTGTAGCGTATACTATACCTTATTCTTTAAGAGCAGTACGATACCTCATTCTTTAAGGACTTTACTATACCTCAGTCTTGAAGGGCTATACTATACTTCATAATATGATAAGGGCGGTGCTATACCTCATTCTTTAAGTAAGCAAGTAAGTATAATATTATTCTTTAATGAGAAGCACTAGCAAATGCACAGCACTCTACATGGCAAGATTAATACTTTCAAACAATCAAACAAAAATGTATATATATAAGCCAAGAATTGAATTAGAGAAGTTATTCTATATCAAGGGAATATAGGGAGGAAGAGTTAGGGTTAGTCATGAGGAAAATGAAGAGCTTAAAATGGCCAGATCTAGGGCTGTGCTATACCTCATTTTAAGGGTTTTTCTATACCTCATTCTTTAAGGGCCATACTATACCTAATATTTTAAGAACGGTACTATACCTCATTCTTTAAGAGCTGCACTACATGTAATTCTACTGACCATATATGGGGCCGTCCATAAAGTACGTCACGCTCCAGGGAGGGGGGGTTTAAGAAAGTGTGACAGTTTGTGACAGGGGAGGGGGTCAGGCCATGTGTGACGTCACACATTTATTTTTTTATATTTTATTTATAATTTATTTTTTATTTTTAGTAGAATTTCATAGCTTTAAAAATAATTTTCAAAAATTTTCTGAAACATTTTAATTAGTTTTATGTCAAAATAGCATGAAATGCATATCTCCTGAATGTGTTTTTCACGATTCCTCTCCCTAGGAGCGCTAGTAATAATGCTGTTGCGAAGTCTTGGTTATGTATTAGCCTTGCTTTTGGAAGTATTATTATTTCTATGTTGAAAGTGTGACGTACTTTAGGGGGGGTCCGAGTTTTGTGACAGTTTGTGACAGGGGGAGGGGGTAAAATGGTCAAAAATAGCGTGACGTACTTTATGGACGGCCCCTATGTCGTATTCGTGTCCTTTTTCTCTGCATGTTCCCTGACATGCATACATACGAAAAACCATCACGTCATGCTGTCGTTGGAAGTAACTCGTTGGTCGTATTTGACCATCCCTCTCTAGCTCATTATTTTCTTTCATCCACTCCCACCGGACAAAAGTCTAATACACTTCTTAGCCTAGGGGTCTACATGCTTCTTCATGACTCGATCGATCGTTGTTATCACATTCTAATTTCTCGAAAGCATCGTATAAAACCAAAACTTCTCAGAATTACTCTTCACTTGTTTATCATCTGCTGTTTCTTTATGGCAATATAGAGCCTATAACCCTTGTTCTTGTGATCTTGAAACTATTAACTTGTCCCACCTTAATATCCTTTCTATTCGTAACAAATTCTCGATATCTCTTCAAATAACAGTTTTAGATGTCTCGAAGTAGATGTTCTTTGCTCTGAAAGAAATTTGACTCAAACCGACCGATACATCATCTTTCATTTAAGAAATAACACCTGTATAACAGTTTTTCTCCTTAATGAGCCTCGGAAGGATGGGAAGGAAAGCGGGATGGACTTGGTGGCGGAGATTTAGCTTTCTGGGATTTTAAGAAATTCGGAATCCATGAATACGAATTTTTCTTTAGGTGGCGCCGTCAGTTTACCAATACATTTACTCCGCTTCCTTATAATGACTGCCAGACGGAGTAGACGAGAGAGAATTTGTGTTAGTGTCTGATGTTACACCAGACATTATTTCTTATTGGTCGCTTGAGGGGACACTATTATAGAATAAATTAAAATTTACAATGTTTGAGCCGATTTCAAGTAGTAAGAGAGACAACTGATTGTACCCCTACAATTTAGATATAATTATTACAACTTTTACAATTCCACCTGCATATATATATACTATATGCAAAGACCGTGATACTTAAAATAGTTCTCTATGATTGTTAATGCATGGAAACAGCAAATACCGGCCACAGCTGACACACACACCTACACATACACTTACACCTACAAACACATCTACACACACCAACTATCTAATAATAAATAGCGATCATTGTATTTATTAATTCATATAATGCACTTAAATTTATCGCTTGAAGTTAAACCCCTAACCGACCCCCGTGCCACAAAACAGACCATCGTACAGCCCATTGTAGCCATTGTAGGCAGACATTGGTGTAGTAGCCTCAGATAAATGGACAATAACAAACAAAATTTCTTGCAGCAGGGTACAGGGATTGTGCTTCTAAACCTGATAGTTTGTGTCTACGAGGTTATAGACTTCTCCCCACACTGTTGTTTCCAGATTAATGTCTGCTCTTTCAATATTATTACATTCAAACGTAGTGGGCAGTCAGTGCACTCAGTTTCTAATCAAGTCTTAAGCGTCTAATTCGTCTCTGATGGTTTAACCCCTAAACAATCGCACAAGACTTTCGGCGTTTCGACTGCGTTAAGCTATCCTTTCGATTCTCCACTTCAGTGGTCGCTGTGAAGACAGACTGCAGGGTCAATTATTATGGGTTCATGGAAGAGACAAGAATCGCCCGAAGCTCATCACGATGATCGGTTGACCTTATGACCCCAATGCACAACATCTGAGGCAGACGTAGCCTTTTATTATCCATCGATAGTAAGTATTTATTTAATTGCATAGGCTATAAGAAATGTAAACATCAACAAATGCATACAAACATGTATGTTGCATGAATGTTTGCATGAATGTACAATAATATTGTACATAAATGTGTTCATCCATGGATAAGTAAAGCGTACACGCAGGTCTTTCAATGATGATACATAATTTATATACTTCCATATGTAGGCCTTTACATGTATTTCCATAATTATGTGCGAGTATTTCCATATAGTCTACACGTACACGTATTTATGCATTATAATATTATATTGCAAACATTAACCTTCATATACAAATATTATATATTAAACTATTTCCTTACTTTGTATTGTATCGTATTCGAATATTTATAAAGCGCATCTAGTATGGTGAACTGTTCAGAGCGCAAGGCCACGAAAGAAGCAATAGGTTTCGAGAAAAGCAAAGGAGGAGGAAGAGTTGCCAGCTTGAATTTGAGAGCGAGTAGATGGAGGCAGCGTATTATAAAGAGAGGAGGGACCAATTGGTCTTTGTATATAGCATATATTATATGTATCTTCAGTATCTATGCAATCATCAAAGTGTGCACATATCACCACAGGAACATATACCTCGATATAAAATATTATTTTTATGCGTGTATTTACGTATACATGTGAAGATACTGTTTAAATGCGCCTCCACATTAAAAAATTAGGAAGTGATATATAAAATCTACCAATAAAAGGGAAGTAATACGTTAAGACATCTCTTTAGCGCCCTGCTCTCGCACCAAAAGTAGGTTTACTGTATACTTATATAAACTTCCATTTGTAGTTGAGTTCGCTAGGTGGCACAAGTGGCAGAGAAGTATTGAACACATGTCTACCCTGGCGAGGGTTTGAACATCCGACCCACTGGTTGATAGGCCGACACGATAACCTCTAGACTACATATTATACAGTGTACTGTAAGTGTAAGAATTCGATGGCAGGTGTTTGGAGCGTGCAATGCATGTGTGTGACGCACGTTCATCGCGGTATACCTTGGCGTGACGAGCTAATCGCCGTTGCATCGGTGGAATCTAGAGACTGCTTAGGTCGTCCGTCGTAGTATAAGGTCCATCGTTGGTCGATCGAAAGAAAGGCCACCGATTGACATCGAAACGATCGAGTCTTTAAGCTTCGGAATTAATACTTACAGACACGCCACGACTGAGTGAGAGAGAGAGAGACAGACAGACAGAGACAGAGACAGAGACAGAGACAGAGACAGAGACAGAGACAGAGACAGAGACAGAGACAGAGAGAGAGAGAGAGAGAGAGAGAGAGACAGAGACAGAGACAGAGACAGATACAGAGACAGAGACAGAGACAGAGACAGAGACAGAGACAGAGGCAGAGACAGAGACAGAGACAGAGACAGAGGGAGTACTACAGCGGCAGACAGCGAGGGAAAGAGGTAGAGAGAAGTGAAGGGGCAGGTAGAGAAAGAAACAGGCAGAATGGGAGGCAAGAAGAGAAGAAGAGAGGAGGGAAGGGAAGAGAGATGCATGTATTTCGAATCTTTCTTTTGGTCGTTCGTGTCTTCGAGGGTTTAAGCGGTTGGACGCACGCTTTCTTATCTCGACGACGATGTATACTAATATCCATTAACCGCAAATGGCCAAAAACCTTTGGCATGGAGGATATATAGGGAGATATAGGCAAATGCATAGGCATGTGCGGACCTGTCTAGCTACCTATATACCGACTTCCATAATCTAAGTACGGCTGGTTCGTTTCTATTCACTTGGTGGATCGGTTGTAACTGGCTTTTGATCATCACGTAATTTACGTCAATATGTCGTCCCGTGCTGCTGTGACCCTCATTCCCTCATTAATCATCACTCATTTGAACTATGGCAATTCTATCATTCTCGCTGGTCTGCCATAGTTCCGGTTGCACCATATTATCCAGTCTGTCTTTAACTGAACTGTTTGAGTAGTGGCAAAAAGAAGGTCAAAATATTAGCAAATAACAGAATGTATGCTTGGCACGATACACTGGCTTCCTGTTGCGCAGCTTTTGGCATTCAAGATAATCAAGCTGACACGTGCCTTAGTTTGTCGTCGCTGTTCCGGCGGCATACATAAGAAAACTCTGTGTTCCAGTCTCGAGCCAACTTGGTCGGCTGCGATCGTTGCCATCTACCTTACATGGCGACATGCATGTAACACATCAACTCCAGCCATCGTAAATTCTCATGTATTGGACCGTCCTACTGAAACAACATTTACGTACAGTCACGAGTGCTATAGACTGGGCACTGTCCCAGACAATTAAGCAATTTGACCTAATGCCGCATTTGACTTTGTGCAGCATACATGTACTTCAAGCATGTACTTCACCAACTCCTACCTCCACTCCGACCCCTCTCCTCTCACCAATTAAGACCTAGAGCACACAACCATACTCTCCCACCCAAAGACAACTCTTAATTTATTTCCAGATCCTTATATGAAAATATTTACTAGTTTATTCCAAAATTATCTAACTGACTTTAGTTATCCATTGTCACTCATGTAAGCATTTCTGCGTTTTTGTCAGATTGTTTTTCTCAATAAACGAATATATATAACATTTGGAAACTGTCTTAAAACGCATTTGCTTAGCCTAGATCTATATTTTAGACAGTCGTAGGTGCAGGGCTTTTGTAAGTCACTTAATGCGCCACCGGTACATTAAGTGTCGTGCTACGATTTGGGTGTCATTTCTGATTCCAATATATCCTTATCAGAATATATTTAAGCGAATTGCAAATGTGCACCCTTTCATTGCTTGTCGTTCGTAGCCTGTCTGACGGTCTCCGAGATCTCCACAGGTTCTGTACAAATGATTCAGAATTTCGAAGCGACAAAAATAGATGCCTTATATTTTTATGATTACGGCTAGACAGGTATTAATACAGGTATGTACGTGAAAAGGTAGGAGCCCAGGTAAAGTATGATAATACTGAAGTCAAGGTAAGTAAATAAGTTTAGGCAAAGTCCGCAAGGAGAGTTGAGTTAACATGAGTTGAGTTTGCGTGAGTTGAGTCAACGTGAGTTGAGTTAACGTGAGTTGAGTTGAGGTGAGATGACTTGAGGTGATGCAATGTAACGGGAGCAATCGTTCATCCATTACACGCCTCTATAGCTATTTCAGCCTTCTCATCAAAGGAAAACAGCGATTCAACAACCAAACAGCCATTTCCAACGGATTACAAAGCGTTTCTCAGGTTCTGTTGTTTGTAGGGATCTGAAGTCCTGGAAGTTTGCTCGGTATTCAGCGACTGGGCAAGCCAAGTTGTGAGACTGTACAAGAGACAACGCTGTGTTGAAATTGAGTGGACGGTTGGACCATTATTACTCTGTTGAGTAAGAACACGGATTTTGTTCGGGTCACACGGTTGCAGCACCGTCCAGCAGTCACTCGTAGTTGATAGATGACGCAGCGTCTGGAGTCTCCCCCAACCAGCATGTCAATGCACGGTGGGTTGTTCGCAGAACATCTCTGTGGTCGACCGTCTACTCTATTCCAGACACTGTTCGCACCCTTCCTTCACGCAATCCACCATATTCCTCGTTGCTGACGGCTTAAAGATCTGTAGGTCTGAGGCTCAACTCTCCAGCAGGGGAAGTCCTTACTTAATAAAAGGTTCATGGGACCAGTGGCGGTGAGATTTCCACCACGAAGAAGCCAAAACATTGTCAGAACAAAAGAACCATTGAACAAATTTCGCGCCGACTGACAAAATTGGCTAAGATAGTTGGTGACATGCGCAGTAATGCTTGCGCAGGTGGAACAGAATTTTCAGCGAAAGACCGTTTCAAAAGGACAGTTCAAAACAGCAAAACGCACGAGAAAGCACGATCACCCCGAGTCGTCGTATACGACACAGCGCGTGACAGCGGAACTATCAGATCTCCATAGGTCGAAGAACGCTGCGTCTGTCATGTCGACAGACGCAGCATTCTTGAGTCTTGAGGCAGGAACAAGGAGCCAAGCCATCAACCGAGGTCTGTCGTGTGACCAGAATCTTCAATAAGTTATAATTAATTCAGAGCCCATTGCAGTCTGTCCCGCTTGTAGTTCGAATTACGCTTAAGCTTTTGGCCACGACTTTGGCGGCGAACTTGAAGACAGACTGAAGCTTTTATTCGTTGACTGCAGGCAGTAGTCCAAGTGCAGCAGAACCAAGGAATAAAATATGTGCTATACGTGCATATGTACATCAAAATTTCAAGTGGACGCTTTAACGACGACCTGCATTGGTTTCCCAGTCACTATAAGTGCACGCTCGTCGTTAAAATGGTAATCTCGTAAAATAAAGTTGAAAAGGTCATACGAAAACGAACCATATCCGGTTAGAAATTTCTCTGCCACTTAAATGAAAGTATGTCTATGCCGCATTTGCCGTTCCCATTGTAGCCTACACTTCTTGACCCGCCATTGTTCACCCATGAGCAGGCTTCAAACCACCGACTTTCAATAGGCATTCTAACACACAAACCACTTCACCTCGTCTTATTGCCAAGCGTCAACTGAATCATTATCGTTCGCCCTGTAATATTATCGTCCTCGTGCAATTACATGGCTAATATACTCGGTCAAAGTCTTCAACGTCTCGGGTCGACCCGCAATTATTGCCGTGCGGTTATGGCGGATAAGGGATGGACGACGGGCGCAGTCAGACGAATTGTCCTGCCTGCCTTCCATCCTTCCACCACAGGTCTATAATACGTCGTTTCCCGAAACGGCGACAGTTGGGCCGGGAAACATCATCGACAAAGGTTGGCGATTCTTTACGACTGTTCGCTCGCCCGTAAAGATCGAGGCAGTGGCAGCATGGCGTCGAAATGGCCGGTCGATTGCAGGCGCCCTCTGTCGTTTGCCATTGGTGGACAGTTGAGTGGCGCGGTCTGGCGACCATTGCGAGGCGGCTCACTCACGCCTAAGCGTATAACAACATTTGGTGAAATGGTCTCTCAAATGCGCACTAAACGTCTGCGTATTGTTGCGCGCCAAAGCAACGCTATGACGCCGCGTCAACTCCGTTATTTGAGGTTGCTTTGACGACCGAGGGATGCCAACGAGTGCAGTCTCGCTTGACCCGCTCATCGGACATTGGCCAGTTAAAAATTAACTTGAAATATGTCACTCCCACGCAGAGCTCATGCACGCTAGTTCGGCAGTGTGTCCCTTCTGTGGAGACTCCTATTTGGTCTCGCGATGGCGGCTTTTCAGTTTGCCTCATTCTTATCGTGACCTAAAACTTTATGCTTTCATTCTACTTTTCTTATCTTGATGACTGTAACTCACTTCTCATTGAGATTGCTAACATATACCTGCACAGGCTACAATGCAGTCTCGCATGGGATAGGCGGTGCGTTGGCGTATTTACAGCGGCTCAACCCGGCTGCGATAATTTTTCCTTAACGCGTTAGTTTCACGTTTCTGTAGCCGGGGTTGGGTCGGGACCGCTTCTGAGTAGATGGTCTCGAAGGGTCGCTACATAAAAGCCCCTCATGAATATTGAAGTGGTTCGAAATTCTCTTAAAGTAGCCACAATAAAACCACTAAGTATCAGCACATCATTACACAGCAATTGAGCTCATTACACTGGCTGTCCAGTTAACAAAGGTTTCTGTTTAAAATCTGACGTGCCGAGTTCAGCCGACCTCATACCGTTCCTTGCTCTTCCTTCATGCCAGCAAATATTGCACTTGAGCAACAGATACTCTGACCTCTGCAATGACTCGCACGAAACGAGCGCTGCGCTTCAAGGGTGTTTGTTCTCAGTGGCTGGTTCGAAGCTTTGGAATGCGCTGCCCAGTTTTGGGCGTTAAGTAAGTTCTCAAATGTCATTTAGAATTAAAATTGAAACTTATCTGTTGCAGCTTGCTTACCAATGTAGCCCTTATTTTCTCATGTTCGAAATTTGTAACTCTCAGCCTCTGAAATGGTTTTATTTTAGTAAAAAAAACATGTAGTGTAAAATTTGAAGCAGATCGATCTGCATTGCAGGTGGCTCGGCTCACAGGGACCAAAGTTTATTATGAACTAATAATGTAAGAGGCAACGTCCGCAAGGTATGAATGTCAAAGTGTTATATCACCAGACCTGGCAGCTATGCTCGATCCAAATGGACAGAGTGACAGGACCACAATCATGATTCTCGCTGAAGCTGCTAGAGCAACCGGACAAGACCCAGAAACGCTGGCACTTAACAGGTCATCCATTCAGCGTAACCAAAAAGCAGCAGCTGGTGGCATTGTAGAGGCATCCAAACCATTAACCGGCCTCTTTTGTCTTGCCATGCCTCTCTTACATTTGCAAAATTTCCTCCTACCTTCCGTTTCTCCCTTGACTTTCACTTTCCCATTCCCCACTCTCGTTCTCCAATCCCTCGTCATCAGTTCACCTTCCGCACTTCTCCCTCTCCCCAGTCTTCCCTTCCCTTTCCTAACCTCTCCCAATGGCTATAAAATCCCACCTGGTTACCGAAGGACAATAAAAGCAACTGCAAACAATGACCTCATATCACTCAATCGATATCGATTTCATGTTATGGTCCCTATTCTAACCCAGACCTCAGAGGTAAAAGCCGACGCGTTAGGCATTCGGCCACCGTGCCACCTGTAGGATTGATTTGGATTGGACACAGCAGCTTAACGACATCTATAGGAAATATTTCTGCACAGTTTTCACAGAGACTGAGTAGATTCGCATTCCAATTGTTTAGCGACAACTAATGGTATCAAAGGCCGCTGACGTTCAAATAAAAACAAATTTTTGAACAGTTCTTGACGTTCTTCTGTTGCACAGAACAGAACGCTATACTAAGTAGAATTGATTGATTAGGGGCTGTCTTAACGACGTTGTGTCATAACAAAGATGATTAGCGTCGCTTTTCTTTGTACGTGTGGACCTATAATTAGCCTGCTTTTATTACTAATAATGACATCATGAAATCGGTTAAGCGATATTTGTGTTCAGGTATTCAAAGAAGGAAAGCAGCTTTACTGTGAAGTAACTCCATATATCTTTACTTTGCATCGTAGGCCTAAGGCGTCATTAGACAAATTTTTACAGTTGTTGGTCGGTCGTATACAGGGTATTATTTTATTCGCTGGCGGCGCCACTGGTGTTTCACGCGCAGACGCATTCACCTAAGGATATAACGACTTCATGGATTCTGAGTACCTTGCAAACGTTTAGATCGGACCCATAAATTGTTTAGTCTCTTTGCATGAAGGAAACTAGGTATAGACCCACGCAAATTGATAATAATAACAATAATAGCGATAGAAACTACTACTACTGCTACTAGTAGTAGTAGTAGTAGTAGTAGTAGTAGTAGTAGTAGTAGTAGTAGTAGTAGTAGTAGTAGTAGTAGTAGTAGTAGTAGTAGTAGTAGTAGTAGTAGTAGTAGTAGTAGTAGTAGTAGTAGTAGTAGTAGTAGTAGTAGTAGTAGTAGTAGTAGTAGTAGTAGTAGTAGTAGTAGTAGTAGTAGTAGTAGTAGTAGTAGTAGTAGTAGTAGTAGTAGTAGTAGTAGTAGTAGTAGTAGTAGTAGTAGTAGTAGTAGTAGTAGTAGTAGTAGTAGTAGTAGTAGTAGTAGTAGTAGTAGTAGTAGTAGTAGTAGTAGTAGTAGTAGTAGTAGTAGTAGTAGTAGTAGTAGTAGTAGTAGTAGTAGTAGTAGTAGTAGTAGTAGTAGTAGTAGTAGTAGTAGTAGTAGTAGTAGTAGTAGTAGTAGTAGTAGTAGTAGTAGTAGTAGTAGTAGTAGTAGTAGTAGTAGTAGTAGTAGTAGTAGTAGTAGTAGTAGTAGTAGTAGTAGTTCTGCTAGTACCATTGAATACCACCACCACGACTATACGGCACCTACAACTACTTCAAACGACGTCAATGCTGAGTTCAGACATAAATTAACCATGTCAGCATTCAAAATTATCGTCATCATCAGCAACAACAACACTATTATCACCATCACCATTGGCGCTGCATATTCATCACCATCGTCGTCGTCGTCGTCATTGTCATCATAAGCACCATTACCAAGGACACAGAGCGGCCATCAAACATGGCGAACCGTGAAGAAATAAAGACGAGACGATTCCTGTCGTAAATATTTGGGAATTACCGACCACTGAAGGCAGATCTTCAAAGCTTCATTGTCAAAGGTGCGAAAGAATAAACCGTTGATCGGCCTAGCGTGACGAAAGCAAAAGATCTGCGGCCTTGAAGAGAGGTCGCTTTTGAGCAGAAGGCGATGCAAGACTCGCTTGAGGTGGTAGCGCTGCGTTTACGCTTATAGACGTATAGCGCTCTGGTTGTTTCTGGTCTCCCGAGAGTGTTTTGGACTCCCTGGCGGTCTTTGTGGTTTGTTTGGCTGAAGGAATTCACTGTCCAGTTATCTGTTTTTCTGTCACGTCTTTAATGTCAACCATTATACTGGATGCCCATCCATCAAAAGAACGCATTGTAAAATTTGTCCTACAGTTCGAAGTGTTACATTCAAGTTAGCCAACCTCTCTCTGTTCTTTGCTCACACACTCATTATGACATAATTGCACTGGATGAACGGACGCTATGACTCTTGTTGCGTCTCGCACGGAGACAGTGTCTGGCTCTCGAGAGTTATCGTTAGCTGTGCATGAAGCTGTGGAATTGACTGACCAGTTCTTTGTGTTACGTTAGTTCTTCAAATGTCATTCAGGTTTAAACTTTAACACTCGTCTCTTTCAACTTTCTTGCTCACCGTAGCTTGGCTTTAGGTCTCCTGACATATCGATGGTTCAATGGATTAAAAATTGTACACTGGCGTTTGCCCTGATAATCGCAATCGCAAACTCCACATTTATTAAGCGCTACTCTTAAGCTAAGCTCAAAGTACGAGCTTTTCCCCGAGCCATAGAAATCGTTAGAGCAGATAAAATCAGACTCTTATAGGTCTAAAGTAGACTGTGATCTTTGTAGCTACCCAGCGCATGTGATTAGATAGAACCTCCTCGAAATTTTCGAGGAGGTTCTACGTAGATATTCTGAATTACTGAACAGATGAACTATCAACTTTGAACGTTCCAACATCACGTCGAAGATCTGCATTTGGCGTTGATTGATTGATTGAATGTTTGATTAATAGACTGCACCCAGAATAGCGAGGCGTCCTGTTGAAACTGGCAGCGGTGCTGATTGATTTCACGAATAAATTCGGCGAAAATGATAAGGTTTGAGGCTACACGATCGCTTTAGGAAATGTGTACATTACATAATAATGCAGGGCGCCGGCGGGCCACCCACATAGAAACAGTAATGAGCTAGGGCGAAATAAACAGAGAGACAGAGAGATTAGGCCTATGTATGTACGTACGTATGTATGTATGTATGTATGTATGCATTTTTAAATTTCATTTATTGCTTAAAAACATAACATAATGCCACATACAAATATATTTCAGGAATACAACGGGCAGATCCAGAAAGTATGTATTGTATTGTATTGTATTTGAACACTTGTTATAGCGCCCCTACCAGATTGCCCATTCAGAGGCGCTCCCGACTACTGCGCGGACGCTGAATCGGAGTTTCACGCCGAAGCGCATGAGCAATTGCGAGTGAAGGACTTGCCCAGGGTCCCTACGCGGCGGCTTTGAGGTGGATTCGAACCCGCAACCCTCCAGCTGCAAGGCACCGAACATACCCCTATACCACCGCGCCCCAGTATATTGTGTATGGCCTATGTATGATAGTGTGGTGATCGCGGATGCCTGGCGGTAGCGTATTCCCCTAAGGTGGACCAGCAACAGCGAAACTCCTTGATCCTTATCGTCTAGTTCTCATCGGTGAAAACGGAGATAGCCGAGAGTTGCCGAAAGCAAATGAGATCGGTTGTGGAATAAAGAAATCGGGGACGCCCATAATCCGATGATTCATACCATAGCTAATAGGAAGCCAATGGAGTTCAGAACGCATAGTTTCAGTGATGTGGTTGGACTTCCGCCTACGGGTGATTAGCGAGCAATGGCATTCATAACGGAATGCAGTTTTTTCAGGTGTAATGTGGCAACGATATACAGAACATTGTTATGATAGTCAGGAAGATTTGCGACAGAGGCCGAGCGCATTGGCTGCATTTACTGTCGTTGTACGCAGCGAATAACGCAGCTGATGTATGTATGTATGTAGGTATGTATGCATGCGAGTATGCATTTGGTAGATTCCTTAGGCTTAGACAGTCATGTTCTCAGCGCGTTTGAGGGGTCACAAATGCGCCTTGCAAAAGTCCAGACGCATGCATATATACATGTATGTATGTATGTATGTATGTATGTATGTATGTATGTATGTATGTATGTATGTATGTATGTATGTATGTATGTATGTATGTATGTATGTATGTATGTATGTATGTATGTATGTATGTATGTATGTATGTATGTATGTATGTATGTATGTATGTATGTATGTATGTATGTATGTATGTATGTATGTATGCATGCATGTATGTATGTATGTATGTATGTATGTATGTATGTATGTATGTATGTATGTATGTATGTATGTATGTATGTATGTATGTATGTATGTATGTATCTACGTATGTATATTTATATATTTATGAATTTTCAATTTTTAAATGTATGAGTAGAATAAACAGTGCGTATATATTCAACTGGCAACTGAAGACTGTTCTAAGAGATGGGCTCCAGCCGTTGCGTGGTGCCTGCGTGTCCTTCAGGGCAGCATAGGGCAACTATCCGCCGACCTGGTTGACCCGATCCTGGTGCACAGAGGTCCCTGGTGTGCTGACAAGTGAAACACGTCACAGGAGAATGAACTTCATTCGCTCTGCTATTCGTTTCGCGACAGGAAACTAATGCAGTTATCTCGGTTGCGTTTTGATATGTGTTGGTCACAAATCATGCAGCGTATTGAGGTTGGGCAGGAACTGGAGCAGTTCTGCAAAAATGGAGTTGGAGGAAGCAACGCCATGCAGGATAAATCGTGTATAGGCTATAATTATATTATAATTGTATTGTATTGTATTTGATCATTTATAAAGTTCTTCTCATAGCATACGCCTTTCAGAAGCGCTCCCAGTGCGTGGTACTCCGAGGAAAAAGGAAAGTTTTAAGGTGAGAGAAAGAGGTGGAGATGCTACTAGAGAGGATTGTAGAGCATAGAGAAGGAGGAAGTCCATTCCATTAGCAGGCAAAGGATCTGGATTGAGCCATTGTAGTCCTAACACGGGGAACAAAAAAGGTCAAGCCGGCAAGAGGATCTGAGAGGACGCAATGACGTGGCAGAGGGGCACGGAAAATTTGGTGACATGTAGGCTTTGATTAGTGTGCGTATACATACATGTACACAGGCTCTGGAGAACCCACTCGAATTTATTCACAGGCTATGGCTGACTGTCTTCCAATTCCTCCATGAGTTACATGTACTGCACATTCAAGTGCAATCATAATTATATCTTTTAAACACACATCTAACACGCGCTGATTGCACTGGTTATGAACATCGCTGTTACATCTTAACAGTAATCGTAATAATCGCAACTGAATAATCATGATAATCGTAATCGTAATTTTGAACTCGCCAACTTCTAAGGCTCTACCTAAATGCTAAGTGTAGCGCACCAGCTCATTCAGGAGTGCTGCGTTAAGTAAGAAGGAATATCTGGATAATCTTAAGAACAGGATCCGTTTGCCAGGAGGATAGAGATTTGAGGAAAAAGACGGTCTATTATGGTGAGATTGAGATAAATGCAGTTACGTCATTTAGAGGCAGGGGCGTATGTCTATCGAATTTTATGAAAAAATCAACTATTTATATGTAAGTCAGTGCATTTGATGAAATAATTTATTTTTATTCGTCACTAAGACTGAGAATCAAAGGTTAGGTTATGGATTTATACACAGATGTAATTATAATATTGATATTAATAATAACATATTAATATTAACATGAACTTTTAATGTTTTTCTTAACTTTTTATTCTTGAGTAACAGCGCACATTGTCTCATATTACATACATGGACTCTGAGTTTCTCTTCTATATATTTTCTTTCTTCCACGATTGCCAGAAGCGGGGGTTTAACATTTTTGGACATAAACTGGGGTTGTTGATTTCCGATGTAATTATGTTTCACCTATGTTATAAAAAACACATGTTATCTCGGACTAGCGTATCCAAAGTTCGCTTGCTTGAAGTAAGATATTTAGTGCAGTCTGTGCCAACTCAAAGAGACATCAGTGGTGGAACCGTGGAACACACGGACCCGGGGTTGACCTCTTATCCCTTCAGGTCACGCTTACCTAGAAGCCAAGCCATAGCAGGTGAAGAAGGCGACAGATGATGAAGATGTATGGCCGCGTACCAAGTATCTAACTACCCGTTAGACACTCACTTGCTGTGCACGTATCTACTCAATCTTCAAACAGTGATCCCATTTGCAAAGCTTTAAGCTATAATGAAGCTAATAATATAACAGACGTTTCGTATTAGATTTCCGGCCAGCAGATCCCTGTAATGGATAAGAGCAGTTATGATGTAACACCGTGCCTTTCAATGCTAGAGATGCAGTCGTAAAGACAGCATTAGGGCGTAACTGGTTGGTGAAGGTGACATTCATTATACCATAGACTAAGGGATTTTACTGTTTCTTGACGAGTGTAGGCCTAATTTCGCAGAGAATTGTATTAGTTAAGCATCAACATCAACAGAAATTCTCGACATCTATAGGGCAGGCTATGCAGACAATCTCTGGGGAGAATTCAGATTATTAGCTTTCTTGCTATTAGGCCAATATATATTGGCTACCGGCGAGAAAAAAATTCTTAGTGGTGACTGGTGAGTTACAGTGTAATAATTTAGAATTATACACTTTTCTGCATATCTAACTTTACCACTATAATATTTGTTATATGAGGCCCGAGCAAGACTGCGTATAGATTTAGCTTACATTTTCTTGAATTCTCTGTTCTGTTCATTTCTGAGACATTCGCTTTTGAATTTAATCACAGAATTAAATGGTAGGCAATCGCTGCATTAGAACTCTGTAGAATTAAGAAAATTGGTAGGCTACGTTGTCGAATGATGAGCCAAGTTACAAATGAATAGGCCTAGCTGTGCAAGTTAGCCAATGACTTTGTCTTTTACTTCGTTTTTACAGAAATTGCTCAAATTTTGCGAACTCGGGCGGGCCACAAAATCAGCCCACGGGCCTCAAGTTGGACAGCACGGGTTTAAGTGATGGCGTAAAAATGACGTCACCGCAACTTCTCCCCAAAGGACCCCTGAAATGACGTCCATGGATATACATATATACAATACATATATAATAAATATGTAGTTGCCTTTGCAATTACAGAGATCTTAAACCTGAACTAGAGTAACTTGACGGGAGACTAGAGACGGAAGGATATATAGAGAAGCTGCAACAAACTGTTGTGTAAGCTTAATATAATTTAGCTCGGAGTAGGCGATGATAAGTCTGCAGGTGCTTCTTGTCAAATGGTAGGCCTATCTTTGCAGCAGATCTGGTATAATTACTAACTTACTAAACGCTTAATAAATAAACCAGTTATTCCTAAAATACATCCCATAATTGATCCAGCTATTTCATCGTATGTTACTTTCGACTTGTAACGTATCAATTCAGTCACGAAACAGTTCGCTCTTCTTGTCAAGACAGGCAAGTATACTCGTACACAATGTACAGACTATTAACAACGAACTCTACTCATTATAACTTCCTTGTCCAAACTATGATAACAATAAGCTCGTATTGTTCATCAATCAATTAGTCTCTCGAAGAAGTCTTTTCAACGTTTCCATGCATCAGATGTTCCTTTCAAAAATGATTGAGTCATTGTCCGAAATCCTTCAGCCATGACAATACATAAGGGCCGTTCCAAACGTTTTTCTATTGTTCTTAATTAATGTTTAAGTCCCTGACGGATCATAATTATGTACCTCGGGGGATACAAAAATATAGATAAAATATTAATATGTTTTCAGCATTTAAATATCGCAACTGTATGCATATAGGCCTACCCAAATCCCAACCGGTATAGCAGGTCCTAACTATAATGTAATAGTAAAATTAGAAGTTGGATGAGCGATGAAAACATGGTATTAATGCAAAATTATTGCAGTAACATTAGAAGTTGGATGAGCATATTTATAGCTGGAATAGGAGCCGGATGAGCGATGAAAAACGATTTTGATGCTAAATTATTGCGGTAAAACTAGAAATTGGATGAGCGATTAAAATATTTCTAGTAGATGTAGAAGCTGGATGAGGGATGAAAATATGTCATAGTAGAAATAGAAGTTGGATGAGCGATGAAAACATGCCTAAAACATGTTTTAAAATTTTATGAACTGCTATACCGGTTGGGATTTGGGTAAATGCCAACTGTATATGGGTAAAGAGCGATACACACACATAGGGTCTGCCACTGGTGATTCTCCTAGTCACCTGTGTTTTTTTGCTAACTGATGCAATATTCTAGTTCTTAACGACAATCAACACCATGCAGGCCTAAGCTAACAGACAGCGTTTCAGATTGTTTTCCTCTCAAAGTGGTGCTATATAAATATTCAATTACAATTACAATGCATACATATGTTTGTTTAGATGCATATATGCATATATATACAAATATACATTATGTACATATCTATAGTAGGCCTATGTATGTAGCTGCTACACATATGTATGCATGTATCTGGATATTTATTTTTCAGGGCGCTCAATATTGCTTTTATATGTAGATATACACATTTTGTAGATATATATACACATGGATATGTTTCTAAATGTGGATGCATGTCTAAATGAAATGGCCTGAAGCGATGTTGACGGTGCTAACGATGCAGGTCTGTGTTGTTGCTAACACTGAGACGGCAGATTGGGGGGAGAAGCTGGGATGGGTATACGATGACGGGTGTAGATGGTGGTGGTAATTACTTCGTCAATGGCAGCACGGGTGTGTTAATGAGGTAGATTTACCTGAGGAATGGGGTGGGTAGAGGAGGGCTTTGAGAGGGAGAAGGACAAAGAGACGGACATAGAGATGCAGAGAGAGAATATAGGAGAAGGTGAGAAGGAGGCATTGGAGAGATACAAAAACACAGACAGGGGGGACGGAAAGAGACAGAGACAGATAGATGTGAGGATAGGAGGAGACAGAAGAGAGGCCGGAATCGATGAGAGACGGCCGGACGAACAGGCAGACAGACGTAGAGAATAAATTTCAAAGAGAGGAAGAATGGAAGAGGATGAGGAGGAGAGAATAAGAAGCTACCCTTCCATCCTTGTTTTGCTCTTGGTCTTAGCTCCTTCTTCTTCCTCTCCCAAGATGAAGGAGTTCGAAGAAGATGAAGAGTAGAGGTAAGGAGGGAACATGAGGAGAAGAGCAGGCAAAACAAGTGTGATGTAGGAGGAGGAATAGCAGGAGGAGAAAGAGCAGGAGAAGGAAGCCTGGGATAAAGACGAGGATGAGGAGGAGGACGACGAAGACGAATAGGAGGAGGAGGAGGAGAAGGAGAAGAAGAAGACTGGGATGGAGACGAAGAGGAAGACGAGGATGTAGACGAGGAAGACGAGGACGAAGACGACGAGGAGGAGGAGGAGGAGGAGAGATTTCTTGACTAGACTGGATGTCAACTTTTCTGTCCAATGGACTGTGCTTTTGGAATGCAGTTTGCTTAAAAGTGAACAACCGATCCCTGACTAGACCAGACTAAAGTACAACAGCTTGATACGCTAGACTGCACCGACCAGGACTAGATTAATTAGATTCATTCAGACCAGACGAGATCAGGCTGCAAAATATCGATCTATTATGATTTTTAGTCAATGGTTTATAGTTTCTCTTCTGCAGGTCGAAGACAGGTCGAACGGACGACGAGTCACGTGTCTCTCGCGAGACGAGAATTCCGCCGAGAAATCAGATGGGATTTGTTATTCTGTCTGATTCGCAGATTCTCTGTCGGTCTCACGGACTAAGTGTACCGTGATAGAAATAAAGATAGGGTACTCGACCCTCTAACCCCCAGCGTGTTTCTCGCTCGCTCCCTCTCTTCGCTGTTCGCTGCGGATCGAACAACAAACATCGCCATTACAAAGACTAATAATCATCTCCACAGCAGACGTATGATTAATTCAATCAACGATATAATTACGGATCTTGCCATTGCCTGATTCAGATCTGGGTTCTTTAGTTGCCTACGCCAACCAGCGGCGATCTGTCCTACGTTAACTGGTAACGGTCCTCCTTACGTCAACCAGTGACGATCCTTCCTACGTCAACTCGTGTTGATCCTTCGTATACGTCAACCAGTGACGATCCTTCCTACGTCAACTCGTGTTGATCCTTCGTATACGTCAACCAGTGGCGATCTTTAATCGGTCAACCAGTTATGAGTTCTTCCAATATCAGTGAGCATCGACTTTTGTATAGCGTGTCAACCCTATTTCATCTTTCTCGCGTCAACTTCCTCGAATCTTTTCTTTGTCAACTTCAAAGGATCTTCTTAAAGTCGTTCTGAGCTCAAAACGAAAACGTTACCTTGTCATATATAATGCCACTGAGTTCTGAATTTTTTGCAGACACTTGACATGATTGGCCTTTTATTGTGCTAAAGAAGGATATCACTTTGTTAGTGATTCGAAAACTCCGCGACTTTTTTTCCTACAAAAAATATTAGACCTAGAAATTGACTGACTTAGTGTTTATAGTGTTTTTAAGCCTGAAGTGGCATACTAATGCACTTCGTAGTCCAGAAGTATGTACGAACAATAGCCGCGTGTCTACTACTCGGCATTACTCTGCTGCTTGTAAGAGGCCATCGAAAGGCTCTATGCAGGCAGATGGCTGATTGCATGTAACGAGCTTGTTTGAAGTGTGTAAATATATATATACCGACAACGCATTTGTCATAAAACTTTTGCTGGCCCTGTTTGCAGACGAGGAAGTGAGATGGATTGCTGGATGGAAGATGACTAATGGGTCTGCCTCTCCTCGCTCAGCGTTCATGTTTCGAATCCCAGTGCATTATATTTTCCATTCCAGCTGTGTGACTGACCATGCAGTAAGCAAAGGTTGTGCGATTGGTGGATTGATGTTTTTGTGTCGGGGCCTCAGTGGACACACTCTTCAAAATCCATGATGCGTTTCCAAGGACTTGAAAGAGGCGTGCATTAGATGAATGATTACTAAAGCGAACCTTTTACACGAACGAGTACTTATAGTGAACCTTTCGATGAACTATTACTTACGTTAACCTTATCTTAACTGTAGCTATATATACGCTGTCTTTCTCACCTTATCTAACATATACGCGTATCTAATCTTTACCTTATCTTCTTTACCTTGCTTTAAGATTGGGTGGGCCCGCGGGCCGGGTCCGGCCCCTGAGACCTTTGAACCGGTCCCTAGCATGCCTTTTATATTAGCATTGTACCTGGCACTTGGAACCTTTTATCCGTTTTATGTACTTTGTAAACAACTGAATAAACTGAAAGCATATTTTGTTTCATATTGTAGTTTAGGACTCTAGGTATTAGGATAATTAGATTTTCATCATAAAAATTATCTTTATTTACTTTAACGGTTATTCTGCAATATTTAGTTTAATAAAATTAATATTGCCTCAATTTCTGGGGCATATGAATCTGCAAAAATTAACCCACGATTGGCATACGGCTCCTGAGCTGCCCTTGATATCTTAAGGGGGCCATCTGTTAAAGGAAGTGGCCAATGTCTGCTTTTAAGATGCATGTCTATATAATTCAAGGTGTGAAATACTTGCGCTGTACAACTTCCTGGTATACGATCAATACATCAATACATGGTTGTAAATCAGTGACAGCTATGACATTGCCTTTTAGCTTAATGTTTCTCCAAGTGTAGAATGTATTAATTTTGTTGTCCGCTGTCTGGATTTGGATGTGTAGGCCACTTAGACAAGATTTGTTATTAGATCCGAGTAAAAGCGCGACTATAGGCTACTTCAGATTAGACTTAAAAAGTCTAACCTAATTTATTACTCAGACTGCAGTTTAGATGACTAATGCAGATGACTAGAATCTAGATGACTAGAATCTTCATAATAAAATTGAACGAATATTGACAGGATGACTATCGATTAGACTGGTTAGTTGATGCAAGGCTTGACAATGCATTACCAATGTTACAGGACGCACAGGGATACGAACGCTGAACTAGGGTTGGACCATCAAGCAGCATGCGACTTCTTCCACAATCTGAGTTACTTCCTGAATGTGCTACGTAAATAATTCGTGTCGTATATAATCATACGAAGTGCTGACCCTCTTTTACACCTCTTCGATGTCTCACAATCTCGCTCTTAATTCTGATACTTACAATAACCTTGGGGATCTTATTTATGACGATTTCGGCGCATGCGTATACGGGAACAATGACCATATACCAGGCATTTCGTCAGCGAACAGGTGCGTGTTGTAGGCTTGGAATCCCTTCAGCAACCACCAGTGGGTGGAGAAAGAGGAAGAAGGATGCGTGATGGCGGGAACAGCTGTAATTCCCCGGATCGAATTAATAAAGAACACGGAATAAAAAGGCATCAGTGAATCGCATAACCACATCGCAAATGATTTTACATTTATCAATACGCGTTTACATGGCAACTGCAGCCGCGAATGTGGCCAGAACCAGTCATTATTGTACGATGATTAGGAGGCTTATTATTAAATTATTATTGCTCGTGAAGATTATTATTACTGCTCTTCTTGTAATTATGGAGCTTTGTTCTGGATAATATAGGTAATCTTCGCTGGTATCCGACTCTGCGCAGTGCCTTGATTCAAGGCACTTCCCTTGAAATTCAATAATTATGTTGAATTCTTTTTTAAATTGTGCATTTTATGTGTTTCCTTTAAATTTGTGAGATCCTTGGAAGACGCCTTATGATATTTAGGTGTATAATAATATACAAGCGTCAGTGGCTATAGGCCTATACGTCTTCGCGCCAACATACGTCAGCCGTACGTGTGCGCATGTGCGAGTGTCGTACTGCGCATGCGTATTGACACAAGTGATTATGTCAACGTCTGCTGGCAAATATCGTTTGGTGACGATGACAACTGGAGAAACTGCCGAAACGAAAATCATATTTCATTTCACGACGTTTCCACCACCCTCTCCAGTTTCTTTCCCTCTCTTGCTCCCTCTCCTTTTGTCTGATTCCTTGGTCTTTCCTTTCTCTCCTCTCCCGCGTTTTCTTCTTTATCGCCTTTCTTCGATTTGCAACGGTGTAATTTATCGTCTGCACACGTTGACAGTCGTTCAAATATGCATGCTCACGTCCAACATGGCGACACATACGACAACATCGACAACGACATAGGCAACCGTTGTCCTTGTTGTCTGTGTGCCTATCAGTAGATCAAGCAGAACACAAATTTGCAGTCGATCTGTCTTACTTCTGCTTAGGCTCTTTGAACTATTGGCCGATTACAATAAAAATTGACGATATATGTTTTCTGAGGACAATGTCGAGACATCTACTGCGTGGTTTCATGTTGAAACGCTGTGCTATAATTAGAGATACTTAAGCAAGTAAATAAATTATATAGTTAGTTCGTTCGAATCGGTTCGATTGTGTGTTATTTCATCAGAAATCTTTCTTAATGCGAGATACACGCCCAGACTTTACAAGTTACGGCGCTACAGAAGTCCTGCGATTTAATGAGTTTGTACTGCTTTACATGACTGATCTGTGTTCTCCTTTCTTTCAGTAATCGGTAGGGCGATTGTTTTGTTAATAACAAAGAAAAAGAAATAAACTAGTTTTCCCTTGAGTTTTCCTATTATTAATTAATATGCCACGCAATGACAAAACAGCTTGATTAAAGAATCCTCACAAGACAAATGAGTTGAGTACGGAAAATTGCATGACTCTCAAGACTACAGAAAATTCAGAATGATCAGCTACGACATTCATCAGTTTGCAGACTATTTGACATAGTCGTTCAGTGAAGACTGTAATGGTTTGGTCATGTGGATAGAGTGTAAGTTGACCAATTAGCAGAAAGGAGAAACAAAGAAAGAATACGGCTACATCGAGTCAAAAGAATGAACGAAGATAATTATGACAAGATTCGGACTAAACATGATTATGCATGCACTTTATATGAACACTTACATAGTTCTCCGTTCTCTTTCCGACGATGAACCTCTGATTTAACCTAAAGGTAACACTGACTGACAGCAAATACACCCTAATCCCTTCCATGGGCACAGCATTACAACTCTTCCGATGGATTATGTGCACCGCGGGTAAAACCAAATTAATATTCAAGAGAAACTAGGCACAACTAGAGGCCTTGCATTCCTAAGCGCCAATACGCAGGTACTATGGGCATAAGCGTTCATTATGGGCCAAACTGCAAACTAAATACAACATATATTCATCATACATGCAGAAACACTAACATGCATATATACATACATAAAAAAATACATACATACATTCATACATACATACATACATACATACAAATGTCATACATACATACATACATACATATATACATACATATATACATACATACATACATACATACATACATACATACATACATACATACATACATACATACATACATACATACATACATACATACATACATACATACATACATACATACATACATACATCCATACATACATATTTACATGCATGCATACATACAACCATATACATACACATATACACTTATATATACACCCTTAGTCTATATATAAATGCATACACTGTTATGCATGCATGCACACAATTGAACCGTCATCGTTCGCTCAAATAGAGCGCAATCCACGCGGAAAGATGGCATCGTATCTATACGAGAAACAATTCTGCTTATAATTAATTATATACGGACGTTCATTTCATTATTAAGTTTATTAACTGCTCCATTGTCGACGAAATGAAGTATAAATTGGCGCTATATCAGTTAACGCTTTCATGAAAATCTGCTGTCGCAGTTGGCCGAAGGAACGATGGCGAATGGATTTGCGTTTAATATAATCCGGTGATCTATGCGTAAAACGTGTTGCGATGACCATCGGTCGAAGAAGGGGACGATGGAAGGGGTGAAGGAGTAGAACTGTTGGAGAAGACTGGGTCGGTGGAGAAGGAAAATGCGGGGAATTGGAGGATGCAGAGTGACGCTGGAAGAGAGTTGTGTATATAGATAGAATGGTTGGGGAGAATGGATGAGCGAGATGGGTGGTGGAAAAGAAGGTTGAAAAAGCCAGGGTGGAAAAAACCAGGGTTGAAGAGAATGACATGGTGGAGCAAAATGGTGTAGTGGGCGGTTGAGAGTGAGGAGGGATTTGTGTATCGAAGAATTTATGTAGCACCTTTGCGGATTCTGAAAAAACGCTAAATAAACATTCATCTTCAAAAACAATGATGATAAGGTAAGTACCGTAATTTAAAGTAAGATAAATTTTCGTTTATTAGGTTCTTCTATCAACTGTTGTCATCGGTAGCTAAGTACTGGATGTGAAGAGTCTGTCGGCTTAAGCACAGACTCGACATTAGCAACACAACGATCGTATTCATATTTTTACTGTACTGGTTGCATGGTTTGTCAACGAATCGCAGGTCGCACCTGGATTCGAATCCCAGGTAGAGAGCCGTGAAGGAAAAATGTTTCGGCAAACGGATGCCTAGCATGAGACAATAGAGGTGAAAAAGTTGGAATGCATCAGATAGTTACCTGCGGGTCTATTATAATAGGAGAGCTACCTGACAAGTGTTGGATACGAGTCTTTCTTCAGCTTTTTTGGCCTTATCTGCGTTGATGTCGCCTTACCGTATATAGGTATATCGGTATATAGGCTACACTTTGCGAGTTCATACAAGAGAACTTGAGCAGAATCACGCTGACGAACTTATAATCTAGTCTACGCTGGCGGGTGATGCGTGTCTACTCGATACTAACCATTATCAAACGTGAACTTCATTTCTGCCTGATACTATCTGATAGGCTTGGCTGTCCGTTCCTGACTGGCTAACCTCCTGACTGACTGGCTACTTGCCTTCATATGTTAGTTTATACGGAGCTTAAGAAATGTCTGCTGGGCTCTGATTGGTTTGAAAATTTATAATTTAGCATTGATTCCATAAATTTGAAGATATCAGTCTTCATCCTGTCTATACTGTTTTGACAAAGTATTCAATTAAACTACTTCTGCTGATGGGTGTGTTTTTATGGGGGGGGGCAGATGTAACGCCAGGTACAAGAAATCGGTCGCTAAGGTTAAATTCTGACGAGTTACATAAAAATGTGGTCGTATCTGCACGGAGTCGGTTTGCCTTTTAGAAGTTGTTGGAAATGTGACCGGATGCAAGCAATTAACCATATCTTCTACAGATACACGAAATCTCTCATCCTCTTTCCTGTCCAACCCCATGCAATGACTTTCAAAGCGCCTTATGCCTCTCGTGCAATGAAATATCTTATGGCTGCTTAGGTGTACTTCTAATTACTTAGATACTCACGCACATCAGCGGTGCAATAGAAGCTAGATTGGAAAGATATATTAATAGCGCTTATGAAGGTTTCTTAATTGGCGTTGCATAATGAAAATATGCGTCAATGGAAATGTGGAGTTCTTCGAGTTGACGACGTAGGTTTTGAGTGCATGGGCGCCATGTTTATGCTTTGATATACACATGCATACACGGTATTACACGCATACAGTCACGTAATATGTTGATCCTTTTCGACAATCATTTGAGCATTAATTTGTCTTTTTTCCTCGGTATTTTTTGTTCCTTGTCAAATTAATTTTTTTGCTTTAAAATTAGTTCTGAAAATCAAAGAAATCTTTGTTTCAACAAATGGGACGTTGAAAGCCATGGACGTCTCGCTAAAGAAATAGGCCTACATGTATCTTGAAATATCTGGCGCAGTTTGCAGATGAAATTTGCAAAATTTCGACAAAAAAATTGTAGGCATTTTCACCAGCTATCGACACCGGATTATATCTTAAAATGTGAGCAGCTGGTAAATGTAATTCGTCAAATATCGACACAGATTGTCGGCATATTCTACTGGTGTCGACATGGATTGTACGCAGAAATCATATTTTCGTCTTGCAAAAAGTCCCGGCGTTTCCAAAAAACCTATGAGTGGAATTGGACAATTGCTGATACTAGGAAAAGCAGAAATCAATTCAAGGTCCGAAAATTTCCCAATCGAGATGAGTCAAACGACAGCGATGGGAAGACGCTGGTCTCCCCCGGGGCAAAAGTAGTTAAGCGACGGCTGCACATCTTGTAAGTCGTAACACGTTTGGCTGAAATACGGACGTCCAGTTTCAGCTCTCGCCCTGAAGGGGAATGGAAGGAAGCATCGCGAATTGGCAGCAGCGCCGTTGCTGACAGTCCGGAACAATTACTACACTCAGATTATCATTAGCTTCACTTTTATCGTTTGCGCCTTGAAGCGAAGGCTTGACGCTGCTGCATAGCGAAGAAATCAGTCGCTTGGTCCGTCGTGTCTTCCGCCATATTTTCCGACGTTTGGGGATTCGCCATTTGGGACGCAAATAATTACTCCGACATTCTCTTCCCCGATCCCCTCCTCCTAGTCTTGCAGGACTGACAAGCATTGCACTAATTAACCTCATAGAGTCAAGGTTTCAAGTGCAATATGTGCAATACGTGTTGCTGTGTGTAACGTGCGTTCTGGCTACTAATTCAGAATGATAATTTCAATCGCCAATCAAGTGCATATTATTTGCACCGCATGCAGAACCTTAGCTCATTTATTACAGATCGGTAAATAAGAACTTGTTTTATCTTGTTTTATTCTATACCGTATAATGTGACTCGGAAGTAAATGAACTCGGTGTGTAAATTGCTATATAACGTTAAGCGACAATAGAACTTGAGAGTCATTAAGCAATCAGCCGCTAATTCAATAAAATTAGCGAATGTATTATTTTAATCGATAAACACGTTTTGTGCGGTGTGTCTATATTCCAACGATTGCAGCGTCGAGCTTGCAGTGCGGCCTTTATGTAATGACCAATAACAAGTTGCTTGTGATCACTTGTCTCATGCCCCCGATTCAGAATTCTTGACCTTGCACACGTAATTAGTGCAACAATACAACAATAAATATGCATTGTAGCAATCTTTAATTCAGCGGCAGCGAGAGAATTTTGCATTTGAAAGTCATGGCTTTTGTAGGCTACGCTCCAGTTTAAAATTCCATATGAAGGCGCCTGCATAGGATCAGTCGACTGAGCGGCCTTGAAGCAAAAAGCAAAGTAGCGGCTTTACAAGGTTGAGTAAGGACATAAAATCTGTTACAGGGCTAACTGTCTTTTGCGGGGCTGAACCGAAACTTCTAGTTTTTAACTCCTTACACGGAGTCCGCATGGTAGGCTGGAACTCAAAATTGTTGGATTAGAGGCCGAGCGCGCTAACAAAGAGAAGACTTTCTAGCTCTGCGTTCTGGGTTCGAATCCGGTTGCGTCATATGAAATTGAGAAGTTGTGGTCTTTGTGGTCTTAAGCTGTAAGAAAGGGTGTCTGCATGTAGTAGTGCTATTGTGGCGTTTGTGCTTCTGCCGTAGTGGCCTTGAGTGCAAGACCGGTGTTATGACCGGTGTTGATAGAGAAGTGTCGTAGGTGATCGATTGACTACCTGGTTTCTCACCTACGGTCAGCAACAGCGCGATATTTGGAATCGATAAACGTTAACCGACACTCGGAAATGAGTCACACGTCGTCTGCTTGTAAACTGATCATGACCTGGGCTCTCTTTCATCCATTCGAAGATCATCACAATGGTAAGACAACTGTCGGAAATGGAGAACGCGTTGCCATGGGAACAGGCATTCCCTTGATGCCACGTGCATACAGGTGAACATCTATTTGTCAATGGAACATCCTCTGCAATTCAGTGACGCGTTAAAGGGTTTTCATGTGTGGTCGGTTTTATTGTTACATCGCGTTACACTGTTAAAGAGAAATCAGAGATTTTTGTCTAACAGAATTCTTGGAACACGTACCTACGCATCGACGTACGTACGTACGTACATGTATGTATGTATGCATGCATGCATGCATGTATGTATGCATGTATGCATGTATGTATATATGTATGTATGTATGTATGTATGTATGTATGTATGTATGTATGTATGTATGTATGTATGTATGTATGTATGTATGTATGTATGTATGTATGTATGTATGTATGTATGTATGTATGTATGTATGTATGTATGTATGCATGTATGTATTTATGTATGTATGTATGTATGTCTGTCTGTATGTATGTATGTATGTATGTATGTATGTATGTATTTATGTGTGTATGTATGTATGTATATGTATGTATGTATGTATGTATGTATGTATGTATGTATGTATCTATGTATCTATGTATCTATGTATATATGTTTGCATTAGATTAGAATCGGTTCGATATGATTAGATTAGATAGAGTTATTTATAACTGCCAAAATTGTTAGCCAGAAATAGGGTAATCTAATTTAATCTAATCCATTGACGTATTGGTCTGTCGTAATGCGCAAAGCATCAATAGAAATTAAATGAAAGCTTAGTTGAAATCTTAATCCACTAGAGAAGCCTAGTCGAAATCCAATATGTCAGGGATATCTAAAGTCAGGTACGCTGGGTAAGCAAATTGAAGCAGATAAGTGTCAATGTTATACATGACATTGAAGAACTGGTTACAAACAGGCAACTGAATTACAAAGCTTCTGGCCATCCACAGAGACTTCTGACCATCAAAAGAGACTTCTGACCAGCCACAGAGACTTCTGACTAGCCACAGAGACAAACGCTGCACTGGAGTATCTACCCTACACTTCGCAGTCTCTGGCAGTTTAGGCGTTGACCAATCGCAACATTGAGTCTAATTCCAATTCATTTTCGAGTACACGAAGTAGGTCTGTGTTTCTGTATCAATCCAATCGGGTCGGCGAATGTTGCGCTCTGCAGAACGTGGGGACCAATAATAGTTCTCTCATCTCTTAGAGCGATTTCAACACATCATGCCTTCGCGTGAATTGGACCTTTCTTCTGGAGCAGTCTCCTATTTAACGTTTTAAAACTTCACCGCCAGAAACAGCTGAAGGAAGAGTTTCACCTTATCTTTTTGGATCTGTTTGACAGTCATGCTTTGTGCCTTTGCGAGGTCAATAAAAAAAAGGCGCTATATAACCGTTCAGATGCATAGACGAGTCGTAGACCAGAAGTTGCAGAACCAGTCCTCCGTTTTCTGCACAGATTATCGCTTGTTTTTGACGCGGTCGGTTATATGGCCTGAAGCAGTCTGTTGGGGTCTGCTGTAATCGACGACATTATTTGGAAAAGAAACGTCCGTATAAGCAGGCATTACTGCCAACAGAACATGCAGCGGAGGGAACTGACTGGCTATAAACTACGAAAATTCATTTGCAATCGTAAATTATATTTATAATGCTAGTTCTTCTCAGCTCAAGTATTGCCCTCCGTCCTTTCTACCTTCCTTCCGTCTTACTTACTTACTTCCCTTCTGCTTTTGTCCTTTTATTCTTTCTTTCCTTATTTCTTTCCTTCTGTCCTTTCTTCATTGTTTCATCCTGTTTCTTTTCTCATTTTTCTTTTCCTTCTGTTTTCTCCTTTCAACCAGTTTCTTCTTCACTTGTCTTCTTTCTTCTTTCCTTCTGCTTATTCTTCCTTTCTTCTTTCCTTCCTTTCTCCTTCTTTTTATCCGTCCCTTTTCTTTTCTGTTATTTATTTTTTCCTTAATTCCTTCAATCTCTCCTTCTCTATTTTTCTTCCTTCATTCATTGCTTCCTGTTATTCCTTACTTCTGTATTTCCTTCCTTTCTTTTCCTATCTTTATAATTCTTTCCTTTCTTCTTTCCTTATTTCCTTATATCTTCTCCTGCCTGTCTTTTTCGAGCTAGCCGTATTCTTCTCAGTTCGATATTACTATACTATATTACTAAAGGGTGTGTCCGCGACAGAACGTGGTTCGTGACTGTTGTTGGAAAGGAGCAGCGGCGGTTCCAGAGGAGGCTTGGACCATGTCCCAATTTAACCGTTGACATCGAGGCCTCAATTCCTTGCTTTCTGATACGCTAGCGGAATCTATCATGAAAAGCGCCAAAATTACTGTAGTCTTAAAGAAACATTCTGAAGTAGGCTACTTCAGCAGCAAATTATGAACTACTATTACTGTCCTCCTTCAAGCTCATGGCCTGCCCTTGCCCATTCACAGACCTGTCAGGAAACCATAGTCAAGAACTCTATCCTTTAGAGCTATAGGAGCATCAAAATTAGGATTTTAGGGCAACTGTTTCCTTGATCTACTTCATGAGAAATCTGGGTTAATCGTTGTGACCCTTATAAAAGCTCATGGTCTCCCTTCCGCTAAGCTCACCATGTCAGAGAACCATAGTCTAGAACATGGCCCTGGCCTCCTCCGCTAGAACCGCCGCTGTTCTTTTCCAATAACAGTCCCGAACCACGTTCTATCGCGGACACACCCTTTAGACTTTGACTTATAAAGCAATATCAAACTGAGAAGAATACGGCTTTCCTTTAGAGGTATACCGATGCACTGTGATGATGGTCCGTTTACCCCGTAGGGCAACAACGTTCTCCCATCAGAAGCGAATCTGAGCAATTGCTGTGCGCCCTTAGAAGCTCGCTCATGACCTGGGAAAACCTAGCACCGGCTGCGGAAAGAAGGCGGGCTTCCTCTTTATTTATCGGAAATGGTTAAGATGACGGATAATCGGGCGACGGCGAATCTCCCTCCGATCGACTGTTAATAGTTTAGGCAAATACGATCCGATATTTTCAAGCAAACGACGACGAAATGACGAACGATTCTCCTCGAACAGCCGCTGCTGTTTCTACGCACGTTGGCCCAAAATCGGGGATTATAGAAAATGGCATTTGGTGGGAAAAGATTTATCGTAAATTGTTTCTAACGTCGTTTTAAAGATTTGATTTTAATGTTAAGCTTTTAACAGTTGAGTACGGTGTGTTAACTTTCTTCACATTTTACATCTTAGATTTCCTTACTCTGCCATATCTCTAGCAGCTCCTCTACCTCCTCTCTCTCTCTGGTCTCTCTCTGGCAATCGAACGCGGATCTTCACTTGCCATATCTGGACAACCCCTCTGATACGACGTAGTATACCCCGCAGTCGATCGAGTCGAGTGTATACGATCGACTTGGCTCGGCTGACGATCGACTCGATCGACTTCGTCGACTTGGACTGTAGTCTCTTGGCCAAAATTGCTGACGACTGCTGCATTCTTATAATCCAGTATCTAAGTTAGGCTACTCATGTATTTCAATTGCACGCTCTTCCTCAAACTGTCAATGGTTATAACAGTTCTATTAACAACTGTAATATTGCAGTTATAACTTCTATAGCTCTGGTGTCTAATGTAGGCCTACAAAGCATCAACTGTAATTGAACTGGTAAGTAACAGCTGGTTCAGGTATTATAATGACATCATGTCTGCCTGTGGTTGACTTGTAAGGATTAAGCCTCGCTATCTGTCGACTTGATCAGTTAGGCAGCTAGGCTACAATGGAATCTCCTACGGTACGGTACATAAATTAGTACCAGCTCAACAAATAAGACGGCATTAGAGGACGTGTAATATCTATCTATTATAGTTAAACTGTGAAAGAAAGTATATATCTCTTTAACCTCCAATTATAATAAGAAAGCGCCAAGAGGTTCATTATTTGCATGCAGTGAACTTCATAATTATTAGGTTCATACGGTAGTTGTGTATTTACACAGAATTACGTCATTATATCATAAGGTCTGTCATTTTGTGAAGAAATAGTAAGTAAAATATTTCAGAGGAAACAACGATCGACTCGACTTGGCCGGGTTTACGATCGACTCGATCGGCAAGTCGATCGAGTCGACGATTTTTCGATCGACTCGACTTGGCCGAGTTTATGATCGACTCGATCGATCGACTCGATCGGCTGCGGGGTATACGACGTAGCGCTCATGAATAAGCCGGTGCCCTGCGCTTAGCTTTAAAGTAGAGCTTTACAAATTTGAAGTTTACGATTACGATTACAAATTTTTACTTGACCTCACCTTATCTTCCCTTGCTTTTCCTTACCTTACTAGGCTTACTTGAATGTCATTACTTTAACTTATTTTATGTTATCATGCATGTTATTATGTATTGTGTTATCACGCATTAGTTTTCTCATTTTACCCTTCTAACCGTGTTTTAACCGTCTACAAGTGCCCTTCATTGTCCGCCACCAAGCTGTGTCATTTAGCGTATGTAAAAATCAACGTGTTCAATTAGCTGAACCCAGTCCGGTACTTTGGTCTAATCGATTCGGTGAGGCACGGTTCTGACTCCGTTCACTTTTGGCACAACATATTTGGCCGAATATTCCACTTGCCTTCCACACACATATCAAGACGTGTGACAGGAAACAATATTTGAGTAAGTGCAAAAGCAGAAGCCCAATCGGTCTGTATACTAATGCAAGCGGAATTACAGATGAAGCAGCAACAAACGTTGTCGATAGAAGACTGTCAAAATCTGCTCCATCTGCCCTAATTTCTCCATTTTCATTAATTCATTCATTCCAAAATATTTATGTAGCGCCCCTTCAAGATTCCTACTCAGAGAGAGGTGCTCCTGTCGCTATTCTAAATGATGTTAGAGTCAATATGATCACTGACCAGACAGTCAGTCGAAAACTCCTAGCCTACAGCTCGAATGATAGATGATTGGAAGAGTCACTCCATGCAATGTATACTCGATGAAGTTATACTTATTGCTTTCCAAAGTCGTTAGCTTTACCCCGAATGCATATAATTTAATACTTTTTTATATCGACCAAAACGTTGTAATTATGATATTGCTATAGGTTAAAAGAAATCGCAACAGAAAAAGGATTTTACCATCTTATTATCTAACCTCATCTGATTTTCTCTGTCGTGTAACCTGGTTTTGTTGAAGCAGGTGAATGACTACATTTATGTAACCTAATATTACCTTACCTTACGTCATTGATACTCGATTAGACCGTGCTTCACCTCACTTTATCCTGTCATAATTTACCCCATCTTACCTTACTTTACTTAGTCATACGCTCTCCATTTTTTTATACTGAATTCGATTCCTATAAAATGATACGCTCTAAAGTTAGTTCATCAGACTAAGACGAATAGAAAAATAAATTTAAAGACAGTCGCTGATTTTCTGAGTTGAGATCTAACCTTAGTCGAAGCGCAGACGAGCAAAGAGAAGAAAGCCAGCAGTCTCGGATTCCCCATGTTGTCTTGTTGTCGCGGTTGTTGCTGAGTTGTTGTCGATGTCTTCTCACTGTTTCTCTCGCTGTAGCCACGTAGACTCTAGCAACGAAAGCGGTCGCTGGACGCTGTTGTCAGTTGCGCTGCGGTCAGGCTGACGAAGACTAGCTTGCTGTCATTGCGAACGAAGCCTTAAGTAGCGACGTTCTCAGACGAAGCCCCGCCACCACACCAGGCGTCAAGCCCGCATTCACCCAATCACTCGCTCACCCTCTACTCCCCTTCCTTCTTTATTATCCTCAGCTTCTCCTACTTCCTCTTTCTTCCTCTTTCACTTCCTGTCGTGTTCCTCCTTTTCCCTTTACATACAGCACCTCCTCCTTCCTATTCTCCTTTCCCTGCTACTCTTTCTTAACCTATCTTTCATTCTTTTATCTTTCTTCCTCCTCTTCCTCCTTCTTCTCTTTCTCCTTCCCCGTGTCGTACTCCATCTACTCCTCCTTCCCGTCCTTCTCCTTCTCCTCCTCCCTCCTTATTCTTTTCTTATCATCTTCCTTTCCACCTCCTCCTCTCCTACCTTTCGTTCCATTCCTTCTTCTCCTAATTCTATTCCTCCACCTCCTCCTTCTCTTCCTCCTCCTCCTTATTCTTTTCTTATCTTCCTTCTCTCCTCTCCTACCCTTCTTTTCTTTCCTTCTCCTAATTCTATTCCTCCTCCATCTTTTCCTCCTCTTGCTCCTCCTCCTCCTCTTCCCTCTCCTCATTCAATGCCGGCGTTCGTCCACCCACTCGGTCCTTCCCTCGTACCTCCCGCCTCCAATTCCTTCTCGTGCGCTTCCATTGGATGCGACAGTCTTTAAAATATCTCTATTG